>CM021699.1:99425846-99478757 GCA_011074415.1 Stictonetta naevosa
TTCTTTTCTTTTCTTTTCTTTTCTTTTCTTTTCTTTTCTTTTCTTTTCTTTTCTTTTTTCTTTTCTTTTGTTATTTTCTTTACTTTGAATTAAACCTGTAGAGTTCCTGTGGAAAATATTAATGGTTTGCATATTAAACTAGTTTGTTCCTATGCTTTCAATAAAATGTACTTACCCTGCCCCATCAAATGTTTAGTTTTACCCATATTCCAAGCTCTCCAGGTATAAGCCTGTTATAGCTAAGACCTAGTGAGGGATTTTCATACAAAACACCATGCTACTGTAATGCACTTATGTGATTTCTGAGCAGAACAGCCAGTGTGAATCATGGTCATGGCTGAAATAGACAGAAAAATATCTGCATATATCAGTGTAAGTAGCTACTTTTCTGTGTGACACAGGAAAACAGGTTGGCATATTGGTTCAGAACTTCCTGTGATCCATTTTGTGGCCATTGTCCCTTGTCCCGTCGCCACACTGAAAACAGGTTATAATGAATTGTTATCTTACTATGATTACTTGCCTGTCTCTACATATAGGACATATACATTTCCCTTTGTAAAAATTTGTACTCCGTGGAAAAGAACAGTGACTCTATAAGCAGTTAATATATATCCAACTTAAACTATTTATTAGACCTAAACATAGTGCAACACATGCCAATCTTAGCTGAAAAAATGTATAGCTCCTAGAGCCTAGAATGACACTATAACATTGTTGAAGAGATGTGAGTGCTACACTATAAAGGCTTGAATTCCAAAACATGAAGAATACAGACTGAGTTTGTAATGAAAATATACAGAGCAACAGGAAGACAGTCTAGTTTAAATACTTCTTTGTCATTTATACTTTTTAAAGCTTTCAGGAAGTAACTTGAATTCATGGCAATTGCTAAAGTTTAAGAAAATGTGCAGAAGCCTTGATGCAGGAAAGATTAGAGGTTAACCAGTGCACTTTCTAATTTAAATATGAACTTTGGGCTACTACAGGGTAATATGTGAAGGGCTTAGTTTGAAGATCGCATCCATCACTTACAAATGAAAATACTGAAGCCTTTGCTGCATATAAAAGTTTACTCGCTATTTCAGGTATTTTTGTCCTTATCTTGGGCAGCTTCTTGTCTGCCTTCAGTTCTAGTTAAAATACTCTTCTATGCAACAGCAAAAAGTAAACAAAAGTTCAAGACTTTTTTTTAATTATTTTTTAATTTTATTTTATTTTATTTTTTATGGTTACAGTGCTTCTTACTTTCTTCTTATATGCCACTGTCATTCCTTTCTTTTATTCCCTCTCTTTGATATTTCACTAGATTCCTGATCTGTATAACCCTGAGCTTCCCGAATTTCTGAAGCTGTTCATCAGTTTGAAGCAATGTACAAGTGGAAGTGTTTGTAGGATTGTGCAGTGGATGCAGGGAACAGGAGTGGCAGGTCTCAGTTGTGGGGGGCCCAGTGAGGTGACATCAATGCTCAGGAATGCATATGAATGTCACTGGCTGTTATGTTGGGGAGGATTTCTTTTAAAAAAAACAGCTATTTCAAAGTTTTTTTTTTTTTTTTTTTTTTTTTTTTTCCTCATCAGAATTTATATTTCTGAGGAGGCACAGAATGGAATCTCATATCTGAAAAATTCTCAACAGTCTTATATTTCAGAGCCACAGCATGATTCTTCACAAATATGGGGAGTAGTAGGAGCTGCCAATAGGTTTCTTGGACAGAGGTCTGTATAATTTTCTACATAAACTGACACTGAACATTAGCAAAATATGGCTTCATAGCATCAGGCACACTTAAAAAAATAAAAAAATTAAAAAAAATAAAATAAAACCAACCCAAGAAGTAATAGAGAGTTCTTTCCTTCTTCCTGCTATTGTATGTATGTCAGAGTGGTTATACCAGATTACTCTGGTGTTTGATATTAGGACACACTTGTGGATATACTCCACTCTGGCTTCATGTGCTGGGTCTGGCTGGGATGAAACTAACTTTCTTCATAGCAGCCTCTATCGTGATGTGCTTTGGATTAGTGGCTAAAAGTGTTGATAATAAGCCAGCGTTTTGGCTGTTTCTGAACGGAGCTTGCAGCTTGTCTCCTTCCCTGTCTGATCTTCACCCCTCCCTGAGAGGGGATGGACAAGAGGTTGTGAGGGGACATAGCTGGAATGGCTGACCCAGACTGACCAAAGGGATATTCCATACCATATGATGTTGTGGGAAATGAGGAAGAAATAGGTACATTTGTGGTTATGGCTTTTGTCTTCCCAAGAACCTGTTACATGTGCTGAAGCCCTGCTTTCCAAGAAGCAACTAAACATCATGGAAATAGCGAATAAATTCCTCTTTTTTGCTTTGCTTATCTGCACGACTTTTGCTTTCCCTATCAAGTCTTTATCTCACTCCACAAATTGTCTTACCTTCCTTCTGTGTTCTCCCCATCCTACAGGATGAGTGAGTTCATGGCGGTGTGACAGTTTGGCTGTTGGCTGGGATTATTCTCCTGAAAGGGTCATGCTCAGCCTTGGTAATAAAACTTCAAAATGTGTGTGCACATGTATTTACCCCTGAGGAGAACATAACTTCTTGAATCTGCCTTGCTGTGTCTCTAGTGGCCCTTGACAGAGGTACAGTCTCTGAGCCATACTGGCCCACTGAACCCATTGGTTAGAGCCTTATTTCCATAAAAATGTGGAACTTTGTGGAGACTTTATTGAAAGAGATGAAGAACAGGGGGTGTATTGCTACCTGATCGTATGAAATAATGTATAACTCTGTAGTTGCTAATGACAGAATATAAGGTTGGAATAATCTTATAGTAACTCAATTATTATTGATAATGCTGTTATTATTCAACCTTATTCTGGATTGGTAAAAGGTTAATTCCGAGCAAATATTATTTCATTTCTACATTACAATTATTTTGTATTTATAAGCCACCCAAGTCAGTTTTCATGATTCTGCAGAAACAATGGATGGATACCAATATTTGCACAGAAGAATCAGAAGGGAAAAGAATGGTTATCCTTTAATCTTTAAGAAAAGTCATGTCAATTAAATTTCCTGTCTTCCCCAATATTTTCTGTATCTGTAAAAACAATCCATCTCTTGAAACTAAACCTTAGAAAAAATATTCATGGTTTTTGCTGCCCTTCTTTTTGGTTTATTCATAAATGATAAAATTCATCTTAGTTTCAACAGTCAGTAAAGGCATATACCTCACTTAAACCTTGCAAACAAGTTTTACTTGGGAACTAAAAGTGCCCACAGTTTGGTCTGCCAAACAGATTTCATCCTGCTCTAGTAAAACAAGCTGGACAGATTAGAGACTTTGTTGTTTCACTGGTCCCCTGTCCCAGGCTCATGTAAGCTTTCTTAGAAACCCTGACACTGTTTTGTTGACAAAGGAGGCTGTACTTTTATGTTAGAACAGAGAAATCTTCCCATTTGTCTGAATTTCTGATTACATGTATTCCTCTTGAATACTAAGAACATAACTTTTTTGATTGTTTATTTTCTCTGTGTATCCAGGTACTGCACAAGGTGGTGCTGAACTAGAAAACAAGGATTTAGGTTCTACTGTTCTTACTCAGTCAATGTTTCCAACTTGCTTCAGTTTGAAGGACATATTCTAGAGATTCTGTTCCATAACATGTACAGAATGCCTAAGCATTTGTTTAGATTATTTGTATAAAAGTATCCCAAATATTGTCCTCACTGCATTGAAACTAGCACAGTTTATACATATTGTATAAGGATGCAAGTGGAAAAGCATGCATAAAGTATTTTTTTTTTCTTCATTTCCTATGTGCATTTTTGTCAGTGTTTCTTGAAGAATATTCTCTAGGTAGCTCAGTTTTCCTTGGAGATAAAGATCAAGACTGAGGTTCATTTGAAGCCCTTCCTTCCTGCCTATACATAATGTGTAAGAGGAACCCATGTTGATAAAGAAACTTTATAAGCTTTAATACAGAGGTATTTCTCTTTAACTGGAGGCAAGAAAAAATGCACATATAATCAAAGGCTCTTTAGCTGGTTCATAATGAACATTGAGAAATTCTTTCTATCACTTTATTAATAGGAAAGGTCATCATGTGGGATAGCTAAGATCTATTTTGATAAATAATGAAATTAAATTAAGAACAACTTTTAGTAATATATGGAAATGTATTCCTTTCCTTCTTTTTTTTTTTTCCTTTTTTAATTAAAAAAAAAAAAAAAGAAACAAGACGTAAAGGTAAATGTCTTATAATATCTTCTGAAGTAGACATAACTGGATGAAATAAAATGGAATGAAATACTTTTCAGCAAAATAAGCATATCCCATTCTCTTGATCTAAATCTCTCCTGGTCTTTTAATATTCGACTACATTCCCCATTTTGAGCAATACAGCTCCTGCTTTGTTTACAAAATGTAGAGAGTGATTTAAGGAAAATCAGAAAGAACTGGACCATAATATTCAGAAAGAATTGGAGAGATTTGCTCAAAACCCTTTATGTTATAGTACAAATGGAAAAATCTGTAAAATATTAAGACACCAGCAATATACTGGTTTGAAGACTATGTTATAGACCTACTAATCTACTGATAGAAGTGGCAAATTATTATTATATATATACTGTTAGCATCAGTTACAGTCTCTTTACTGGGGTTATTTGGGTTGTTGAACATGGAGAAGGCTCCAGGGAGATCTTATAGTGGCCTTCCAGTACCTAAAGGGGGCCTACAGGAAAGCTGGGGAGGGAGTCTTTATAGGGAACTGTAGTGATGGAAGAAGGAGTAATGGTTTTAAACCAGTAAAGGGTAGATTTAGATTAGACATAAGAAAGAAATTCTTCATTAAGAAGGTGGTGAGGTACTGAAACAAATTGCCCAGAGAAACTGTGGATGCCCCATCCCTGGAAGTATTCAAGGTCATGTTGGATGGGGTTTTGAGCAACCTGGTCTGGAGGAAGGTGTCCATGCCCACGGCAGGGGGTTGGAATTAGATGATCTTTATGGTCCCTTCCAACCCAAAACATTTTATGATTTTTGTTTGTTTGTTTTGTTTTGTTTTTATCTGAAGGTTCACAACTTACAAAATTGAAAACTTGAAAATTAATTAATAACAAAAAGAGAGCTATATGGTAAGATTAGGAAAGAAAGTGTCTATAAATCTGCAGAATCATTTGCTCCAATAGACAACACCAAATTTAAAAGGAATAAGAGATATGTTCAACACTGCCTAGCAGATGCTTTGCTTTTCAATACTCATTTACTTTCAATACATACTTTACAGTCAATACTCATTAATACTGGAGTACCAGAAGTCTGTCTGTACATGATGTAACTTCTGTTATTAATAGTTAACAATAATTGGTTCATTACATTTCATCTTTATACACCATTTTCTTTTGTATCACAATGATTAATCATCTTTCCATGCTTTCAAGTCTGGCTGAATCTGTGTGCTATGCATCCCAGCAAAAGCATTAGCTTTATTTTGACCCAGGCTACCATACAGCCCTTCTTTATTGCTCTGTCATGGGAGTTTAATCTTCTGAATTATATGTAAAAAGACAAATTACATTAAACAAAGCTTGCTGAATAACCTAACACCTAGTCCCTGAAGAATCAGTCTATTCTTTCACTCCAAGAGGTTAGTTTTGGAGTGTGTGCTAATTTCCTGCAGACTATTCAACTCCTGGCTGGTTACTAGTTTAGCTCCCTTCTAGAAATCCAAGAAGAAAGACCATAATAAAACACAATGAAAGTTGCAGTAGTAGAACTGAGACATAGTCTGCCTCACCTCAACATGTTTCAACTTAGAGCTGATTCTTCAAATTCCAATTTATCCTAAGCCCCAGGATTTCAATATTTATTTTCCAGTGAAGAGAAATAGCTTGAAGTCTGCCTAGACTCAGATGAATTATTTTTGATTAATGCATAAATAATCCTGTTTAGCTGAGGCAGCTTACCTGTAGAGTTCAGTGAAACAAAGACATAAAAGGAGAATAATATTTTGCATTTTTATAAGCAATTTTAACTGTCCTCATTTTCAACAAGCTGTTAACAGTGCCACAGAATGAACACCACCAAGAGTCAGACTTTTAATAATCAGTAGCAGCAAAGATAGATTAAATTCTTTAGCATATAATAGTACATAAGTATAAATAAATTATTTTTATTATTTAGACTTATTGGGCTGCTCTGCTTAGGTTGAATGATATAATACAATTTTATTTTACACCCTTCAGTAGTTTCTGTTCTTCCGTTTGATATGCAGAAAGAAAAAAAATGCAATCTTTATTTAGAAATGACCAGTTTAAACATATCTTTGGGTTCATGTAAACAGTTTGTTTGTTTGTTTATTTTCAGTGTAAAAATATGAAGTTTGTATCCAGAATGGCTGCAATTCTGTACTGATGCATATTCTATACTGCACCATTAAAATATAGGAAAACAAAACAAAAAAAAACCTAAATGTTTCCCTTTTTTATAAAGTATTCATGAGATAACATCATCTGTCTTGGATTATGTTTCTTCATCTGCCATGAGGTATATTCAGTGGATTCCACTTAAACACATCATTCTTTATAGATCTATGCATTTATATGTATTCAGATAATTTTCTGACACAAGAATACTCTCATCAAACCAAATAAGAATATACATACAAAAGTAAAAATATATCTCAGTAAAAATATAACAGATTATCTATGTTTTCCCTTCTGGTTTCACAGAAAATTAAATATATTCTATAAATATAGCAATGGAAGAACTAGGATAAAAGGAAAAAAAAAAATCACTGTTGCTGAGTAACTCTATTAAAGCTGATGCAGTTATAGCCAACACAGATCTGACTTAATATGTTAATGTTTTTATGCTAAATTTATAAAACAGAACTTTGATTTTGTTTTTATTTTTATTTTTTCTTTCTGGATTTCTTTTATTTTTTTACATTTGTTTTTTAACTATGGTGGTTTTTAACTATGAATTTTTTGTTTAAACTGCTGAAAAACAATCTACAGATGTTATGGTCAAAATTACACAATAAGTGGATTTAATTTCTGGTTTTCTCTTCAAGGTGTATGGAAGAATTTCAGTCATATAGACTGGATTGAAGAATGAAAGACAGGCACTCAAGTCATTTTGTGAGTTATTTTAGCCATAGCAGCACCTGTTGAGATTGTTTCCAATATTGCCTTTGAAATTGGTTTTCAATTTCTTCGTGTATCTGAGTACATCTGTGCACACAGAAATAGTATATTATTATTTTTTGAAAACTGAAGTGATGTCCTGGTGAAAATGTACTTTTTCAGCTCTTACTCATGTGGAATTACTTGGCAATAGCTAATGTGAGAAGGGGAAAGAAGTTGTATATAAATATAACATTGTATCCTGTATTATATTAATGTAGACATGGCAGATGACACGGACAGCCAAAAAACCTCTAGCCACTGCTGCGTAACAGGCTATTTGTGCACAAAAGATGTATGTCCTTCTGATCTTACTTTCTGTGAAGGATGAAATAAAAATTCTGTGTAAATCCACAGGTAGATATGGAGTACTTCTGTTAAGGAATGGAAATTACCCAATCCAAGTTTTGCAGAATTCTTCTTTCCCCACTGCTCCACCAGGAATGATGTCTTTGAAATGAACTGTTGTCTCAGAGACTCATCACTTTCTTACTGGCAAGGATAATTTTCTTCAAGGATCTAAATCCTACCCACATGGCCAGGAAAGCATATTCTTATAGGTAGAGATGCCTTAAAGTTCACAATGAAAGTCAAAACTATTAGGTTGCATTAGGTTGCATCCTCCAAAGTGTCTCAGAACATCTCTGTTTTCTCTTCCCTTCCTCAAGCATTTGCCCTTGCTCTTGGAAATAAATCTCCATGCTTCACCTTCTTGGTTAAATCCTTCAGTAAAGACCTGCTGTAGACAAAAGTACCAATGTAAGTACCTTGCACTTGGAGACTGAATATGTCTAAGGGAAGGCTGGTATCAGGGCAGCAGGGAATGTAACCATTTCACCAAACTTTCCCTATTAATATTAATGAGATTAAGAGATTTAAAATACTGTATAGAACTATATGAATAGTGGTGGGGCAGGCACCAATCTGTTCTCTTTAGTGACCAGCAATATCATATCAGGTTCTGGGTCCGGTCTTGTTGGTACTGGTTCCGGCCTTGTTCAACACTTTCATCAACGACCTTGATGAGGGAATAGTGTCTGCCCTCAGCAAGTACGCTGATGACACAAAGCTGGGAGGAGTGGCTGGCATGCCAGAAGGCTGTGCTGCCATTCAGCGAGACCTGGACCGGCTGGAGAGATGGTCAGGAAGAAACCAGATGTGGTTTAATAAAAGCAAGTGTAGCGTCCTGCACCTGGGAAGGAACAACCGGAATTGTCAGTACAGGCTGGGGGATGACCTGCTAGAGAGGAGCTCTGAGGAGAAGGACCTGGGGGTCCTGGTGGATGACAGGTTGACCATGAGCCAGCAGTGTGCCCTGGTGGCCAAGAGGGCCAATGGGATCCTGGCGTGCATAAAAAGAAGTGTGGCCAGCAGGTCAAGGGAGGTGATTCTCCCACTCTACTCTGCTGTGGTCAGGTCTCACCTGGAGTACTGTGTCCAGTTTTGGGCTCCCCGGTACAAAAAAAGACAGGGATCTCCTGGAAAGAGTCCAGTGGAGGGCCACAAAGATGATACGGGGCCTGGAGTGTCTTTCCTATGAGGACAGGCTGAGAGACCTGGGTCTGTTCAGCCCAGAGAAGAGAAGACTGAGAGGGGATCTCATCAACATGTATAAATACCTGAGGTGTGGGAGACAGAAGGATGTAACCAACCTCTTCTCAGTAGTTTGTGGGGATAGGACAAGGGGCAATGGCCGTAAGACAGAGCCCAGGAAGTTCCGCACTGACATGTGAAAGAACTTCTTCACGGTGAGGGTGACAGAGCACTGGGACAGGCTGCCTAGGGAGGCTGTGGAGTCTCCTTTTCTGGAGATATTCAAGGCCCTTCTGGATGCCTACCTGGGCAGCCTGTTCTGAGTATCCTGCTTTGGCAGGGAGGTTGTACCCAATGATCTTTCAAGGTCCCTTCCAAACCCTACAATTCTGTGATTCTGTGATTCTGTGATTCTATGACTCTATGTATTCAACAGGCATCTGGCAGCTGAATGGCAACGAATAATTGGTAAGTAACAAGCAGTGGAGATAACACAGCTCCATCTCTATTCCTTTAGTTTCCGGGATCATAAGGTCACTGATGGAGATAAGAACATTTATCCAGAAAATCTGGTTACTGGCTGATCTTGTATCTTACCAGACTACTCATTTTCTTTTCTCTCTATATGTAACTCACCATTTGGCAAAACAAGACAGGAAACCCTGATTCCCATTTCCGTTGACCTTGAATTGTTTTTTCCTATTTCTTTTCTTCTTTATGGTGATATCTAGAGACCAAAACTGCAGATGTGTCTAGGGCTATAAAAGAACTGTTGTCTACATTACATAAGGTCAGGAGTTTTATACTAAAATATTATTATTATTATTTTTGAAAATTTGGTTCACTGAGTCAAAAAGATTGAGAGAATAAGATCTTATATCTGGACACATAAGCATCTGATTAGTTTTAAGGTCTACACAGTATAATTTTTGTTGAGTCAAAAATAGTTAAAGTAACTTGTGTAGATCTGTGCTATTGATATATGATTAAATATTTAATAGTTTGGAACAAGACTGATTTCTATTCCATCATGCTATGTCTATGACAAGTCTTGCTATATTACAAAGTAAGAATAATCTATCCCATCTGGATCCTGTTGCTGCCATGAGCCAGAGTTAGAAGATAATGTATGTGCACTTCAGAAGACATTATAAGAGGTATCTACACAGGCATGTCCTGAAATACACATTTTAGTACCCATTCTAAAACTTTAATTGCAATTAAAATAATAATTATAGGTATTTCTGATATCCATATACATGCCTTTTTCACTACTGGATATTGTTAAATTGCAGTCCTTAATGCATTTCAGAGGTAATTAATTCATATCTTGGTTGCTACTATAAGAAAATGTATTTTTCTTTTATCACGTTAATTTCTCTTCTTCCAACTGCATTGAAAGTGTCCTGTTATGTTCTGAGAGAAAGAGACTATAATCTCCTTTTTCTGCCTCCTGTAGAATGCTCAGTATTTTATCATGTCCCTAGCTTAATATTTCATTTCCATCATCAGCAATATCAGTAAGAGTTATGTAAAATTATTGGCCATCTAGGGACATACTAGGTCAGTTTATTTCTGATATAACTTTATCATAACATTTCTGTGGTAGGAATTTTAAGCACATAGAAGGATAATTCAGCATAATATGTGCTGAAACAATATCATCTTTTTATAGCGACACATGGGGGATGTAGCTATTATAGCATGCTTTGCAAATCAACACCTTTATTTCCCAAACTATTAGCGTTTTAGGGAGAGTTAAGGGTAAGTCCGTGGTGTTGGAGGTCTTGACTTTATAGATGGATCTGTAACATGAACTACCATATATCTGTCTCCTTCAACAGCAAACTGATATGAAAGAAATGACATATGATTAGTACATCAGAAAAGTAGGGAAATGCTGCTCCAGAAAATTAGCGAAATGTTGTGTTATTCAGTAAGCCAGCTGGGCTCATTTTAAAGAAAGCCTTGATTACCATTTTTCTGAAACTTTTGGAAAGAACCTGTTTACAGCTTGGATGAAGAGATTGGCTATATGACATGGAAGAATTAAAGACAAAAGTATTTGCATTACTTCTAAAAAACTCTGTAAATGCCTATATTTGTAATGACATTTTGTACTCGTGTGGTGAAGTTATGAAGAGACAAAAACAGCCTCCACTCAGCCCATATAATGTCACCAACACTTACTGAAAGTAAAGCTTTATGGAAAAGTAAAGTGTACTAGGTATATCACACTACTTCCAAAATACAATATCTCACTTCAACCATGTTTTGGGGAGAATTTGTGGCCATCAGTGGTATCCATAATGGACTCTTAATGTCCAAATTTGGCTAATAATTCTGTGAGATTATGTAAATTATCAAAAAAAGAAAAAAAGAAAGAAAAAAGACTTGTAGCAAAGAGACTCAGAGTTGAAATGTTAAGCATGTAAAGAAATGTTCATTTTTGTTTGGAGATTTTGTTCTTCTTTTTAATTTTTCATCATTTAATTTCCTATTGGTGTGTCTCAGTTCTAACTCAAATGAATACTTACTACCTCATCTGCTTCTCCATGATGCTCATAGACCTATTCCATATCCATTCAAGTATTTTTTTTTCCTCTCCTTGATAGGTATGAACAGTTTTATTGTGGACCCAGATATTCAGAAATAATTAAGTTGTGGCAGAAAGACACAGCAGAAAAAATAGTTTGGGGAACAGTAGAGGTGAGATTATGACTCATGTTCTCCACAAATATTTTTTACCACTTCAAAGTTTGTGTTGTTTTATTTGTTTTTCTGAAACTGACCTGGGGACACTTTGATACCATAGGCCAAAAAACTCTGCTTCCATGTGAAGAAAAACAAAAGACCCCAGTTCATATTATAACAAACAGAATCCATGTGGAAATCTCAGGTTATCTTTAATCTTGAAGGAATAGATCTGAATCTTATTGTATAATGGGCATATATCATTATCCATAAAAATCAGTCTTTTTTATAAAAGGTCAGAAAATTTTCCTGTCCCATGATTGTCCTGGTTTCAGTTAGGACAGAGTTATTTTTCCTCCTCATAGCTGGTAGGGTGCTATGTTTTGGATTAGGATGAGAAGGGTGCTGATAAGATGCTGATGTTTTAATTGTTGCAGAGCAATGCTTACACTAAGCCAAGGACTTTTCATCTTCTCGCTATGTCCTGCCAGGGGGCAGGCTGAGGGTGCAGCAAGAGCTGGGAGGGGACAGACCCAGGACAGCTGACCCAAACTGGCCAAAGGGGTATTCCATACCATCTGATGTCATGCTAAACAATATATAGGGGTGGCTAGCTGGGGTGGGGGGACAACTGCTTGGGGATGGGCTGGGCATTGGTCAGCGGGTGGTGAGCAATTGCATTGTGCATCACTTGTTTCATACAAATTATTATTATTATTATTTCTGATCTTAATAACCTGTCTTTATCTCAACCAACAGGCTTCACTTTCTCGTTTCTCTCCCCCATCCCAGAGAGGGATGGGGGAGGGTGAGAGAACAGCTGTGTGGTGTTCAGCTGCCGGCCGGGTTAAACCACAACAATATTACACGACAGTTTGTCACTTTGTGAAGATTCAGAATAATAATAAAAAAATATCGCTAAGTAATAAAATATCTTCTGCAAAATGTTGGATATATGAAAAGTATTGACCGTACTTTTTGTCTTCAGCATTCATTATGTTTTCTTCTGTGATTACACGAGTAATTTCTTTAATGTGTTTCCTGTCAACACATTAAAAAAAAAAAAAAAAAAACAAGCAACTAAATTGTAGGTTATTGTCTTAATTACTAGTTAAATTATGATTAAAATATTAGCCAAATAGAAGCAAAAATAGTTGATTTTTCAAATAATCTGATAAATATTGTGGCTTCATTATCAGTATCAGGACAATTTTTTTTTGTTGTTGTTGTTTTGTTTTCATTCATACTTTTTTCCCAGTATCATGGTTTCAAGAAGATTTACTTATTAAACTTTATGGCAGTGGAATATCAGACATATGAAAATTGTCTGATATTTGAATTTTCTATCTAATTTCTGTTAATTGAATTCACAGATATCTTTTTACTTATCAGCTAATGGTTTGGATACCCCCAGCTCTAAGCATTTTCCTGATTTCAGCTCAGACTCAGGAAACTACAGACTACAGGAAATCATGCTAGGAGGAAAAAAAAAAAAAGGCAAATAACTAAAAAACCAAAAAACAAACAAAAAAACCTCTATTACCTATTACCACTATTCTGGCTAAAAGTCAGGGAAGAGGATGGTACAGCAAAAGAGAGGAAAGATCTTCTGTGGTCTAGAACAAAGAAGTGAATATTGTAGCTTAACGCATACATTGAATAATGATCATTGTCTTGAAAATTGGGAGGATGCTTTTCCAGCCTGGCAACAGGAAAAAGTCTCTGGGCTCATTCCCAATCTCAAATTCTCAGATGAAGTACGAAGAAAATTCTTTGCACCACTATGGAATGAGAATTGGGTTGAGGTCTGTGAAACCTCACAGGGCAGATCATCCATCTTGTTCCTCAAGCCAGCAGAGGTCAAAGGTCATAATATGCTGTATACTCCTTTTTTTTTTTTTTTTTTTTTTTTTGATGCCTTGAACTTATTATGGTCAAAGACCACTGCTAATGGGAATGAACAGAAACTGAGATACTATTGGCTTGCAGTGCTTTACAAGTAAGATTTCATGGGACTGTTTCCGTGTATGTTGCTTCCTGCACACTTAAGTAACTCAGATTTTCTGATATAAAAGAGGCCAACTGACAGTTAAATAAATGATAAGAAAATATGACATAATATTTTTAAAGAAAGATACACTGTCACTAAAACTCTTTCTATTTGTGCAATAGAGAAGGCTTTATAAAAAGCATTGTTAGATCTCAAACTAGGTCATAAAAAACTATCAGATTC
The DNA here is from genome assembly GCA_011074415.1 of Stictonetta naevosa. NCBI lineage: Eukaryota > Metazoa > Chordata > Aves > Anseriformes > Anatidae > Stictonetta > Stictonetta naevosa. The sequence continues at coordinate 99,439,479 of CM021699.1, forward strand.
CAGAACATCCATTCATTGTCTCAGAAAGCACAAAGGAGATTGTACAACTACAATAAGTAAGAAAAGGTTGGGAAAGGGAAAATCTGTGTTTTAATCTTTTTTTTCTCTCTCTCTCTCTATCTCTTTTTTTTTTTTTTTCCCTACCCAAAGGAATTTGACCATTATGTGCAGTCTTCCAAACCCTCTTCTGAACAGCAGAGTAAAGAATACCTTGTGATATTTCCATCGTTCTTACTGAATCTGGGCCATTACACAGAAGAGATTATAAAATTCAGGTAACAAAAGATATAAGTGAGTTAAAACCTCTTGTTGTACTGAAGTGGTGGAGGAATTCTAGGGTCTATCCTTGTTTCTAAAGATGTTTAAGCACCTTAGACGTGCCTGTAAAAGAGAAAATGCACAAGAAGTCTCTTAGAGAGGAGACCAGAATCCAGGTCTCTCTCTCTCCATCTTGGAAAAAGAATTATTTCCTTCAGCAATCTTCAAAGTTGTATTTTTGCAGAAGGATTAGAGAGACTCTGAGTATCACCGTACAATTTCATAGTTTCTAGGTGGTACAGCTATCATTTCTGTAATAACATTGCAGGAACTGTTGATTTAAAAATAATTAAAATCCCAATTGAAATTAATAATTGTGATGTTAAAAATGATGTTAATTCAGAAGTCTGATCTTTCAATTCTTTTTCTTTTTTTTCCTGAAAGTAGTTTGACATGCTTTGTTTACATCAGAAAAGAATTACTTGAATCCCTTTGAGAAACTTATATCTCCATTATAGCATTATTTAAGAAGAATACTAGGAATCTTTAAGGATCCACACATAGCCATAAACCCCTGTATTACTTTTCTTGTTGTGGCATGCAGTTCCTATACTTTAGGCACAGATTAGATTTCTAGAGTGGTGAGATTACTCCTATATGGCTCAGTTGTTCAGCCTTTCCATATCTGTATAGCTGACTAATAAACTGAGAACTCTACTGTTTTGATTGCATAGTTGAATATAAGTTGACAGTCTGCTGTCTGTGAAGAGTAGTATGTTTCAAGGTTTCTGTTAACAATAAATTTGTTTGAAATTGATGGCAAATAGTTGAAATACAGTGACACACTCTATTAGGAATACTGCAGTAGCAAATAAATGATTATCAATCATAACTACATTTCTAACTTTTCAAGCTATACTAAATATAGCTTAAAAAAAATGTTACTAGAAGAAATCACTGAGCCATTACTAACTGGAAGATGTTTTAGGATAGCTAGGAATTCTGTCCTGACTAATTAGATGTACAACATTAAATTAACAGCTGCACACAAAACTAGTTAGAAATGTTATTAGGACAGGCAGCTTCATAAGTAATAGCAAACTGTTTCTTTACAAGTCTTTGTAAATAACTGCAGCCTCCCAAACAATTAAATTTTATTTTCTCAATCAAATTTATACTATTAAAATTCCCAATAGTTTTTTCTGGGCTCCAGTGATCCCATAAATATGTTAATTCAAAAACTATTGACTGTTTCTTCACTTTTTGCTTCTCAACTTCTCAGCTGATCTAGATCAACTTTTAGAACAAACAAATCTTTCACTTTGACGTGTGTGTTTGGTTTACATAACATGCAGTTGCCCAGTTGCTTCTTTCTGAATAAATGTGTTTATTAAAAGCTCATTAAGAATCTACCCAGATCTTCATTTTGTTCAAATCGGTGGACAAGTATCCGTTAAAAGGACTGACATCCTTCCTTGACTTCATAACTCTTCCTTTTTGGGGGGTTGTGAGATTCAGTGTTCTAACTATGTTTTTCAAGGGAAAAGGTTATCAAAGCATTTGAAATATCAAAATACCTGAATTATCTAAGATAATTCTCTGATAAATCTTGTGTTGCCTTTGTTCTGAAGAGTTGTGTTCAGCTAGTCACTTGTGATGACCTCTAATCCTCAGCAGGTACAAATATCTGTTCAAATAAGTCAATTACTCAAATAATAATAATGTGTGGTATTCTGCTTATGCCTCCTCTGCTTTGTAGAGATATCTGAGCTCAAGACTGACTTCCTAGAGTAGATTGCACTCTGCCCTGGTGCTTCCTATATAGACACAAAATAATATAGACGGTTGGAGACAACTTCTTCACATAGAATTAAAGATAGGCAATGACTCATTGCCACCTGCAAATGGCCATTCCTGTTTGGTGACTACAGTGCATAGAGTGATTAGTTTAGACACAACAAACTAATTTTAGAAGTCTCAGTTAGATGAGAAAAATACCATTCTTCTGGACAAATGTAAGGAAGTAATGTAAGCCTATGAGACCCATTGTCTGATTCATTTTTTCCCAGGGTGCCATGTTGCCATACCACTTGCTTTTCAAGGCACAGGATGGTGTTCTGGGCAGTGACATGGGGCACTGAACATATTTCCAGCCATCTGGTAGTTGCTACCAACATTGTAAGTACATGATGCGTGCCATTGAGAGTTTGAGGGTGTGCAATATAACCAGTGCCAGGCCTCCCCATATTTATATCTCAGCCATCGTACTCCATACAAAAAAGCCTTTAACCACATGGCTTGCTTGATTGCAGCATGTTTCACATTCATGGATAACCTGTGCAATAATGTCCATGGTTAGGTCCACCCCTCGATCATGAGCCTGCCTATGTTACATCTCTTCCTTGATGGACTGTTGTCATGAGCCCATTAATCTATGAATAACTCACCCTTCTGCTGCCAGTCCAGATCCACGTGAGCCACTGCAATCTTAACAGCCTGATCCACCTGCTGATGTTCTTCAGTGGCCCAATTGTTGGGTATGTGAGCATCTACATGGTGTACTTTTACATCCAGATTCTCTACATGGGCAGCAATCTCTTGCCACAATACAGCAGCCCAGATGGGTTTGCCTCTGCACTTGCAGTTGTTTTGCTTCCATTGCTGTAACCACCAGCAAAGGGCATTTGCTGCCATCCATGAGTCAGCACAGAGAGAGAACACTGGCCACTTTTCTTGTTCAGTAATATCAGAAGCCATCTTGGTGGCCTTCACTTCTGCAAATGACCAATAGAGAGTTAGTAGAAGCCTGGAATGAAAGGATGAATGGTCTCTGTGTATGTTCTTTTCTGCAATGATGTATAGGTTTGGGCTGGGATAGAGTAAATTTTCTTCATAGTAAAGGATATGGTGCTATGCTTTGGATTTGTGATTAAAACAAATGACAGATAACAGATAACAGATAACAGATGAATAATTTATTCATTGCTCACCATTGCTTACATGGTGTTAGAACTTTTTGTTTCCCACAATGCCACACCAGTGAATGGGCTGGGGATGCACAAGAAGCTGGGACACAGCTAGGACAGCTGACCCAGAATGATCAAAGATATACACCATATGATGTCATGTTCAGCAATAAAAACTCGAGGAAATATAGAGAAAGTGGGGTGATATTTGGAGTGATGTCTTCCCAAGTAACTGTTATGCATGATACCTGCTTTCCTGGAAAGGACTGAACATCTGCCTGCTGATGGGAAGTAATGAATGAATTATTTTGATTTGCTTGTGCGCAGATTTTGCTTTACCTGTTAAACCATTTTTATCTTGTCCCACCAGTTTTCTCTCTTTTACTCTACTGATTTCCTTCCTTACCCCACTGAGGGGCAATGAGTGACCAGCTTTGTGTGTTTTAATGCCTTCCAGGGTTACCCAACAACACAATTGGATTATGCCAAGTATGGGAGGTTTAAGCATGCAGAATAAGTGTTTAGACTCAAAATACATTTCTTAGCTATCCATGACATGTATGCACTTATTTTAACAATGCTTGCTAAATAGTTTCATTGCAGACATCCAAACAAACACTCATCCCATGGGATGAGTCATGGGAATATTTCACACTTGCATTACTGCTTCAGGAAGCAGAAGAGACTTGTAGGAAACTCTGGACACAAAAAATCAGTCCCCATGAAAGACGATTCCTTCCTGACAGATGCTGTGGCTTCCACCAGACTATATGGCCTTGGCTGGGGAATAAGGAGGAAAAAGTACACATAATCTTCAAACATCAGGCAAAACATGAGATATACCATGGGTCACTGATGGGCAATAGGAAAAACACCAGGCTATATATAGGACACATAAAGAGCATGGGTCACCTTAGGATAGTCACCTAACATTTCTGTTCTCATTTTACCCTTTAGATGTTTAGGTGTCTAGATGGAAGCTGAATGGCAGAACATTTCAGTAAGTAAGGCCTGGGACTTAGAGGAGATTTTAATTTCATTCCTGCTGTACTATGGTTTTTCTTATAGCTGATTAAGTCAGGAAAAAGACACTGATGTCTGGATTTCTTCCATTAAATTTAGGTACTTCAGTTATGTGTCTGAAGTTAAAGGCTTAGTGCAATCTTCCTATAGGATTGTAAATGGAGAGAAAAACACCTCCAGAGGGTTAGTGAAATCTACATGGACTGAACCAGTATCTGAAAATCCTTTCTCTCTGCGGAGACTGCTTCTGTATTTATGACCCTAGACAAATGCTTCAAGGTAGGTGTGGTTAGTTTGTGGTTTAGAATCTTTTTGTGGGTTCCTATGCCTGATGGGGATGCTGTGAGAATAAACACTTAATTTCGAAGTTCTTGTCTGTGTTATCATATATGTTAGCTATGTAATGACCCAAAATACCCAAGTGACTCTTTGTCACTTGCAGTGACCAATGCAGAGTCCCTGATCTCAGCCGGGTGATCAGGCAACAAACATAAGCAGATTTCTGAGATTTCTTTCCATCATCTTTACTAAACTTTCTCCACCACACACAGAGACATTTTTATTTGACTTTACACTGTAAGCCAACATGTCTCTGAATATTTTGGCCTGCTAAACAGCCAGCATCTGTAGTCTTCAGGGCCTTGCATAACCTCAAAGACGACGGATGTTTTTAGCTGGATAGGACTCAAAATTTTCTTTTTCCGTTTTTTAAGGCTTTCTGCCAAAACATCTACTTTGTTTATGCACCAGAATCATCAGCAAGATTGGCATGGCCTTGGAAATGAGTTACTTAACTAACACAGAAGATTTAATAGAGGGGAGATAAAAAATACCTTGTATGCTTCTGTAAAGCCCAGATATTAAGGGTCTTATTTTACTTCGGTTTACACAATTAAAAATTGGGAACAATTGTGCTGAAGTCAACGGTTAGACAGGATACAAGTGGTGTTAAGTCAGATCAGAAACAAGTTCTTAACTGCCTCTGGCATTTTATAGACTCATTACACCTTTAACATGTAAGTTTAACCTCATGAGTTTATTATTATTGTTGTTGTTGTAGTTACTATTACTATTATTATTAATAATAATAATTCATTTTTATTATTATTAGAGATAGGTGTAATTCTATCAAAATCACATCTGGAAGACATTTTTTGAAATCTGTAGGGGTTACAAGTGCTATCAAAGTTTGCTATTACTTAGAGAAGCCTACTTTTAATTACTCTTTTTTAAACTCTCAGTCTGTTCACTTTGAGAATATAGGAGAACTCTAGATATAATTAGAATTATTTAACCCGATAGCCACTATTATGCACATCTCCTGATAACGGGGAAAATGCCTATCTTTAAAACAGGTTTTACTAGAAAACAGAAAGGTTGGCAGAGTATTTGGGTATTAATCATATCCTTACCATGATTTGCCTGCCTTTAAAGCCTAGTCTTCAAATTGCTTATGTCTTACTGACAACCTAATTTTAGATGAGGGAAATGGATGAATATGGGATGACATAGACATTTACCATCAGCAGAAGTTTATAATAAAATCATGGATTAATAGAATCATTAAGGTTGGAAAAGTCCTTCAACATCATCTGGTCCAACCATCCCCCTACCACCAATATTACCCACTAAACCTTGTCCCTAAGCACTACATCCAACCTTTCCTTAAACACCCCAGGAATGGTGACACCACCACTTCCCTGGACAACTTGTTCCAATACCTAACAACTCTTTTCAGGAAGGAATTTCTCCTAATTTCTAACCTGAACCTCCCCTGGCACAACTAGAGGCCATCCCCTCTTGTTCTATTGTTAATTATCTGTGAGAAGATGCCGACCCCCAGCTCCCCACAACTTCTATTCAGGTAGTTGTAGAGAGCCTTCTGTTCTCTAGACTAAACAACCCGAGCTCCCTCAGCTGCTCCTCACAGGACTTGTGTTCCAGATCCTTCATTAGCTTTGTAGCCCTTCTTTGGATATACTCCAGGGCATAATGAAAAGACTGGCACTAGTTTTTAAGGTAATTGATCAGATCTACAAAACAAGTGGTTCCTTTGAGGGAGTCTGGAATCTAAACAAGGGGCTTTACTACAGAAATCTCTTGCCTGTAGGTGTTGAGCAGTATCTTGTCTCATCCAAGTTGGCAGATACAATCCATGAAGTCTACCTTCTGGCCATGTCCTGTCCTTGAAAATCCCAATACTTGTTTCCCAGGGTTACAACAGCATGAGCCACCAATAGTCCATCTGTAATGTATGTACCTGCCTCTGTTGGTGTTTTCCTCTTTATGTGACCTGTCTGCAATATGTATGTCAGCATGTTATAAAAAGTCAGATTTCTGCACTGACATTTACCCTGTTTGCTAACACATATCTCTAAGCCATTTTGCATATCTGACTGAAGCTATAACTCCTTGCCTGAGATTAATTTCTCTTTAGTTAGTCCTTACTCTGTCAGTCCTGGGGTGCTGAAATGAAGCTATCTGTTCAAAATGTCATTGCATGAGATACATACAACAGTCTGGTGATTTTTGCTGTAGCAGACGTGAAGCTTAAAACCATCTTACTTAGCTGTAAAGAGTACAGGGTACAGCTGCAATTTTGAAATATGACACACCTTGAACAAAAGCTGCAAGCCATAAGTCTGGAAAAATCTCACACCTTAGTCCCTCTACAAAGAAATCACAGTAGTACTTCAGGTCCTGAAGATAGGAGGAGGAAAAGGAAAAGGAAAGGTAACACCTTTTGATCTCTATGTAAAACAAGCAGGAAAATGAGAACTTATCCCATTCTCACACTTACCCTGTACTTTTCACTCTCCTTGGCTGGCTTTTGGGGAAGATCAACTCAGAGTAAACTTAAGGAAATAGGAAGCTGGAAAGCTATGTCAAAAGGTTTGTTTGGTGTTTTTGTTGTTGTTGTTTTTAAGTATTTAAGAAAAGCCAGCAAGCAATCAGCATCAACCAATAAAATAATACCCCTTGCACACATTCCAGCACATACTGAAGCTTACAGTTAAATAGTTATCTAATTTCATAAGTAAATTAGAATTATCCTGTACAACTCATAACATTAATCAGGCTTTAGATACCCTGCATGGGTTAACATTCTTCTTAAATCAGAATTAAAGAAAATAGTAAGTATAAGCAAAACATGGATTTTAAATTTCTATTGCAGAACAGTACATAGCAGTCCACCATCCTCAAAACAGCAGTTAAACATTTAAGCTAGCTCTTTAAATGCCCAGAGTGGCAGAACTGTAAGAAAATGTGCTGTTCTTATTCTCCACCTAAAGGTGTACTTTCAATCTGAGGAAATAAGGTAAGGACTGATGGGTATTTCCAGTCCATCCCACATGAAAATATACGTTTTTCTTTTAAAAAGAAATATGTGGGACACTGTAAGAAAATAAATAAAATATATATATATAAAAGAGGCCATTTTTTTATAAGTGAATGTAAATGGCTTGTGATCTTTCGAAAGTGTAAATTATCCTTGCTGTTTCTGTACAGCTTCTTAGTTTTGACAGTAAAAGACACATAGGTTCTACCAAATTTTAAGAAACACTATGTTGGTGTCCACATTAGTGGAAGAGAATTGGACTCCATCTTTACAAAGTGCTATTTGTCTTAGTGTTTCATATTTAAAGACATCCTTCCATTGTCAAAGATCTCATTCAGGTGAAAGGAAAACCACTCTCAACGCAAGTAACATTCATCAACTGGCTCCCACCCACCCTCCTTACAGCAAGCCTGTCCTAGAGCAGACCCTGTATAGCACAGCACTTAGCTGTAAGTTTCTGTTGGGCTCCATGTTTTACCCTTTTGGACCTCAAATTAAATCATGATTTTCTGCAGAATTTCTCATGTGAAATAATTTTTAATACAGCATCAGGAGATTTCATTCTGGGGAATACATTCTTCCTGACCTTTCAACATTCTCTTCCATAAAATATTTTGTAGAGAACACCTTATCTGAGAGAATCGGAAACTGATTGCATTTACTCCAGATTTGTCCTTACAAAAAAAACTCTAATTGTCTCTGTCACATATCACTGTTCATCTGCAAATACCATCTTCAGTGAGGAAAGTAGTTTCCTTACTAGCTGGGGAAAAACATGGATTATACTAAGTAAAGCACATAAGTAGATCCCAATGCACAAACCTGAAGCAAATTGTATGGTGACAGTTGTGAACAAATGAATAAGTAAAAAAGATAGTGTCGGGTTTGACTGTCTTTCCTTCTAGTCTACATTTGCCAACACTGTGACAAAGCTAGATTTCTTTTAGAGGCCCTGTTGTTTCCACAGCTTTAACTCAAACAGATAGGTAACTCAGTTTAGGTCAGTCTTCATTTTTTTTTAGACAGTATTTATGACACGCCTTATTGTATAGAGCCTAAGTCTGTCGGTGTCCAGCTGTAGACATCCGTAGCTCTAAGCCTTAGTACATATAAGTTCTTTTCAAGAGGTCATACCACTCATGGGAAGTAAGACAATGCCTCTAAAAAAAACAACCATTACGTTATTTTTTATCTTTTGTGTTCATCTATGGGCATCTGAAGTGGGAAAATTGAACAGTTAATGAATATTCAGTGTACTCATGAAGATTTCAAAAAATTAATTTTGATTAACTTTTAATATGTTTTAAAAATATTCTGAAAGTGCATTTCATTTTTACTACCATGAATGAAATCTTACCTCTTTCTAAACCAATTTAAAATTCATTTTTCCCTTGATAGGGTCAGAATCCTGTTATTTTACTTTGTACTTTTCATATTTAAATGATTATAAAAGTTTTTAAAATTTAGAAAATTTATGCAACATGCATTATTGAAAGCTAACTTTTTCCCTGACAGATAAATGTTTTCTTAAAGCTAGAGTGGTTGTTCTTCTCTTTTACACCTTGTCATACATCACAATGTAATGTAATTGTGAAGATTAAAAAATAATAATTGAATTTAAGATGGTGGTGTACAACAGTACTTCTATCATATTTCCTCAGCCATCATAGATGTTTTATTCAATGGTTTAGGTTGAGCTGGATATTGTTTATTTCCTTAAGCATTTATAGACTTCAAAAAGTGTTTTATTTATGATGTCTCAGACCAAGGTCTTTTGAGGTTGGATTAGAAAAAATAAAAGCACTGGGCACAGAGTGAAATACAGTCCAGTACTCTTCCACTCTGAGGCATTTTTTTTTTTTTTTTTTTTTTTTTTTTCCCCCCAGAAATACAGAGTATCCATTTGTCATGAAGAGGATATTAGCTATTATATTAAATTTATACCATATGTCAATGAAATTGAGAGAAAGACTTTGGAAAGTTTATATTAAAAATTGCCTTATAATAATGGTACACAGGTAGGTTCATTGTACTTATTCCAACTGCCATTTACATAATCTTAAATATTGTTTAGTGTCTTCCTTAATGCTTGATTAAGTTATTTCCATGGTCTATCATAAAAGTAATACTGACACTGAAGGCACAAAATGTTTTCAGAATAATTCCTGGCAGTACTTTTAAGAAAATGAGGATTGATTGAAATATGTTTAAATGTCTGTCACTTGATATCCTTGAATTATAGTAGAAGAATGTAAAACTTGAAAAACTCTTGCTCTGAAATTTTCTTCATTTGTCTAACTATATAGAAGTAAAATTTTCCAAATACACTTTCTTTCCAAACAGGCAATTCGCTCCCTCCCCTCTTTCAAGAATAAATTTGATTTTCTGTTATTTTGCTTGGAACTTTCATTAACACTGAACTATGCCTAAGTTCCTGTTACTCTGGGGAGGGCAAACAACCTTCAGAAGAAAAGTGTGTTGCAGGTTGTTTATAGAAATATCTTTTCAATGATCTTAGTAGACCTTATTTACTACCTCCCTCAAGGAAAGTAGGATGCCAAGACAACCTCTCCATATGAATCAGTAACTATACTCCTTCTTGATTATGCCCTGATGTTTTTCCTTCATAAATATGATCTTAAATAAGACTTTACCTACATCAAAGACAGTAACCCATTGAAGAGAAATCAGGTTACTAAGTATGGATGACTTCTGATAGGGCCTGATCAAAGGGCCAAAAGCTATCAGCTCAGACATGCACCTCTTTTCCTTTTGTTTGAGTCCGGAAATGAGATTGCTGATAGCTGCCTTTTGGTCCTAATTCACACCACTCTGCTTGACAAGAGATGAAAGGTGTACCAATTACTGCTGGTAATAGCTGACCACTCCATGCATTCATTACCGTGGTTATCATTACAAATTATATGGTACTCTTTACCTGCAACTTAGGGAAATATTTCACTGCAGCAAAATTTCTCCTAGCATTACTTGTTCTTTTTTACATTGAGGAGTGCCTAAAGTAGAAATGTTTTCAAAAAGAAATTCAGCATGATATGATCATATGAGAGAGACCAGGAACTCACATAATGTTAACAGTTGGAAATGTGTTTTAGTACATAAAATGAGGGATAATTATATTTATGTAAAAATGATATCCACTTTCTGCTTCAAAAACTCCCCATGGCTATTGAAACTATGAGTATATGTCTCCCAGATACAAATCCGTATACAAGAAGACAATGTGAAAATGGAAAGATAATGTATCAGTAACCATGAATTATAAGCCTATAATTATATCAAGTTGTTATGGAAGCAGGAAATCACAAGCTTTTTCATTTCTACCACATTAACATAAAATACAAACCTTTTAATGGTAATATGAGTACAGTAATGTATAATGAGAAATGGGAAAAAAAAAATGAGAAAGATTGAGATTCACTGTCTGAGACAGCAACCTAGCAGTCTTCTAATTTATTTAGGTGAATCTGTCATTCACAACCAGATTGCATAGCCAATAAATAAAGGAATTTTTACTCCTAAAATATCAAGAAGGTAAAGAAGAAAAGCTGAGAGAAATATAAGGAAGTGGAAAAAAGAGGTCAGATTTTCAGCAGACGTAAAAGTGAATAAATAAATAAATAAAGGAAAAAGAAGCACAGGACAGTTTTGAAATGTTTCACTTACCAGTGATACATGATACACTCGATTAAATGTTTACTGTTCTTTTTCAAACATGGTTCAAAGGCAAGGTAAGTTCTGACCTCAGAACTCAATCATGTGTATGCATATACATATATGTATGTATTATGATATGTATATGCTTATGTTTATGCATATATGTCTACTATGGTATGTGTTTCATTGAAACATAACATCAAGTCATTCTCAAACTGAAGATGATGCAGGATGTGACAGCGTCTATCAGAAATTTCTGAGCACCATCTGTATATATTTTGGGGGAGGAACTTATCTGTTATTAGTGAATTCAACCCCTAAATTTCTTTTTATTCCTATAAAAGAGTTGTGGTTTTGTCTTCAGTAACAGTAGTTGTTCTTGAGTTCTTTAAACAGCTAGAGGCTCTGCATCAGTTTTCTTCCCAAAGATATCATATTATATTAATTCCCAGAACTAGAAGGTCCTGACATTTTGAAAGGTGTAAATTAAATTTTGGAGATTTTTTCTTTTGAGGTTTGTTTATGAAGAACAGATGGCTTGCTTTGGTGAAAAACTAACTATGAAATCAATTTTACCTGGAATATTCCTTGGACTAATAAAGGAAATAATATAAACAAATTTGGAATTGTTTGGTGTGTACACAGCTGGCATGAATGAAAGAATGAAAGATGTCCACATAAGCAGCTCCCTCTGCTCCTTCACACAGACACACAGAGCTTCATTTATTTCAGTAGGGCTGCTGAACAGGAGTCCTGAAAACAGGAGTGCCTGTCTGTGAAGGGTGTGATCTAGGCTTGGTTCATGAGTGACACAGTGAAAAGCATTTGCTGCTGCTGAAATGAGCAGTACCTTGAATAGTTTGGTGGCATTCCTTAGAAAGGGGAAGAAATAAGGAATTGTAATGATGGCGGTACCTGTACAGTAATGCACCACCATTAAAACCCAGAATTTTTGTTCTGACCTACTAGCACTAGGTGTTATTTGGAGAAGTTCAACTTGGGTGGGTCTTCTTGGCTTCAATTATATCTAAATATGTTTTAAAACCAGTCATAGTGGTGTTATTTACAAGAATCGTTATGATGGATTAAACCATTTATCCAGAAAAATACACAAGAAAGGCCCTTATAGTCCATGCTTCTGGAAAGAACCTTTATCTTATATTGAATAGTTAGAAGTTCTTTTAAGCACATTTTTTACAAGCTAAGTACATTTTTGTGAAGTCTGGTGTTTAGTGGTGATTTAGTTTTATTGTACTTTCTTCCTGTTTTGGGTCCAGCAGTCTACAGTTCCTACTTCCATCAATAGCCAGTGTGACTTCACATAGAGGGAAAGGTTTTTGAGCTCCTGCACTGTCTGAAAGACTTGTGTGTATTTTTTGAGCCTAACAAGAGGATAACTAAAGTTCAGAGACCTTTATTGCTCTGTTGTTAGTGGTAATGTCTGTTTGATTTTCTACCAGTATATATATATATATATTTTTTATTTTTTTTTCAGGTGAATTCTAGAGAGGGAAGGTTTTTTTGTTGTTGGTTTTTTTTTTTTTTTTCTTCCGTTATATTATGTCTTTTGTGTATATACTTAAAACCAAAAACCTGTTTTTAGTGAAAAATAGCATACTGCAGTAATATTTGTAGGCACTACTAAGTAATCCTTTGGCCACTTTAAATGAATAGTTAAAAAGTTACAGTGATTTTATAGCTGCTTATAGCTGCCACATGTTTTTTATATCAAGATTTTTGCTGTATTTTTAGTCATTTTTGAGACCTACTACAACAGGAAATGTCTTTTTGATTTATTCAGTGAAATCAATAAGAGTTGTGGTACATTCTTCAGTGGTGTAAAATCAATATTCTAACTACGACAGCCACAAGGGTATACACCAAGTTGAAAACTAAACCTTGACTTCTTGGTTGTAGCAATTGCAAGACCAGTTATGAAGCATGCATGACAGATAAATTACTTTTGACAGGAACCATATTTAATATTAGCTTTGTACTTGCTAGTATTAATTTTCTTAACAGGGCAGTGATCAATGGTTGGGACTTTGAATTAACAATGATATGCATACATAATAAAAGAGCACTAATTATTATATGGGTCCAGGTTAGTAAATTAATAATTGAATACCGAAGTCATCCTGTTTTGGTGAAGAACAGAACTATCAGAGATTATTCCACCAAAATGGGTGCTCTTTATCGATTTACACCAAATCTTTGAAATACTCTCTTTCTAGTGAAATAAATCGGTCTTATATACAATGTAGTATCTTTTATTCTTTAAACTGTCTTTTTATTAGAGTCACTGCTGTTTACTTTTCTGTTGACACTACAAAATAAATATATATTTGTAAATGTTCCTAGCTAAATCAATTAAATGTTTTGTCTGAAGTGCTAAATTCAGTGAAGTAAATGAGTTTTTTGACCACAGTCCTCTTCACATGGCTATCATGCATGCCAAGTGTGTATGGCATTGTTCTTACTGTGACTTTTGAAGAACCTTCTGGGCACATGACTTTAATCTGAAAAGAACAAGTTTTTCTTTTACTAAATGTATATGACTAGGATAGTCCAGATGCTACATGCACATAACACAGTCTTTCTTTTTAAGCTGTTGAATGTCTGTCTGCTTAATTTATTTATTTATTTTTCTCTGTGTTTTGCACCATGTTGTTTTAGCATGGGTTTCATAATTCACTACTAGAGTCGAAGGGGGAAAGGGATAAAACCAGGCACACCGGTGAAGACCTAAGGGATGGTACACTAGAATCAGAGGGACTGTGTGCCAGTGAGGTCCTTCGGTCAGATCCACAAGGTGCTGAGTGTAGGGAGGGCTCATTTAAAGTGCTTCTACACAAATGCACGCAGTATGAGGAATAAAATGGAAGAGCTAGAAGTCTTGGCCCAGTCCCACAGCTATGACATCATCAACATAAGCAAAAGCTGGTGGGATTAATCCTGTGGCTGGTGTGTTGCAATAGATGGTTACAGGCACTTCAGGAGGGACCAGCAGGGAGATGTTCAGCCTCTTCCAAGAAAGCAGGATTCTTCACGTGTAATGGTTTCTTTGGAAGACAAACACCATCATTGTGAGTGGCCCTCCATCCTCCTACTTTCTTCTCAGGCTTTATTACTGAGTGTGATGACACATGGTATGGGACGTCCCTTTGGCCAGCCCGGGCCAGCTGTCCTGGCTGTGTCCCCTCACAGTTACCCCCAGCCACCTCTTTGGCAGGGCAGGAGGAGGAACAGAAAAGTCAGCTGTGTGTGAACACTGTTCTGCAACAAATAAAAAATATTGTTGTGCTATCACCATTATTTTCATTAAAACAAAACAGGACAAAAGATTGCATAAACCTCTATGGAGAAATTTAACTCTGTCTCAGCCAAAACCATGACACACATGTATGTACATATCCTATACCTAACAGAAAAAAAAAGAAAGAAAAAAAAAAAATGGGACTACAAATCAAGGTAATTCAAGTTTAAATGTCCATGATTTTAGGAATAGTTTAGGAATACTTAACTGGCTATCTTTAAGGTTTCAACAAGATGAATCTATTTTCTCAAGATGTCTATGAGACTCAGTTCTAAAACAAATCGGCTTTTTTTCTTCTTTTTTCTTTCTATTTTTTTTTTCTTTATTTTTATATATGTCTTATAGAACTTGCTGTACTGGGTCTGGCTGGGATGTTAACTTTCCCTGCAGCAGCCCATACAGTGCTGTGCTCTGCACTCGTAGCTAGAACAGCAGTGGTATCACACCAGTGTTGTGTCTGCTGCTGAGCAGTGCTGGCACAGCATCAGGACTTTCTCTAACCCTCCTAGGGGGTGGGCAAAAAAGTGAGAAAGAAACATCACCACGGCAGCTGACCTAAACCAACCAAAGGGATATTCCATACCATATGATGTCACACTCAGCAGTAAAAGGTGGAAAAAGGAAGAAGAGGGGAGGGGTGGGCTCTCGCGAAAATGTCTGTCTTCTTCCTGAACACCGGCTACGTGATTTGAGGCCCTGCTTCAAGGATGTGGTCAAGCATCGCTCATTTGTGGGAAGTAGAGAGTAATTTCTTTCCTCTGCACTTCCACATAGCCTTTACTTGTTCTGTTTTGTTATTCCCTTTCCCCATTCCTCTTCCCCTTTCCCTTTTTTCCCTTTAGTTGAATTGTTTAATTAATAATAATATTTCCTTAATAATATTTTTTCTCTTTAATTAAATTATCCTTATCTCAACCCATGAGTTGTTCTTTCCTTTACTTCTTCCCCTCCTCATCTGAGGAGGGGGAGTGAGAGAGCGGTTGTGGTGTTCAGTATGGTAAAACCACCACACTTGCAATAGTAACAGCACTGCAACTAGAAAAAAATATTTGGAGAGAAATCTCCTGACCTGTGCACTATGGAAAAAAAACACCTGTCTTTAGCAGTTTCAGATGCTTATTAACTGACACCCTCTCTGCTATTATCTTTTATTATTAAATTTGACAATGCTTTGCTATGGGAAGGAACAGAATTTTCTGATCATGCAAGCATTGTCTCTACAACTTGCAGATTTTTATTTATTTTTTTTTGTGTGTGTGCCTATTGATAGCACAGATCCATAGCAAATCCCTCACAGATCTTTTTCTCATTGGAGAATAAATATTCAAACTCTCTTTTATATCAAGATATATCTCCATGAATCACTGCAGAGGCGTATTTTACAGGAGAACCAGTGTTCAGTTAGGATATTTTCAGGCTGTTCATAACCTTACATTTTGTGTGTGAAGATTTTAACAGAATTTCCAGGGCAAAAAATACAATACAAAAAATAAAATAAAATAAAATAAAATAAAATAAAATAAAATAAAATAAAATAAAATAAAAAGCTAGCTCTCAAAACTTTAACTGATGAACAATTTCTATCGTATGTTTATGCAGATGTTATTGAGGCTTTCCAGAAACTATTCTAATAAATAATACTGAAATTGAATGAGTAATTCTACCAGGTAGTTGCCGAGATAGATTGACTAATTCCATAAAAATTAGTGCCATAACAATTTATCCCCTCATGAATAAAAGATGGACTAAGGGACTACAACCTACAAAGTAATAAGGAATTGTGACGAATGCAATACTTCTAATAACAAGACCTGCAGTCCATTATGGTACCATCATAGTAGACTTCAAAGTGTGTCTGAAATAAAATATGAGACTAATTTTCCTTGTCTATATAATTTGCTTTCCTGAAGGCATCTCACGATTGATTCTGTTCTGTTGGCTGAGATTTTGACTTACGTTGACAGTTTCAAGCTTCTTAAACCACTGGAGTCCAAGTTCCCCAAATATTTTTGTTGTTGTTGTTGTTGTTGTTGCTGTTTTTTTTTGTTGTTGTTGTTGTTGTTTTTTGTTTGTTTTTGTTTTGTTTTGTTTTGTTTTTTTACTTTTAAAAATGTGGTGTATGTTCCATCAAGTTTAACACAGGCTATCCCAGTAATCCATCCAGGCATGATATAGTCAGTAGGCAGAGCTAGACAGTTCCACAAGCAATCAGTGATCTATAAAATTTGTATGAAGAAAAAGCCTCTCTCTATAGAGTAAGATGTGTAGATTTTTTAGTAAGATAATCTAAAAAGTAGAAGATATAGGTTCAAAATATTTCTCCTTTTTTTATATGGATTTCACCTGAGAGGTTTAAGATCTGATGTCCACATGTTGCCTCTTTGGGACTTGTGTTTTTTCATTAGGTAACTCCTGAATAGAACCAGAAGTAATTGTTGGTATGCCTTTTGGAGTCAGTTCTCAAAACATTTCTAAAGACATATTTATTTATTTAAGGGGCTGTGGGGGGAGGGTGATGCAAGAAAACAGACAGCCTTTGATGTTTTTTTTTTAAAGCCTATATATGATTGCTTTATGTCACACTATATTGAGAGGAAGGATAACATCCTTACTCACCCGAGGGTCAAATTGGGAAGGTGCTGATGCTGAGCTAGTGTGTTGCCTACCTTGGGCTGTGCAATGAGCAATCTCTTATGACAGGATTTTCCTCACCTTGTGAAGTGTGTCACACATAGAAGGAGGTGTTAGGAAGCTAACCGTAAAATATGATCAAGTGTTTCTTGCTACTTCAAAATTGAAATTAAAATTAACAGTGACACTTCACACTTGAAATGGTCACAAACCTCATCTCTGTAAAGGTGAGAAGGTGCACCTGGAGGACTGGCTTCAGCTTCTCATCCAGGAGTAGAACTTGTCACAGTTCTCCTCCTCACCTTGGTTCACTTGAGGTGGACAATCTGAAGGTGCTTTTGATTCTACTGACTAGATAAACCTACCTTACGAAAAAAGAGAGACAAATGAACACAGGTCTGTGATTTGACTCATTGAAGTGATGATGTTACTAATTCCAAATGAAATCTGATCTTAGGTGTAGACGCAACAGCAGTGGGTCAACAGCTGGTACTGGAAAAAGGCTAGTGCCCATCCTCAGCTTAACACATAATGTAAACAAAGTCTTTGGCACTTAAGGTTCAAATTTAAGTGGGCTAATCTGTCCCTTCTGTCCGTGTTACTCCTGTGTAAATTCTTTCTAACATTTGGGCAATACAGTGTGAATATTTTCAATATTGCTTGAAATACATTGCTGAAAAGGAGTGTGTGATTGTGATAAATAGCTTCATTACAGATTAGAAATAAGGTTGGAACCTAAAAATATGATAGGAGGCAGGGAAGAAATGCAAAGATCAGAAGAACAGGAAGAGTAGCCAATGTCAGATGTTTTTCATTGTGAAGTGTCATCCATAACATGGGACTAGAGATTATATCTTGACCTCAGTTTATCTGGAAATAAAAGTAAACAGGTTGTTAGCAAGCATGAACAAAACTTGGGAAACTGAAGTAGGGGTCAAAGACATTTTCAAAGAACATTTTTGTAGTTTTAAGCAATGAAAATGAAGCTTGTCTAGATGACACTGTCACTAGTGATAAATAGCTATAATCTATTGTTTGTTGTTTGTATGTCTCTGGGAAACTTCTTTATCCTTCCTTGATCTTTACTATTGTTCCTTTCACCTCTCCCTGCAGTAACTGTGACCATCATTTTTTGTATCCATTTCATATTTCTGTTAAAACTTTATACAGACCATAACTGTGGTTTCTCTCACAGTGCCTTGACTGTTTCTGTTCATACAACGTATGATAAAGTGGCACAAAAAATGGCTTTAAAATATCTGAACTTTTGAATAATGCTTCTTTTAGTAGGGTTCTTTTGGAATTCACAAAGTGCTTTAATGTGCAAATTTACTGTGAGGGTGAAACATGAAATATTGAACAATATTCACTGTAGTTAAATTACAGATTTGAATTTATGAATATCTCTATCAGAAATTTAATTATTTGAATGTGTTTTGATATAAAACTGCTGCAGTAGCTTCACAAAATCAAATCACCAATTTTCATGGTAAGTGAGTGTCATGTCAGCCCATCAAAATTTGAGCTGTGGACACTGAGTTTTGACAGGGACCTTCTGACTAAGAATTACTGGTAATTAACTGTCAGTGGATGCCAATAGATTAAGAAAAATGCCATTGCATCCTCTCTCAAGGAGATTAGAAAAATATATCTATCTTAAGGGTGTTAAACAGAAACCATGTGTAAAAGGTACCGGAAAGCACCGGAGTCTAGTCAGTATGTTTAACAGAACTGGAGTTTTGTTTTACATGTCCAAACAGGGAGTTCCGTGGTGTTGTCCTGGAGATTTGTGCAGCCCTGAATTTGGGAGTATGTTTCTGTATTATTTTAGAAAATCCCCAGCACTGAAAGCTCATCTTATTAAAAATACTTAAAGGATTAGACACATTAATCAGAACAAATGGATGTCATCCCCTTTTCATCCATCAATGGCAAAGAAGAAAGGCAAATCTGTCACTTAATAGTCTTCTGTTACTTAATATTCTACCTTCCTTAGAGAGAAAGAGTGTGTAAATATTACAGGAGTAAAACTCAATGGATATATTGGTAACTTCTGACAAAAACTACAAAAATATCACATTTTTCATTATACACAGTCTGTATAACAGGACAGTGCTCAGAAGTATATGAATGTTGCTGTAATAACTAACATCTGGGATTCATCTCTGGGACAGATTGTCCTACAGTAATTATCTCCTATGGTAAACATCCATATGTGTTGTATGCCTATTGGAAAAGAACAGAGAATTTCAGAAACCAAACCTGCTGGAGGATGCCAGCATAAATAAAACCCTCTTAACTCCATATATTCCATCCTTGATTCTTTCTCCACATTTTCTTTTTTTCATCTGTTCTTGCACATGAGCTCAAAATGATATTCCTTATTTTGGGAATATTCACAGAGAAAGTGCCTGCTAGAAACACCAAAAGTTTGTCAGTAGATGCCACATTTTGTTTGCATTGCCAAAACCCTCAGCTTAAAACCAGACACATTCTGCACATACATCATTTCACTAGCACTTTGGTCACACATATCTGTGTGTACAGACCAAGAGCGTTTGCATTTTATTACAGATTGTAGCTAAATTTAGAGAAAGAGGTAAAGGTCTTTCTTAAATAGATTAAATTCTGACTGTGTTGAGGAAGGTGGGCTCCTGGGTACAAGAAACAGAGCTTGAATTCAGCCTTTATTAGATATCAGAGAACCCACATATGAGATCACTTTGAAATCCCAACTGTACAGAACACATACTACGTTAATTTCATTGGCCACAGAACAACTTATTTTTAAGCTGCTGCTAAGTAACCTGCAAGGTTTTTAGGGAGAAATAAAATCTCTTATTAGGTTAGTTGATATAGTTGTAAAATTGGATGTCTCGAGCACATAAATAATCTTTTGTGTAGACATTCTAACTTTTTTTTTTTTTTTTTTTTTTTTGTGTGTGTGTGTGTGTGTGTGTGTAGATGTTCTTAAAGCAGTTGGAGAGGGGCTTATGCCGGTTTAGCTTAGGCTGTTTTCATTGCAGTGGTTTAAATAAACTGGCCTCAAAATTACTTAATGTGGTGTTAGCTTGGATATGAAGAAGGCTTGAGAGAGTGAATGTAGCTACAGCTTTACATAGCTACAACAACTTCCATTTAAAATCCCCTAAGACTTTCTGCAATCATACCAACACTTTTAAAGAACTTTTAAGAGGTCTTGTAACTCAATCCTGTTCCTTACAGCCATTCTACCATGAAGTCAAATTATGATTTCTACAAGGCCACAACAAAAAAATACTGACTATATTTGATGTTAAGTGTGGTGAAGTGCTTGGTTACCAACATGGCATTGATGCACAAGCTCTTATACATAATTTATCCTCTTGTCACACTCTGCACTACTGAATTTAGGACCACCAGGCTGCCGAATAAATTAAGTGGAAGAAGTCAGACAGGGCCATCTATTCCAAGTTTTCTTTTTTTTTTTTTTTTTTTTGGGGGGGGGGGGTAGATCGAATTTCTTCTTTTTATTATTATTATTTATTATTATTATTATTATTATTGTCTATTGCCTTTTGTCCTGTTATTGGGCACTACTGAGAAAAGTCTGACTTCTTCATTCTGTTCTTTCAGATATTTCTACACATTGATAACCTGAGCTTTCCCCAAGCCTCCAGACTATAGAGTCCCAGTTCTCTCAGCCTCTTCTCATAAGGAAGATGCTTCAGTCAATCATTTTTGTAGATCTGCCCTGGACTAACTCCAGGATGTCCATATCTTTCTTGGACTGAGAAGCCCAGAAATGGACACAGTACTCCAGATGTATCCCATCAGTGAGTAGAGAGGATCACCTTTCTTGATCTGCTGGCAACAATTCCCCATTGCAGCCTAGGAAACTGTTAGTTTTTTGCTGTGAGAATACACTGCTCTCTCATGCTAAGCTTGTTGTCAACCAGGATCTTAAGGTCCTTCTGGGCTGAGTTGTTCTCTAGGTAGCCCATTGAGACCCCTCTGAATGGTGACACAACCATCTGTTGTATCACCACTCGTGCCAGTTCAATTTTGTCAAGTATTTCTTTTACAAAAAGTTTTGGAACTTGCTATTTATAACAGACATCTCAGGAAGTGCCCTAAATCACCTCCTCCTGGGATGTACTTGGTCTTCAAATATAGGGTCAGCTAGAAAAGATAGGGAAAATGGTTATTACTTGTATTCTTATCTATGTCTATACTACATAATACAGTGCCATAAAAACTAGCCTGTACACAGCAGGGCACCCCTTCCAGTTCCCCAGACAGCAGACAGTGCCACTGATACCTGCACAGTGCATGTAAACATCCTTGCTATAGGTATAAATGCACTCCTACAGGAAAAATACCACAATACTTAGAGTCAAAAATCATACAGATGAGCAAATATGAGCTTTGTCTGTCTCCTGAGTTACATTATTTTTATGGACATTTAATGCCCAATGGTAATAGCATTGAAAAAGATTTCTGTTGAATTAAATCCACTTGACAGTCTGATTTTATTCACCTCATGTGCTTCATTCACCCCTCAAAATCTCAGTCAGGTTTTCCCTGAGATAGACTTTTATCCTTTGAAGATCATTGTGTATGTAGATGTCTCATTGCACACTATCTAGTGGTGAGTAAATGTCTCAATTTCAAAGCTGGCAATTTGTAAAAGACTTGTTTAGAAAACATTAGCACTATTAAGTAATTAACATGTCTATAAAAAAATCTGAAATTAATGTCTCAGAAATGAAAGAATACATGGTTTGACTGTGTGTGACTAGCAAATGATATTAAGGGAGAGACATGCATCTCTAGGACATTTTCATTTCTAATTTTTTTTTTTAAAAAAAAAAAAGTTTCTATGGATGAGAATAATTCATATCCTTGGTATATCAGAATTAAAGTGCATATATTTTCTATGAAAATAGAACTAACTGAACACACAGCTGTTCTAAGTAGTGTGTGCAAGTACAATGAAGAATAAGCAGAGTTCACAGAAGTGGGAAGAAAATAAAATGGTTGGAATTGTAAATGTTAGAAAGAAACTCATTAAGTAATGGGATAAAAGATCCAGTAAAGCTTAAGAAATTGTGTTCTGCAACATAAAAGCAATTGGACATTTAATGAAACTAAAGAGGTAGGAAACTGAAGACAGATAAAGGATTTTTTGTTTGTTTGTTTGTTTATTTGGTGTTTTTTTTTTTTTGTTTAGTTTAGTTTTGTTTTCTACGAAACATGTATTTTTGTCACATATTACCTGTTACAGACAGTATATTAGCTAAGTCAAGGACTTAGTACAGTCCTTTGTATGGATTCTAGAACTGTCCATATTCTTCACGAGAGTGATCAACATTTTGTAAGATGTTAAACTTTATTTTTCAGGCTCTAAATTGACCTCTCAGATGCAAAGATATTGAGGAAGCAGGGAGATTTCCTGCAAGTCTAAACTAAGGCTTCTCTGGAGCATCTGAAACTGATCACTAGCTGCTATGTGACTGTGCTTCCCCAGGCTTGACCATAAATAAAAGGCAAAAAAGATTCATACAGCTGGAAAAATGATTGGAGCATGGAAGGAATTACATATCACACTTGTCTACTACAGAGCAAAACCTTGATGACATAGGAATTCTCCATTCAGTCCAGGATTTAGCTTAGGCATTCACCAAACTTGAAATCCTTGACAGATACTCTGCAAAGAAATGAACTTAAAGAAAAGACTGTGTTGAGTTCCACTCAAACTAAATAAATCGTTCTTCACAATAGATCAAATGTCTTTCCTTTATCAAATTTACTTGGGTTAAGATGACCTCCAAACGTCAAGCTCTGAGTTTGCAGCTACTGTTGAAACTTGCAGCAAATTTTCTGGTTTTATCTGAAGAATTTCAGAATTATCATGAATTCTATTCAAAGGTGAAGAGTGCCTCTGAAAATCACTTCCTATTATTGATTATATTAACAAGGATACTTCTCATGCAGGGCACAGGATCACAAACATCGACAAGTTTCTAAATACAAGCAAGTGATCTTTATCAATTAGAAACAGATTTATATTCTGAGGCACAGATTATGTCCTTCCTCTCTATTTATTTTATTCAATCATAGATTTGGATAGTCATTAAATGAAGAATCCCTCTTTCACATTCGTTAAATTAAAAAAAAATGAGTTCTATGAAAGCTATACAACTTTTTACGTTGTGTTTATCAACTTTTCATTATTTTTTTTTTTTTTGTCTCTTTCTACATCCTTTTTTTCTCTCTACATTTTGAGACTGGGAGAACAGAAATTCTAGATCTACCTAAACATTTTCAATAGGAGAATGCTCGTGCATGAGTGAACTATTTTACTTCTGTCTTCTACTTCCTTGTAAATTTTGGAAGTTAAAGGAAATGGAAAATATTATTTTTAATATTTTAAATATTATTTTTAAAATCAATATAAATCAGCAAGAAAGAAATAACACCTTTCATACTTTAGTTTAAGTCATTCAAGTAAGAGAAAACTATCATGGCCTGGGTGATATATTTGGGAACAACAGAGTATGCTTCAATATAGAATATTATCTATAATGATTAAATATTTCATTTTAAATAAATGTCTATGATATTGCTGCATAATCAAGTGTTTTAGAAGTCTCATCTGTTTAATTCTATGGCTGCTAAAATAATAAATAATTCATAAAGTGGTTTCTGAGCTCATTTCTCAACTTCCTTGCAATGATTTTACATTCAGTCAATATTAATAATTATATAATAACGATCGTTGTGTAACAAATTGAAAAACAATACACAATTCTTTTAAAAATATTTAGATATCTACTCTTATGGATGATACTTACGTTTCACACTGACAGACACAATTTGAGATTTAACCACAGCATATGAAACCAGGCAATAGCTTTTAGATATGGTCAACTTAGACTGGAGCACCAACCACAGTCCTGTGTTTTGGCCTTCCTAAGGTTTATCAGCATTATGCAGCCATTGCTTCTCCTCAAGAAAGTGCTAGCAAGACATAACGAGGTTACAGTGAACTTCAGAAAGTAAAAACTTTCAAAGGAAAATCACAGAGCACTACAGCTGAAACCTCAGTCAGACTTATTGCTTATTTACATAACATTACTCTAAAAGTTTTGCCTTAGGATTTTACTTTGAAAACTGGTCCTCTCTGGGGATACTTCAGAACATTGTCTCTGTGTTTCTCTTAGGAACTCACACCATGCTGATAAACCTTAAGAAAACCAAAGTATGGGGTTGTAGATGTTTTTCACCCTGGGCACAGTGATAATGACAAACTTGACTGGCAGCAGTTATGCCAATCTAGATGTATTTACAATTTTCTTAGTAATAAAGATATTTGGCTTCTGAGTTACTACTTTTGCATTGTATGTACCCTATTTCTTGAGTATATATTTAACAACAACAATAAACTGGTTTTACTGAGTTTGGATCCTATTTTCTGAAAGAAAGTACTTTTTTCCAGCCAGTGTACATTGTTTGAGGAGCATAAACGTTATTTAGCTCTGACTTTGTGTTTACTGCAGCATTTAAAAATTACTTGATTTAACATCTTACACCTCATTATCCAATGCACTGATCCTATGAATGTTTATGCACCTAGTTTCTAGGAGCTGGGGCAGTCTGAATTCAACAGCAGTTTGTTGCCAGCAGAAATCACAGCCACATTTTTCTTATCTAAAGCAACTTCAGATTCAGGGCTACAATTTTACATAACCATTATCTGATTCTTTTGTGATAGAAATTCAATTTTTTATTCTAGGAAACCCCCAGCCTGATCCTGAAAATGACTTATATGTGTCCCAGAAGAGATTATAGGCTGCATATCTCTTTTATCAAAAATTTGAATTTTTTTTTTATTTTTTTTTAAGGTTTCAGTGTGTGCATATTTTCTGGTATTAGGAAATGGATGACTGGACTAAAGCTAAGATATATTCTTGGATAGACTTCGCTATATTTATACCAATATAAACAGAAGTGTGTTTTGCTATCTTTCTTCAAGTTCATTGTAAGAACTTAACATAATTCATCAATGAAAGCTACGTTAATTACTACACAGTCTCCCCAGAAGCTTGCTTTTATTTATTTATCTATTTATTTATTTATTTATTTATTTATTTATTTTTCTGGGAAAATGTAGATGTTCCTGCTCAGGGAACATTTATTATGTGTGATGTTAGAACTCAGAGAAATAGCTATGCATATTAGCTTTTATTTTTTACAGTTATATCTCCAGCTACATTTACCTTGATGGATCAGGAAAATGTTTTACATTTCTAGTGCTTTCATCAATGTATTCTTAACTTGTCTTTTATATCTTTCAAATATATACATAGAACGGTCTTTGTATAGCAATACAGTTCCCTGTACCTACAATATTACTTCAATTTTACCTATTGGTTACCAGCTGTCACTTTTTCTAGATTTCTTAGGTTAATAAATGTCTTCACACTAACAAGGATACCAACAAATGATTATGACTGATAGTGTTACAAGTGGTTTGGCAATTCATACCTTTTGAAAATGTAAATCTTTAATTAAAAAAAAAAAAAAAAAAACGGCACTGATGTTCAATGACTACAGTTTCTTGTTGTAATTTTTGAATTACTATTATTGACGCTAACATTCAAATAGAATTACCATGAATAAGAAACATGAAAAAATCTGATTTTATTTTATTTCAAAAACTCACAAAACTTTCTGAAATCCTAATTTCTTCTCCAAAAGACATATTAAAGTTACAATTTAAGGATAATGTAGTCCAATATGGCACAAAAAGACAAAGAATTTCTAATTTACCATTTTAACATATCATTCTATCACATCGAGTTATTTGCATCTTGTTAGAAGAAAAAGTCTTATGATTTAACATTATTTGGAGATCCGAACTAAAAAAAAAAATGAAAATCAATGCCTCCAGTTACCTCATATAGGACAGGATGAAATCTCTATTATCATTGAAGACACCAGTAAAACAGTACCATATTTGCATTTTCAGATTTCAGGTTTTTCAGTATTCAGTATCCAATACTTGGATAGAAATAATCTGATGTTCTGATTTGATTTTTGCTTCCAAGTTTATTGTGTTGATTTGTTTTTCTAGTACTCCTTCCTGTTGTCCATGTTGGTTTTGTCACAGTTCTCTTTCTGAAAGCTGAAGTCAAGTATTCTTTTAGCTTCTGGTCTGTGCCTGTTAAATCTTAAATTTCAATTCAATTTGCACTGCTTACTTGCTCAACTTCTTCTTTTGTTTAATTTATATTGCTAAATAACCTTTTACAACTTGTTTTCATTTCCTTTGCAAGGTCTAACTCAGCTTGACTTTTGGCAGTTCTCACTTTAACCCTTCACATTCTGACCTCCCAAGATGTTGGATGTTTTGCTGATTAACTTCTTTTTACCATTTCTCTTAGCATTTCTCCCTATTCCAAAAACATGCTGGGAGAACAATTAATCCAAATAGGCCCCTCAGAGCTTTTCAGGAAAAATTAATCAGTATAGAAACCAAAATTTGGATATCATTTACACCTGGGGTTTTGAGGGATAATAGTGTGCCAAGATATGTAGCTGACTTCACTAATAAAATTCTGAATTTATTATTGGAAGTCCCCCTAGAGTGGTTTGTTGTTGTTGTTGTTGCTTTTTTTTTTTTTTTTTTCCCTTCATATTATGAAGTTTCTTCTTGCAGAACTAGTTGTATCTATCCCTTAATTTAAACTGAATTAATCCATGATCACTTTAATTTCCTTACTGCTTACACTATTTACATTTAAAATAGAACCTACTGTTTCTAAAATATTTAGTGAAAAAAAAAAAAAGGAAAACTTAGATGGGATTTGTTGTTGTTGGTTTTATGTTGTTGTTGTTTGTTTGTTTGTTTTGTTTTTTTCCAACTAGGCCAAGTATTGTTCACAACTAACTGGAGCATGAAAATCTTATTTCCACTTAGCAGTATTTTAAAGGTGGAAATATTAAGAGAGTCTGATTCTTCTTACAATAAAATCCTGTTTCCCATGGCTTATAATTTTTTGTTCCAGCTGGAATTTGGACTGGAATTTTCCACAAACTGGGTGTTTGCCTCAGGCTAATCTTACATATTATTATTATTAGCAGCAACAAATTCACACAAAACAGTTGAGCTGTTTCCTATACCCACTCCTAAAGGAGCAAAGTGAAAGCTGATCTATTTTGATTACAATTTCCCTACAGAAAAAAAAAAAAAAGACTTTTTTTTTTTTTTTTTCCAAAAGAAACTTGGAGGTCCTGATTTTGAGAAACTTAGAAAAGAACCTGAAATTCCTGAGCCTGTTTCTCTGGGGCCACCAAATGCACATCAAGAGAACAATAAATGACATTTGATGCTGATTTTCGTTGTATATTTAGATTGATGACTACTTTAAGCTGCAGAATACCACAACTTTAAACTACAGGTTTTCAATTGTGTTGATGGTAACCCTGAGAGTTAACAAGGTGCTGCATGATGGATTTTCCAATTGTACTGTTACTTTCCATCTCAATAGCCCGTGTACATATTTATAAAAGGGAATGTAATCTATTCCTGCTTTTTGGAGATTACTGTTCCAAAGATGAGCCACATAGGGGAAGAAATAAAACACAAACTCTTTAATACTTTTCTATTCAGAATAGGACACAAAAAGATCTCAGGCCATACTGTCAGCATTAGAATAAAACTAAATATTAAATGTGTGCTTGTTAAGAGAGAATCCCCAATCCAGTCCTATAAGACAGGACTCCTTTGAGTAAGATAATATCTCAGCATACAGTTCATGATTTATATAAAAGGGGGCTGAACTGAATTTGCAGCAAATGTTTCTAATTTCCTGATTTTTGTTCCTGTTTGATTTGCACCCTGAAGAACAGTATTAACCAAGGATTTTATTTTGTTTTTCTTACTACTCCTGTTACTCTTAATTTTTTAAATTCAGTTCCAGTTTCTTTACAAGCTGAAGAAGTAAATCCTTTTAGCTATTACTAATTGGATCCGGGTTTAGACTTCAAGTTTTAAGCATGAATGAATAGTGCTTTACATATGTCTACTACTTGCAGGGTTACTGACCTGAACGCACTCTTAAATTTATACAGGTCATTGAAGTCACTAATTTGCAGGCTGAGGTCTTGCCTGTAAAGACTAGTGAAATAAATAGGTTCGGCATGTTATAGCACTAGGACTTTACTCACTATTCCCTACAGCATTCCTTGCAATCTAACAAAGTAGGAGGAAATGCAAATTGCATCTACACTTGCATCAATAGCTCCTTATCAGTCAGCAGTGCTCCATTTTCCCAAAGGCCTGGATGTGCACTATGTATAGCATCAGATCAGAGTTGTTTCATACAACATCCTTGTACAAGATTGTGATGCCACAATCTACATAATGGTAAACAGGAGAAGTATTTTGAGGTAAATTTTGCCTTTCATAGGTTTTCAGTAAAAGTAATCATTTCATCCAGAATTCATCCAGGTTAAATCCCTTTATTGTTTTATTTTATTTTATTTTATTTTATTTTATTTTATTTTATTTTATTTTATTTATTTTATTTTTTTATTTTATTTGTTTTCTTTTTTTTTTTTTTAAGTGAATCCCAAACCCTTTAGAGTGAAGGCCAACAAAAACCAACATATACCTGAATTCTGCATAACGATGAATTACAAGCATAATAGATGTGATTCATGGAGTTGATACTGGTCTAGGACAAAAACTTTCTGAAAGATTACATTCTTCTTTCTAATATGTTTTATTTTCCCTGCATAAGAAACCAGTAGAATCTGGGACAACAGCAGCTCAATACAGATTTGCAGTATTATAAGGAGGATAGTTGTTATTACTACACTGATTTCCTCAAAATCTACAAAGTACCATGAGCTGAGACATAAATCTGACAAAAACCTGAATCAAATTAAATCACACACTAATGTTTTTAAAATATTATTTGGCATTACTCCACTGGAAAGTGTTTTGGCATTAACTTTATATATGCTGCCTTTTGTTGATCTTGGTTGTACCTTTTTACAGCTTTTGATATTTTTTTTTAATTTAATTTTTATTTTTTTTATTGTCATATGCTGAGATTTTATTTTTGTTTTCCTAAATATAACCATTTCTTAAAAATTAAACATTTACATTTTAAAACCTTAAAATTTAACCAGTCACTAAAATTTTATACAGTTAGTGAACTAAAGGCATGTCACATGCATATAAAAGCAAATTCTTGATGAACTCAAGAGAAAAGATATGTTTTAAGTAGGCTTCAGAATCTGTTTGCTGTCGGTACAATGGAGTTGTTAAATTGTAGGATTACAATGTATTTGTTACTTTTGTGTCTATGGCACTTCACAAATCCTAAAACACAGCATTACATACGTGGTGGATTAACTTTTCTTATTGTAATATATAGTAACAGAATGTTGTCTGAAAACTAGGCAAGGTTTTCTGAATGGTAATTAATAACTTCTGGTTGTACAGACATCTGGCTGACTCTGGCTACACTGCTTCTTTGAAAATGAAGTAAAAACAAACAAACAAATAAATAAAATAAAAATAAAATAAAATAACATAAAATAACATAAAATAAAATAAAATAAAATAAAATAAAATAAAATAGAATAGAATAAAATAAAAAGAAAGCTAGACTCTATACAGCATGGTTAAGGAAATCCAAGAAATAGAGAGTGGAAACGACATCTAGCAGTTGTTCTGTCTCAGAGCACAGATTTTTTATTTTTATTTTTTTATTGCCCTCGATATGCATCTTTCAAAATACTACAGTGATATTAGTTTCAACATTTTCCAATATAACTTATTTTACAGGTGTTTTGTTGGTTGTTATATTTGTTTGTTTGTTTCCCTTGTTTTCCTTGCTTGGAAGGAAAACAATTGCTTCTTGTCCCGCACCCAGCAGATGTGAAAAAGACTGATTACTTAATACTTAAATCTTAAATACTGTATTCCTCTCTCACTTCTCTTCTTTATGGATCCCTTTCCTTTGTGGAAATCATGGTCAATTTGTTGTTGTTACTGTTTGTTTGTTTGTTTTGTTTATTTGTTTGTTTGTTTTAACCTTTCTTTGTCTATATCAATTGTTCTCTTTTTGGATCCTGATGTATTGAATCTGTCTTTTACTGGGAGCCCCAAAACTAGATGTGGACTCCATTTCAGTATGCCATAACAAAATACGGTGACTCTCAGATTTATGACTGGCTACTATTAAAGTTAACATTTATTTATTTATTTATTTGACCTTGTATGCAATATTTCTGAAATATTTCCTCCAAATACATGGTTTTCTATCCTTTCCATGTGCATTTTATTTGTCTTCTCAGGTTTATTCCTCTGCAGTTTTCTGTATTCGGATCTGTCTTTGTGGATGTTCCATTTCCAAATTTGCTTGAATTCCAGCCTTGCCTTTCAAAATGAACCTCCTCACAAAATGTTGTCATTCAAAAACTTTCTAAGTACACTTAAATTTTTGGTCAAAATATTGAATAATATCAAGTCAGCCTTGTGAAGAACATTATATAATTTATCAATTCTACAACAAGATATTAACAAGTTTTCTGAGCAAGATCACACTTTTGCTCAGAGCATATTTTCCCAGCTGGTTTATGAGTGTCATGCAAATCTGACATCTATTACTTTCCCAGATCTTGTTATTCTGTCAAATAATAATAATAATAATAATTACATTGATATGAGTTATTTTTGACAAATTCATGTTGGTTGTGTTTTGTCTTTTAGGTGAATACAAACTGATTGTTTAATAATTTGCTTCAGTTATCTTTCTCCCAGAGAAAAGATGACTCTTCTGTAGTTCCCTGAGTCCCTTGTTTCTCAGGCTTGTTTTCTGACTTTCTAGAACTTACTTACCTTCTGCAAAACTCTCTTTCTCTTCATCCCCAATGAAAGGCCCCAAATAACTTTGCTTAAGGCTGTGAGTATTCCAGAGTTATGTTTGTCAAGTCATAATATGATTTGAATGTATTTAACTTACTTAATTGATTGTTCCATTCTCAATTTGGTGTTCCTATTTCTTTATTAATAAAAGTTAAGTTAAGCATCTGGTCAAAATTGGCCTTTTTGTGAAGACTGAACTAAAGAAAGCATTAAACATTTAAGCACATATCTTTCAAGTGTCCATTAATTGCTGAGTTTCCTCATTATACTTGCTTCAATTTTTGTCTTTTATCAAATGTTTTTACATAACTTGGCTTTTGCAATTGTAATTCCTTTTCGGTGTTGTATTTTTTTATTTGTTCCTATATATATTTGCTAGTCCTCAGTCTTTAGTTTTAGTAACGTTTTTAGCAATATTCTTCTTTTATTTTTGGCAATAGTTTACTTGATTATGTTTCTCATATGATTCATATTTCATTTTCTGATTATTAAAGAAATCCTAATACAAATATATTTGTCATTCCTTACATTTTCTTCTGAAGTACAAAAATTTGTCATTGAACCTTTCAGGCTGTCTTTACAGAAATAAGAACTACCAATGTACAGTTAAAAATAAAATAATTAAATAAATAATAAAATCTATGTCAAGATTTTGAGGAATCTACTAACACAGTGACAGATGCCTGACTTTTCTCGTTGGTACATTGAGAACAAACAAAAGACACTACTTTTATTACAGGTCAAGTCTGTCTGTCCTGCTCAGAGCACATGACCTGTGTTCCCCCTGGGCTGAAACTCTTCTTAAAATAATATAGCAGCAAAAGCTAAAGTAGTTTTGCTGGTCTTAAGGAAATAAGTGAAAACTGCACTTTGAGAGAAGAATTAGGCTATGTTGCCCAATAGCAAACACATATAGCAAACCATTGTAACAGAGTCCCGTAGAAAGAATATTGTTGGTCATAAGCGTTGTTGTCCCTACTTCAGCTGATTGCATTAAGCATTAGGTTTAATCATCAAGGTCTTCCCATGTTCTGTCTCCTTGACTGTTGAGTTCCTGAAAAGTAAGCACCCTAAATTCAACCTTTTTTTCCTAGAAAATATCTCAAAGACTAATCTTCTCTCCAATAAATTAGTTCCGAAACCACCTGCTCAGTCAGCATGAAAGCATGAGCAACTTTGGAATTAGATATTTGATTACTAATTCTCATTTTAGTTCTTTAGTTCTTCAAGGTCTGTATGGGAATAAACATATTGGCT
Source organism: Stictonetta naevosa (assembly GCA_011074415.1). Lineage (NCBI taxonomy): Eukaryota > Metazoa > Chordata > Aves > Anseriformes > Anatidae > Stictonetta > Stictonetta naevosa. The sequence continues at coordinate 99,471,872 of CM021699.1, forward strand.
TTCATAGAAATGGATCTACTATCAATGATCTTTACAACTCTAGTTTCTATTTTCACTTACATGCACCTTCTTTTTTTTTTTTTTTTTTTTTTTTTGTAATACATTACTTAAGCATATTGCTTTTATTCTGAGACTACTAGATTCCTGTATAAATCGCTTAAGAGAAAGTGCTCTTCCAGTCAGCCCTGGTGAGAGGGTATTATTGAGGCTCACTGTAGTCTAGAAAAAAATGTAAATATCTGTAAATATGAATAGACATCCTCTGCGTGTGCACCTATGAGTATCTTCCTTAATGGCTAAGTAGCACTATTCAAAGGTTATAGGTGACTTAATGAAATACGAATTCTTGGCTTATATAATTAGATTGTTTTTAAAAGAAAGTAGTTCTCTATAGAGCTTTTAATTTTTAATAAGTGATATGTTCTATTCATTTTTATGTGCTGTAGAAGACCAATGACTAGGTTGAAGTTACTGTAGATATATATTTTGAAAGTATCAGAAGGTTCTCCTAACCTTCGTTAACATTTCCAGGCATTACATTACCATAGTTCATATATCATCTCTGGGAGATCAACATGTCAGCATTTCACCAAACTCTGCAGTTTGCTTGCAGTACAAACACTAATACTACAAGATTGTCTTAATTTGTTACTTAAAATTTACATTCCTGTCATCAGACTGACATAAGCAGTGGATCTAATTTAATTAAAACATTGTTTGTTTTTTGTTTGTTTGTTTGTTTTTCCACAAAAGAGCAACATTTGGCTCTGTTTCAAGAACAACTTTAAATTGTTCAAAAAAAAAAAAAAGAAAAAAACAAATAAATAAACAAACACCCAAAAGACTTATATGAATAGTTTCCATGGCCCTGTAGATAACAATCAATTTTCCTTTGCTTCCTTATACACTGAACAAGGCTGATGAAATCTGAAAAGCCACTTTTTGCACATGGACTTCCAAATAGCTACTAGTTCACAGTTTTCCTCAGCTGCCCTTCTAATGATCACTGGACCATTAGTCTGCCTCTTCCAGGCTAATTGCCAGCACAGCCCACCTGGCTGTCATTCAGCTGAACCACAAATATTTGGTAACTGAAAGACTCCAACTAAAGAGACAGACACAAAAAAAAAAAAAAAAAAAAAAAACACACAAGAAATGGCAGGACAAGACAATTTTCTTTGCTCTGTTCATACTATTAATTTGGCAAATCATCTTGTCTCAATGACAGGATTACTATTAGAGGCTATGAAAACAATATATACTTTACATACTTAGTAAACATAAATAAAAACCCAGATAGAAATTCCATATGAAAGTCTGCATTTTCTTTAATTATATATATACAGATAGATAGATAGATATTTGATTATTGGGGAGGGGGGGGGGGGACGTAAAAAAATCTATGTTCCTTTCACATGGAACAATCTACAACATGAACTTCTGGCACTTCTGAGGCACTTGGTTGTTCAGACGTTGAAAGGAATTTGACACCAATATCCTGGCTTATATCTCATGTCTGGTAACTCCATCATTCCTGTTCTGAGTGTCCATAACATGATATTCCTTTGATCAGAGTAATTTTGTTTATAAACCATGTCCTGTACTTTCTCAGCAAGGGCACAAAAAAATGCAAATATATTTCTAAGTAGCGTGTTTGGTCTACAGAACTGACTGGCAACACTGTGTGAGGTACCAGTCAGTCAGCCTACTGGGAATCATGGACCACCCAAAGTGCCATAGAAGTGATGCTTTCTTCTTGCAAAGGCAGGAGCTGATCACTTACATGAAAAGTTGACAACCCAGGCTGGAGTTAATTCATTTCCTACCTATAAAGAAGATGGATTCTGAGAGTATTACTGAACACATGCAGTATTTACAGTGATATGAACAAGAGAAACATTAAAATATTTTATCCTAGTGCTTGCTTTATAGGTCATATAATTTTGATAAGGGTTATAGCATGAATTTTTGTTTGTTTGTTTTTCCAAATATGTTAAGGTTATTTTTTCTTAAAATCTCAACACTACAGCAATGACAATACGAAAAATAACCATGATTTAGGTTCTTAAGAAATTCTAGCTTCTCTTCTGTGGGCCACATTGAGCCCTGTTGTCCTTGGCTGGCCTGGACCTCACAGCCCCCTTGGGCCCTCTGAGCCTCAGGTGGAGGGACTGAGTCATGGCTGAAGTGCTACAGCCTGTAGTGCTGCTTGCCCAGCTTCCTGCGTGGCTGTGAAAAGTGCCAGTCATGTTATAGAGCAGGCTGGGCCTAGGCAGGACTGCAGCGGGTCCCATGAGTAATCCCCTGCTGAGGCAGGCAATGCAAGAGAATCTGCTGCCTTGGGAAGCAAGCTTGCCTGCTGCAAATGTGTGGGAGTGAAGCCTAGTGCCCTAGGCAGTCTTGATTTACAGTAATTTACAAAAATTCCATGGACAACAAATGTGACCTGATAAATATGAGCCCTACCAAGGTTTTCCAATTTGAATATACTTGGACGTGATCACAGAGTCTTGGATATTCAGTCATGTGATTTGGCAAAATACATTTTTGATGCTGGTGGGAAATACTGCAGATAATTAGTATTTTAAATATATATATTTATTTTATTTTTTTCCTAAACAATGCTACAACAGACTAACTACTGTTTTATATCCAGAGTTTCCCTCTGGTGTTATGCATATTTAATTTAAACGTACCAGCTTTAAGCTTGTATTTCCAAATTTAGCAAATATGCAGATTTTTTCTCAGTCTTTGTTACAGACAGAACTCCCAGATTCTGTAGTGTGACCAGTAGCACACTTAGTATGCATCACCTTGGCCCTTCAGCTCTGTGGAAGGATGGCACTTCATCTCAGGAAACAGACTGAGGATTGCCACACCAATACCATTTCAGCCCCTCACTCAACTGTTGACTGATCTGCTGCTAAAAAAGCACAAAAATCTATCCAAAATGTCTCAGGTACTGGCACCCAGAGTTCGTGTTTGCAAGAGCTACCCCAGTCATCATCTAAATCCTGACATCTGCCTGCTGTTTCTCTGTGTTGAGTAACCTTACTGCCTTGCCTATCTTCTCTCTAGGGATATCTGGCAGCTAAGCTGTCCCACAACAAAGCTTCCTTCTGCAGTATCTAGTACATTTTCAATCCAGTAATGTCTGTCTCCTGCTTCTGGATGTGTCTGGATTTCCCAGTAGGGTGCTCAGCCCTGACTGATGAACATCCACATCTAAAATCCTTGTTTCCGTTCCACTGTTCCTCCCACCTCCTCCCATTCATTGGCCTTAACAAAGCCAAATGCTTCAGTATGAAGCAGATGTGTTACACATGTGCTGTTGAACATCTGGTTAATCCTCTGTGGGGGCCAGAGAAGTGTGCAAATCCTAGAACGGGCAGCACTTCAGGAAAAAAAAAATAATAATAAAAATAAAAATCACTAGCTCTGTAAACAAATTATTTCTGGTCTCAGTTGAAATACAGGCTTACAAGGTCTCTCATTCTCCATCAGCCTACTGAATTGGGGTTTTGAACTTCCTAAGTTTAAAGATGGAGTATGCATAATGTGATTTTACGTATGTTCCACAAAAATATTAATTTCTACATATGTTTTCACACCTTGAAACAATTAGTCACAAGGGTGGTGTGGTTATAAAGAGAATGAAAAAGGGGGAAAATGTCATTTTGAGTCTCAAATACTGCTGTGCATTCATGGCTTCCTCGGAAATCATAGCATGTGTGCATCTGAATGGATAACCTACTCTTTGTATCTAATCTGATCTGTGATTTTGATCACACATATGCACAAATGCCAGTAATTGCTGCTTCCCTTCATACTACCTTCATTAAATTGTATTTTTATAGGCTTCTGTATGAATCATATGCTAAAATTTTCATCTTACTAGTTCCTTGAGGATTTGTTCCAGATCAGATATAAAACCAGAAGAACGTGTTTTCCAAATTTAATAATGTTGCAGCTCGTGACAGTGAGAGCTTCATTGGGAGAACTGATCTCAAATGTCAGGATGAGAGAGATCTAATGGAGTTAATGCTGTGGTATTTCAAATATTTTTGGCCCAACTCTCTCATGAGCAAGTGGTGAGATTTTTATATCATCAGACTAGAATTTTGCCCTGATTTGATCTTTTACCAAGAGTCTGTAGTCTCAATGTAACCTGCATATAAACAGCATATTTCTGACATATTTGAATTATTTTTCAAAGATGTAGCCAGAAACTTAAATAAAGGGTTGTGTTCCAAACAGAACTTTGATATCATTCCATCTCTTTTCTGAAGTTCTAAATGCATTAAATACTTCAATGAACAGGGTAAAAGTCAACTTTTGTGGTGAAATTTTTACTGGGATTTCTCAGAATAAGAGTGATTAAAATTCTCCTTTGCCTACAAACAAGGTAAGACAATATTAAATCCTCACAGAGAGTGATATGGTGAAAACAGAGTATTTTTCGTTGCTGGAAAATTGCAGAATTCTTGATGAAGCTATTGCATTTATAATCAATATAGATTTCTGCAAAATGAGGAATGACAGCATTAAAAATTCAATACACTAAATATATATTAAATGTTCTTTAATTTTGTTTGTTTGTTTGTTTTACCAGAGGCATATTAAGAAAAATATTTTTAAGTAGACTCTTTTTTCAAGTATAGTCTTAAATCTTTATTCTTGAATAGAATTTTTAACAGAACTTAAAAATGGAACTACAAAAATGGGAGCCATGATGCTCTCAATAAGTTATTACTTTTTTCTTTAGTTTTATTCAATAATGTTTCTTGGAGTAGACTGTAGAAAGTTTTTTCCAACTTTCAGTCATAAATGTAGTAAGGACCAGATAAACTGAGTTAGCTTATTTATGCAATCTATCATGGGGGCAATGGCTAATAAGTGTAGAAAAAATTACATCATAAACTGAAATAAATATTTCTGCATCAAAGTTTGATGGTGGTTTGATGTGCATATAAGTGTTTGCATGAAAAGTGTTGTATTCTAAAACTAGTGAGCCAAATTCATCCTTGATTTAGTAAATCTCAGGTGTTTTGTTCAAAATACTAAATGCAGGGATTATTTATCAGTTTCTGTCATCAGAGATGGGTTATAAATTCTTATGTATTTCTTTAGATTATAGCAATAGACTCATGGTATGGTCTGTTCCTCAACATCAGGATGCATGTTCTGAAAATTGTTTCATGTTTTGCAGAATGGGCAGTCTGCACTCCTTCTTCTTCCCACTTCCCATTTGAGAAGATGTATAATAGCAGTATCAGAACTCCCTCCACCACGTTTTGTACTCAAAGACAAAAGAGGTCAATCGACCTGCAGCTATGCTGAGACATTTAAGTGAGCAGAGGCACTACAAGCTAGATTTAAAAAAGCAAAGGGCAAAAATACTGTGGTTATAGGACATAGTCCATGTGTGTGTCTTGAAAAACAGAAAAAAAGATATAAGTGGGAGAGACATTATTTGTAAGATATTTATTTATTTATTTATTCTAAAATGAAGAATGGTGTAGATCTGAAAGACGGAAGATACTTTTCTTGAAGAAGTCCACGTGGCTCCAACATTTTATTCAGAGGACCTCTAAAAAACAAGAACTCTGGGAGGACAGGAAGTAAGGATATATGTGTGTAGTTTGAAAACATCATATTTTAGGAGATTTAAGGTTAGACAGTCTTCCATCTGTTTTTGCAGGAGAAGAAGACTGAAAACAGCCAGAGAAATCTCTTCTTGCCATCTTATGCTACAGTTGAGGAAGCAGTTCAGATTTTGTTGCTGTGCTCAGAGAGCTTCAGTAGCTGTACTCAGACACTTCAGTAGCTGTTTAGTTTTTCCATGTTTTCTCTTCTGCCCTGGTGGAATGGGAATTTTCACCGCTTCAGTTTGCTTCTCTCATTTCTGATGTCTAAGAGCTCTGGGAAGCTAAAACCTCACTCCTAGACATTGGTATTGTACTGATGGACACAGATGTTCTTCTATTCCATATTTTCTCCCCTGTCCTCCTGCTATAAGGGTCCCCCAGCCTCATTTTCCCAATGTTTCTATTCTTCAGTATCCTTCTGAAACTGTAGAGATGAGCAGCCTCTATTAAGCAGCCTAGTAACTATGATTGCACAGTTGGCTTGCTGTCTAGAGAGTTCCATCTCTAATGAGAGTTCCATCTCTAATGTATGATTTTTTTCTTGGTGTTAACGGCAATACATTTTGAAAGATGAATCCGGGGACAAATGTGGCACAGCTGCAGTACTGCAAGATTTTTTTCATGTGGCATAGTGATATAGTGGCAGAGCACCACCAAAAGCACACTACATTATTTGTTAACACAATAACTTGTGGAGTGATAGACAGAATGCAATGACATTACTGTAGAAAAAAATAAATATATATCTAAATACATTAAAAAATAATATATAATGTACATATATATATGTGTATATATTTATATATAAAGGCTATAAAAATAGCCTTTTCAGCAGGAGCAAAACAGCAGAGCACTTGAGAATGACTGTTTCAATTGCCTGGATTTCCTTTGATCCACTTGTAGGATCTTGAAGATCCCTTAAAGATGTCTTTCATTGCCTTAAGAGTAATGTAAAACGTTATTGCCATAAACAGTGTGTTTTACCAGTTTTAAGGCTGTGAAAAAGCAAAATAAAACCAAAGCTATTATTCAGAGACAGAAAAGCAAAAACACTGGAGAACTATGGTCTTAAACCTAAGATTTTAATGGGTTTTTAAGTGAAAATATAAAACTATACATATCTTAAGGCAAGTTTCCTTGTGATGTATCACAGTTTGACCAATTGATAATTCAAGCTCTCATTTGTTTCACACTGAATGTGTTTTTACTTACAGTTAAAAAAGCAATAGTGTATTCAT
>CM021699.1:99488510-99528543 GCA_011074415.1 Stictonetta naevosa
TCTCTCTTTCTCTCTTTCTCTCTTTCTTTTCAGTTTGGTGTTGAACAAATTCTCTAGGTATTCAACTTCAAAAGCCTGGTAGTCTTGTAAAGAAGTCTCAAGAGGAGGTAACAACACTGAATATCAGCTTTAGTAAAACTTTGGCATACAGTAGTCACCTACAGTAATAATCTACTTTAATTTGGTCAAAAATATGCAACTAGCATTGGAACTGTAATCAGGGCTATGGTTGGACCAGGTGATCTTGGAGGTCTTTTCCAACTTTAATGATTCTATGATTCTATGATATTCATATATGGGGAATATATATATTCATATATGTTTTGGAAAGAGATGTCATCCTGAGGGACCTTGACAGGCTTGAGAGGTGGGCCTATGCAAACCTCATGACATTCAACAAGGGCAAGTGTAAAGTCCTGGGGAAAGGACCTTGTACTTGGGCATGTGCAATCCCAAACACAAATACAGGCTGGGTGGAGAATGGATTGAGAGTAGCCCTGATGAGAAAGTCCTGGGGGTGTTGTTTGATGAGAAGCTTGACACCTCTCCTACAAAGACAAGTTGAGAGAGTTGGGGTTGTTCAGCCTGGAGAAGAGAAGGCTCCAGGGACACCTTATAGTGGCCTGCCAGTACCTAAAGGGGGGGCCACAGGAAAGCTGGGGAGGGACTCTTTGTCAGGGAATGTAGTGATAGGACAAGGGATAATGGCTTTAAACTAAAAGAGGGTAGGTTTAGATTAGATATTCAGAATAAATTCTTTACTCTGAGGGTGCTGAGGCACTGGCACAGGCTGCCCAGGGAAGCTGTGGATGCCCCATCCCTGGAAGTGTTCAAGGTGAGGTTGGATGGGGCGTTGAGCGACCTGGTCTAGAGGAAGGTGTCCCTGCCCATGGCAGGGGGGGTTCGAACTAAATGATCATTAAGATCCCTTCCAACCCAAACCATTTGATAATTCCATTGTATGATTCTATGACATAGGACTATAATAAATGTTGTGTCTTACTGAGTTACATATTAAAAAAATACAATGATGGGGCATATGTCTACAAAAATCTATGAATTTTGTAATTCTTTGGACCCCAGTTGTCCGTGTAGGACAGTGAAATGTAGGGTGCTGAGATTTTTTTGCTTTCTTCATGCAGTGCTGTTTCAACAGGTGTAGTTGTGAAGAAATCTATCAGGTGAAGAAATCTTTGCAGGCAGGTAGAAGCCAAAGCTGTGGGAAACAAAGAATTTCCAGATCTATCCTTATGTGTACCTGTCAGATACTGTACAATACAATATACTTGGTATTTATGAATAGTATAGAAGGAAGACGCAGAAGGATGACACTAAATTAAAGTTCCCTACCTGTTAAAGACAGAGCTGAAATCATTCTAGAATTAGTGGTGGGTGTTCCTTGCTTTCAGTAGAGATGTCTGAATTGTAAGCCACTCTCACTTGTGTACAAATTGCCAGTCACTTCAGCAATGAAGAATATCATGGAGAAAGGAATGAGACTGTGTAGTGCCATATGCTTGATAAAGCAGGAGGAAACAAGTCAATGATTACACTGAATAAAGATAGTTAAAACAGGTGAAGCAGTTATTTTGAGTAACTGACTGTAATCAATTAATTGCAGTGGTGAACAAAAACCCAAGACACTGCTGTAGGCAAAGTGAAAAAATGCCCTTTTTCTATCTATCGTAATGTGTTGATCATAAAAAGAACCCTGAGGAGTCGTCTTCTATAACTTTTGTACCCTGGGGCATTAGTATTAATAACATTACTACTAAAAGGCTTGTACTAGTGCCCCTGATCCTTGCTTGTTTTTACTTTCAGGAGTATTAGTGACAACACTTAAAAGCACTGAGCATGGGCAATAAAGCTCCCATTCAATTTGATGCATTAGAATTGTAGGCTCTGCATTACTGCAGACAATGGAGCCATTAACTACTATCAATCACCTATGTCACAGGACAGCCCACTCTAACAAGAAGCCACGGGGCATAAGGTATAAATAGCAGACATAAATCAACCCCCTTGATCAGTTGTAATTGTGAGAGAAGGATTGTAAACTGTTTGGACCTCTGTCCAGGCTTTCTGAAACATGCCAGTGTAAACCTGGAAATGCAGCTCTGGGGATGTCCTGTTTTATCAGAGGGCTCTAAGTGATGGATCTAGAGCAGAGTCCCTCCCCAAGCATTCCCTTTAGATGGCTTGTGTACCTCTGGGCGGTCCAAGGAAGCTCCCTCTGTTGTACCTTAAATTTCATCTTTATTTGCTATTTTGACTTTTTGAAGCATCAAGAAGCCTGATTCTCTCTGCTGTGGCTTGGGATAACTCCACAGACAGTGAGTGTATAGGGATAGAGAATGATATGCCAAAAATTAAGGTGACAGGGTATAGAATAAGCTTACATTATTGTAGGTGCCTGGAGAATTATACCTAGACAGGCTTTCATATATATATATACATATTATTATTATTTGTGTCTTTACTAGCTGTTCAATTTGGTTCCATGAGAGCTGTAGAATAGCTAGATTTGTACAGTACTCTTTTCCCTTTACTGCTTCTCTTCTATGGGAGGTGAATGGAAGCTATTTTAATTGCTCTTCTAAGAGTGAGTAAGATTACAAGCTAGATGTAATATCCTTTTATAGTTTGCTTCGTTTCCTGGCATGAAGGGCTAGTGCAAGCTTTTTAAAGTAGGCCATTGTATAAAAGTGTGGTGGTCAAGGACTGTGATTCTTCCATGACTTCCACTGACAGTTTTGTCAAAATTAAATTGCCCACTCTTTTATTCTGTTGTGGAAATCCTGAGAGAAGATAGCAATGAAATAGCTCACTGTTTTCAGCTGAAATTCCATCCCCTATGCAAAGGGATTTGCTAGCACAAAGCAGTGCAATTTACACCTTCCCATGACAGCTTTTGCGACTTTGACCTGAAAAGTCAAAAGGAATCCAGGCATACTTACCTAAGGTGGCTATAAATAGATTTAAATGCAGTGACTTATCTTAAGGTTAGCAATAAGTTGTCTTTACAGTGCTAACAGACTAGACCACACAGCTTTGTTTTGGTTTTTACCTGAAGTATAGACCTGTGTGGTCTAGATGGATGATATCAATTACATTTGAAAGCCTGATAAAATGGAATGCAGATGATTTATTTAGCTGATACCAACCTCTTGATACAAGCCACAGCCATTAGTAAACCTTGGTGTATATATATCATTCTTATTCTTGTGAATGCTTTTTTTTTTTTTTTTTTTTTTTTTTTCCCTTCCTTCATGTATACATCTTCCTTTCATCCAAGAGCCTGTCCCAGTGGTTAAGGTCAGTGGATTATGGTGAATTTGTTGCTAGTTACTGAGACGCTGTAAACAAAATATTCACTGCAGATAACCTAGGTAATAGTCAGTGTTGCATACTCGCGCAGACACAGTCATACACATTTCCACATGCTACTTCTGTCAGTGGCTGTAAAGAATAGTTGCTGTGAAAGTATTTTTATCAATTTAAATGAAAACTATTACTGAAAACTCTGGTGTTGAAAATAATACCTTCAAATGTGTAAAAAAAAAAAAAAAAAAAAAATACAGGTGATCATGTATTGCCCTGTATGCATACTGTTGCAAGACCATGATGCAGTAAATGAATCATTTAGCACTTAAAAGACAGTCCTAAGTATATAACTCCTGTAAAATTGCTATTTTCTAATTACTATTTTTTCCAAACATGCAAATAATAAGTGATACATGAAAATTCCTACCACTGCATGCTACAGAAACTTGAAACAGACTGGAAAGGAAATTCAAAACATGAGTGCAATGAGGAAAGTCATAGGGATGTTTATATGCCCATGTTAAGTTAGAAACATTCCCTGATAGCCCCCTGGCTGGTGTAAAACACACATGGATGTATGCATAGGTATATTTCTGAATAACAGACACAGTGAAAATGTTTCCAATGCTTTTCAATGAAATACAAAATTTTGATAAATTAAACAATGTCAGGGAGAAAAAAGTTCATTTATTGATAAATGTTTTTTTGTTTGTTTTTTTTGTTTTTGTTTTTTTTTTTCCAAAATGCCATCTTGTGAAAAATTATCATTTCTAAATATGTAATTTTGATGTTTAAAAGGTGGAATTACTCATTCTGATGCATTTTAATTTTCATTTAACACATGCAACTGATTTATTTTGACCTAAATTGGAGTGGGAAGGATAAGGAAGAAATTAGTGTAATTATGTAAGAGTTAAAAAAATCATTTTCCAGGGTAAAAAATCATTTTGCATAATCATTTTGGGAGGCTGAAAGCTTCCATTTCAGGGATGGAAATTGGAAAAAGTCTTGGTTTATTTACTGAAATGGGAATTTATAGTTTGTGGGAGTCTCATGTGCAGCTGACACTGCTTAACACTTCTGGTGCATCCAGCTGAAATACCAGAACTGTGAAGAACATTGTTGTAATTGTTTCAGAAAATTAAATTTTAGAAGAAATAGGCCTTTCTCAGTTGTTACAATTACTTCTTGGCTTTAATCTTAGGAATCTGAACCTCAGTATATGTCAGATGTGCAAAGTTTACAGATACGATTGGATGAAGCTGAAAAAACTCATCAAAGCTCATCTGAAAATTTCAGTACTTGTACTCACGCCAATCTGTGGAGGGCTCTCTGCTAAAACACCTGAATATTTTCCCTCAGTGAATTCACTAGTGCTGTGTGTTCTGTGTGTTGATTCTCTTGTGATAAGCTAAGTATTACTAGGGACCCAGAATTCAGGCCTTGGCTGCTGAACAGATATGAATCAAGGCATTGGTAGGAAGCTAGTAGTCCTCACTCAGCTGAGCTTCACAGAGCATGCAGAGCACAGCCATGTCTTTCTATTTTAGAAAGCAAGCAAGCATTATTTTCCTTATATTGCAATTAAATTGTTGACATTTCCTGCAAACCATGGGTCAAATTTTGTGCAGTATTTTGTGTGGTCAGAAGGGGAAGATGACTAAATGTTTTTATACTTTCCAGTTTTTAGACTGCTCCAGAGGTCAGTGTGGCTTTTCTAGCTGATGACATCCTGCTTACAGCAGTTTCCTCCAAATCCTTTTTGCACTCTGTTTCTCTGTACTCCTCTTCTGAAATCAAAAATCTTCCTTTAAGGCCTCTCTCCACTGCCAAAGAGGTACCAAAGGGCTACTGGAAAAGGAAGAATTCTACTTCTTGTCTCTGCAGGCTAGTTTCTCTGGCTAAGTGTATTTTTCATCTTGAGATTTACATTCAGGCTGAGCTCACACTGTGTGCTTGTGGTTTGTATAACCTCAAGATGTTGGAGAAGACCCATCAGAAAACATAGGACTCCTTATAGCTGAGCACGTCTAATATCTGCATAGGCAACCACAACAGCTTCCATTGGGTTTCCACATACAGGCAATTGGGTATCCAATAGGAAGTTATATGAGATGCAAGAACTGTTTGTGTGTTGTGCCTATGATTGCTTTCTAAAACTAGTGCAGAAAGCTCTCTCCTGCTTCTGTATGCATTACAGCAATGGCTTTTACCTGCACGGCCACACATTAACAGTTTTGCAAAGATGCTGCTTATTGTACATGCAACAAACTATATAAGGGGAGAGAATTAAATAATGTGGGAATTAAATAATTCTTCCATGTAAAATAGTTGCCTAGGGTTCAGGAGAGGTCTGTTTCCCTCTTTAATTCCCACAAGATTCCAATACCATAAACAAGAGGGAGCATGCACATTTATTTCACAATATCAGATTGTCTGATTTTGGAGATGTACTGTTTTATAATGTAGTTCTTAGAGCTCTTACGTATGACTGTCCCTTGTGCTTGGCTCTGCAAAACCAAATAGGCATGCAGAGCCTTTGGTTTCATATTATTTTATTCATCTTCACCAAAGTTTCCAACACTCTGCTCAAAGAAGAGATGAAATCAAGAGTTATGGAAAAACAAAACAACAACAAAAAACAGAAAACAACAACAAAAAAAACAAATAAAAAATAAATAATAATAAAAAAAAGACAACAAGCATAGTTTTCTTTCTAAGCGTGGTTCTTGTGTAACCCTCAAGTGCCCAAACTTTCTAGCTGCCATAGACTCAACCTCTTACACAATTTGTGTGTATTCCTTTAGCTTGAGTTGTAGATTTTGCTAGATTGGCAATAGTGAGCAATACACTGATTAACAGGACTTTTAGCAGAGATGATGAGGTGACATTCCTTCCAGGCAGAAAGAGAAAATAAACACCTTAAACTGTATTTTTATAAAATTTTAATAAGGGAATAGTAATATATACCATACTCAGCTATTAGCTTAGATGGAAAATCTAGAGGCAGACAACATGAGCTGGAAGACGAAAAAGTTTGGTTGTACTGAAAAGGTCAAGCATTGTTTTTGTAAGAGGGAAACCTAAAAGAAAACCTGCTTTCTGAATCAGCTTCTCCCAGTCTCCGGTGCCTGAGATGCAGATACACTGGAATGGCTTTGACATAACGTAAGTTTGTTCTTTATCAAGACAGTCTTATTATTTGGACCCTGCTGATTTATAAAATCTGGAGTTTTCATGCACTTAGCACAGATGGAGAACAAAAGGAACACAGTGATTGATTTTATTAAGTCATTGGGGGATTTTTGAGATAGTTTAAAAGGTGGACACACTAAAGATTAGTTTTTAAGGAAGACAAACTGATAATCAAATTTTATTAGTAGTCTTTCTTTAAGGTATAAGGAATCGTCTATTCAATGTAATTTTTAAGTTTTAAAACTATGAACTATGGCAAATATTGTGCTTTTTATTCATTAACCTAATGCATACTCTTGTTATAAAAAGGAATATTTTATGCTCAAAATACTAAATAACAAGCAAAATCCTGCTCATTTAATTAAGTTTAAGGGACATGCAGATATTTAAACTCAGACTGTATACCATACCATACCATACCATACCATACCACACCATACCATACCATACCAACTTAAAATAAAATCAAATAACAACATGTACAATAAATTTAAATCATTTTTGTGTACCTACTGTAAGTGAAAAGGAAAAAAAAAAAAAAAAAAAAAAACACATTTGAAACTGCTTAAATTTTTTATAAAGTAATGAAGTGCATTAAGTAAAATTATTGTATGATTTATGTTCAAGTACAAATAATATAATTTATCTTATCATTGGAATATTTCCTTGTAATGCAAGAAGTATATTATGCATGTGTCTGTGCAATTGAAACATACATTGCATACATATAGAATCACAGAAACAGAGAATCATGGTAGGCACTTATAGATCATCTAGTTCCAACCCCTCTGCCATGGGCAGGAATGCCATCCACTAGATCAGGTTGCCCATGGCCTCATCCAACCTGGCCTTTAACACTTCCAGGGATGGGGCATCCACAACTTCTCTGGGCAACCTCTTCCAGTGCCTCACCACCATCAGAGTAAAGAATTTCTTCCAATTATCTAATCTAAACCTACCCTCTTTCAGTTTAAGACCATTATTCTTTGTCCTATCGTTATCTACCCAAGTAAAGAGTCCTTCTCCATCCTTTATATAAGACCCATTTAAGTACTGAAAGGCTGCGATGACATCACCCCGGAGCCTTCTCTTCTTTAGGCTGAACATCCCCAGCTCTCTCAGCCTTTCTTCATAGGAGAGGTGTTCCAACCCTCTGATCATTTTTGTGGCCCTCCTCTGGACTCACTTTTACATGTCTACATCCTTCTTGTGCTGAAGAGCCCAAATCTGGATACAGCACTCCAGGTGGGGCCTTACAAGGGGGACAATCACCTCCCTCAACTTGCTGGTCACTTTTGATGCAGCCCAGGATGCAGTTGGCCTTCTGGGATGCAAGCGCACACTGCTAACTCATGTTGAGCTTTTCATCCACCAGAACGCCCAAATCTTTCTCTGCAGGGCTGGTCTCAGTGAATTATTCTCCTAGTCTGTACTTATGTCTGGGATTTCCCCATTCCAGGTGCAGCACCCTGGTTTTATACTTGTTGAACCTGATTAGGTTCAATGGGCCCACTTCTCAAGCTTGTCCAGATCATTTTGGATGGCATCCCTTTCTTCTCTTGTATTGACTGCACCACTCAGCTCGTATCATCTGCAAACTTACTGAGGGTGTGCTTGATGCCATTGATATTAAATAGTCAAGATATTAAATAGCCAAGATATTAAATAGCACCGGTCCCAAGATAGATCCCTGAGGGATACCACTCATCACTGGCATCCCCCTGGACATAGAGACATTGACTACAACATTCTGGTTGTGGTCATCCAGCCAATTTCTTATCCACCAAATGGTCCACTCTATAAATCCATCTCTCTCCAATTTGGAGCTAAGGATTTTATATGGCACCATGTCAAAGGCCTTACAGAAGTTCGGGTAGGTGACATTGGTCAGTCTTGTTTTGTCACTCCATCATAGAAGGCTACCAGATTGGTCAGGTATGATTTGATATTTGTGAAGCCACGCTGGCTGTCTCAGATCACCTCCTTGTCTTGCACATGACTTAACATTGTTTCCAGGAGAATCTCTTCTGGGATCTTGCCAGCCACAGAGGTGAGGCTCATCAGTCTGTAGTTCCCAGGTCCTCCTTTCTACCATTTTAAAAAATGGGAGTGATATTTCCCTTTTTCCAGTCACTGAGGACTTCACCTGACTGCTAGGACTTTTCAGATATGATGGAATGTAGCTTGGCAACTGGACCAGCCAGTTCCCTCAGAATTCTGGAATGTGTGTCATCGGGCCCAATAGACTTGTACCTGTTGAGTTTCATCAGGTGGTCTCAAACCTGCTCTTCACTTACAGTGGGAGGGACTTTGCTCCCCCAGTCCTTGCCCAGAGGTTCAGGGACTCAAGACATGAAAAGGCAGACTGGCAGGGAAGTCTGAGGCAAAGAACTTCTTGAGTAATTCATCCTTTTCCATGTCTGTTCCCTCTATGTCTATGTTCCCTATTTCTTCTCTGTCATTGAGAAGTACTTCCCTTTCCCCTGCTGAATCTAGTTTAAAGCTCTGCTAATAGGTCCAGACAGCTTGACTGCCCAGAATTCTCTTGCCCCACCTGGACAGGTATGCCCCATCTGGTGTCAACATATCCAGCCTCTCAAAAGTTCATCTGAGATCATAGAACCCCAAATCCTGAGTATGGCACCAACCACCAAGCCAGTCATTCACCTGATCCATTCCTTCTTCTTGGGTCCCAGTCTCCAACTGGAAGGACAGAGGAAAACTCTATCTGTGTTTCTGATCCCTTGAACATCTTTCTGGGACATAAAGTCCCTTTTGATATTTCAGAGTCTCCTCATTGCAGCCTCATCTGACCCTATATGAAAGAGGAAGAATGGGTGGTAGTCCTCTGGCTTTACAAGGCTTGTAACTTTTTTGTGATATTGCAAATGTGAGCCACCATCAGGCAGCAAACCTCTCTAGAGAAAGTGTCTGTTACCTTCAGAGACCATTAATGTAGCACTAAGTCAATAAACAGATAAAATAAATCAATATATTATTATTATTTTTATCTATTATTTTTATCAACAAATGAGCTGTTGTAAACAATAGAACAAAAGATTATGAAAACCAAAACAGAACAACATCAGTCAAAGAGAATAACATCAGTGCACTAATATTATTTTAAAGACCGATTATTATTTTTAGATTTGGTTAGAAAAGTATTTCTGATGAGACTAAAGCAAAACTTTCAGTGCTCATAAGTCCAGTGAAAATTTCTTTTGGGAAAGAGAGAGAGATAGAATAGTATGAAATTGTTAAAGATTTTTATTTTTAAATGTGTGTAACTGCAATATTGATCATCACTGGACATTTTAAAAGAGAGAAAATATTTTCTGATTTATAGTACATTTTTGCTTAGATGTGACATGTGAAAACATTTATAACGTGGCATATTTGAATGGTTTTATTGGCTGTGTATTTTTCAGAGAATATGAGTTTTGTTAATGTTGCCTTATACACTGGAAAACCGTATTACCCTTTTTCCATATGTACTTAGTCTTTTTGTATAAATAGCAGTGGATATTGTGGAAACCCTAGAGGGTAGTACTTGAATTATAATTATATTCTGGTCATTAGTAATTATTCCACAGTGTATTGCAGAGCATGTACTCTAAAAATAAAATAAAATAAAGGCAGGAGTTGTAATAAAACAGATCTTTAATTTCGGGTTATTTGATTGCCACCATATTAACCCAAAAGACCTGAACTATCAAGCCTCTTTCCATGATATAACTAGCAATTTTTCTGTGGTTCCAATTTCTAACTTTGACTTGTTGTTGCTATCAAAATGTTTCCATTAATGAAGGCTCATTAAAACATTTGCTTTTTTCATGAATGTTATGACAATATATGCTGTATATGTGAAAGAATGTTTTTCTTCATTGGTCTCAGTACATACTATCTATTTAAAGCATCTGCTTTTCAAATAATTACTAAATGTTAAAAAACTGATTTTTCTAATCAGTTTTACTGATAAAGGAATGAGTTGAGAGAAAAAAAAAATAAAAAGAACTTTGAACTTTCATGATTTTTTTCAGGTGAAATCAAAACTTTTAGTGAAGTTACAACTAGTAGGTTCACTCTATTTCTCATGAGAAGGTTATTTCAAACAATAGGTGTATTTCCATTGACTTATACACACTTTGATTCACTCTGTAATTCTGTACCTTTGCAATGCAGCTATATCATTTATATAGAAGCTAAATGAAGTCATGGAATATAAAATTTTGATTTTATTTATTCAATTGCTTCATGTTTGTGGTACTGCAATGAGGTATATTTTCAGATAGAAAAAAGATATATCTGAAACCTGTTTTTTTTGTTGGTGGTGGGTTTTTTTTGTTTGTTTGTTTGTTTTTTTCCCTTTTGGACAAGTATTAGTGTTATTTTAGTGTAGATTATGAAATCCCATATTAATTAATATGATTACATCAGCAACAGGATACATTTACTATACCATATTATACAAATATAATATAATTTTAACACTGTCAGTGTTCAATGACTGTCATTCATGTCTGTGAATATGTAAACCCAGTTATACCAGTTCTATACAGTATATAATGTGATATAGTTTTTGTTTGTTTGTTTGTTTATTTATTTAATAACAGACTTATCTGACTAATGTGAGTGATTCAGAGGTTCCAGTCTACATTTGTGAAAAAATTTGCTGAAGTTCAACCACCATAAGAAAAGCCACCATGGCCATGTGCATTGCTAGACACTGTATTGATACGTGATTCTCCTTCTGAAGTAAAAGAGAGAACCAGGGCCTGGGTGTCAGCAGTGGAAATTAAAGAATAATCAACAGTTGGATAACATTATCCTTTTTGTGGGAGAGGGAATGAGATTATTTTTTTTTTGATAAAACTGATACAGCGTGGACATGTAATCAAAAGTCAGTCTGATTATGGCTATAGCTGGGACGACTGAGAGAAAGAAAATAATAAAATAGTAGAAATATTTTAGTTAACTAGAAAGATTTTTGCACACTTTTCACACTTGTTCATTATCCCGATCTTGACATGTAAATGTGATCATGAAGGAATGTTTTCTAAAAGTGAGGTTTGCTCCATTAAATAAATAAATAAACAAACAACAGTTTTTTTAACTCTATATTAGATTACTGTTTTGTCTACATGGTCCTTTAAAACTATTTGGAAATTTCACTTTTGCATGCCATCTGTTATGTGTTGCATCTTGTGGGAAGCTCTCCGTGTTGTCTGTCATTTCATGTCAGTTATAAGGGGGTAAGTTTTACTCAATTAAACACACACAAAAAGCTCCGAATTTATCTTCTGCCAGTGAAACAGAGATACAGATTCAGTTTATACAATAATACTCTGTATTTTCCCCCTAAAAGTCTCTTTTATAAAAATCTGAATAAATAATTTACACAGCATCATGAAATAATTTTGTTATGGGAAAGGCTGGGTGAGTTTTATGTTTTAAGGTAAGATTCCTGGATGTTCTAAGTCAAGCCAATTTTATTTAAGTTTCAGTTCACCTAATAATAATAGACTGTCTAATCATAAATCACTAGTATTCTTTTCCCTTCTGTCTTTCTAATTAAAAAGCTTTCATGTGATGAGAAAAACAGACATGCACAGAATCATACACATGTGCATGCACACACACACAGAGTGAAATGGATGCCACATTAAAGATTGTCACTAGTTCCCACTCCCCCCCCCCCCCTTTTTTTTTGGTTATTGGTTTTTGGAATGGAGAAAGAGTGCATCATTTTTGACATTATACCACCCTTTTCACATTTCAGTGGTTTTAAACCTAACATGAAAAGAGTTTAAATTGTCATTCTTCCAAGAAAAAGGATTTTATAATACCATATCATTATGTAATTCATTCTCTGTAATGTTTGACTATCAGTTGTGCTGTTGTCTATGTATCCGAATTATAAAATCTCTAATGCCAAATAATTTTCACTGCATTACTACAAAACAAGTCTTTTGTATTATACTGCTTTTTCTTAAAGACTGCAAAACATCTATTAGCTTAGGTTATTTACTAACACCATTAAGCACCCTTTACTTCAGGCTAACAGATTTGCTGCTTTCAGGTTTGAGAGGTTTAAGTCTCTTTTATAATGCGTCAGTTTAACAAATGGAAAAGGTGTAATGCACTCAGATTTATAAAGTAACGTGGTCAGCATTTATAACAGTTCTTCACCTTCAACTGAGGTAGATGGACTCCTACAAAGCAAAGTACAACTTCTGCAGTCATTGCTCCTTGTGAAGTGAATTCTATTGATGTGAGGCAACTTTTATACCTTGTTGGTTGTGACACCCAAGGGTCTAAAAGATATGGGAAGGGTGAAAATAAGAAAGCATTAAGTTTCAAAGTGTAAAATGATTAATTCTAAAATTGACTTGGAAACATAGATAAAATGAAAAAAAAATGCTACCAAATTATGATGGTTTATAGTTGTGAGCAATTCAGTTCCTCAGGGAAGGGTAATGAGAAGTGGCTGCAGATGTTTCATTAGCAAAGAGCTAACTAAATGCCTACACAACTTATCCCCTTAAGAAAGGGAGAGTGAGTTTTTTAGTCTGCTACAAATAGTTACAATTTCTTCTTCTTTCTGAAAGAACTAAAGAATTGTCGGATGTTCTTGTTCCTTGATTAGTGGTTGCATGTAAGGAGGAGGGAGAAGATTATAAGTTCAAATGAAGATAGTACTTCCATTATTGGAAAAGTACTGCTGTAAAATAGTTTCATATGTTTCAATTAAAATGAGTATGTACTTTGCAGAGTAAAGGTTGCAGAATCTGGCTTTTCAAGAGCAGCCTGATCTAGTGGAAGATCAAAGGGGTGTCAGACAAAAACAAAAACAAACAAGCAAACAAACAAACAAAAGCAAGTATGTCACTGGCAAGAGGAAAAGAGGAGGTCAAAGGAAAACAGGGCAGATACTTGAAGTGGATGGCCACCTAACAAGTAAGGAGAAGGAAAATGTGGAGGCATTTAATGTCTTTTTTAACTCAGTATTTAATAATTAAAGATCTGGGGCTGCCTGGACTACAGAGTTGGAGGACCACTTCTGGGGAAGCAGAGACTTTCCCTCTATGGTCACCAAGATTGTAAGAGAATAGTTGTATCAGCTCAATATTCATAAGTTTATGGGGCCTGAGGGAATTCTCCCCAGAGTGCTAATAGAATTGATGGACATTATATCTTGACTACTCTCAACAATTCAGCAAGTTCCTGGGAGTCTGGGGAGGTTCCTGCTGACTGGAAGCTAGCCAATGTCATATACATAAAAAGCAAAACAACAACAACAAAAAAAAAGGCATAAGAGAAGACTCAGGAAACTACAGACCTGTTAGTCTAAACCTCAGTCCATGGAAAAGGGATGGAGAAGTTTGTAGTGGGGAATACTGAAACACATTTGAAGAACAGAACAATTGTCAAGCATAGTCAACATGGATTCATGAAGAAAAAGTCCTTCATAATAGCAATTTTATATCCTTCTATGATAAGGATACCCACTTAATGGATGACAGTGGATGTAATATTTCTGAATTTTAGTAAGACTTTGTGTGGTGATTTTACTTGGGTGGGCAGCCAAGTTCCACCACGGTTGCTCAGGGGAATCAGGAGTAGAGCAGGAAAACGGGGGAATGGGGGTTCAGTCTGTAGCGCTTCATCTCCACCATTCCTTCACAGTCACTCTCATCCCCTGTGCCGTGGGGGGGGAAGGAGGTGAAAGAGGGCAAATGGGGGGAAGGTTTTTTTGGTTCCTTTCCTTGTTTCTCACTTCTCTAGCTTGTTACTAATAGGCAATAAATCTTACTATCTCCCTACTCTGAGTCTGTTTTGCCCATCACGATAATTGTTGAGTGATCTCTCCATCCTTATCTCAACCCCTGAGCCCTTTGCATCATATTTTTTCTCCCCCTTTCCCTTTGAGGAGTGGGAGTGAGAGAGCGGCTGTGGTGGAACTCAGCTGCCCACCCGAGTAAAACCACCACACTTTGATACTACCTTCACAACATCCTTCAGACAAATTGTCCAACTGTGAGATATACACATTTACACTCTGCTGTATGAAGAACTGTCTCAACAATAAAGCTCAAGGCTTCATAGTGAATGAGGCTATATTTGGTTGGTGGACAATCACTAGCTCAATTCTGTTCAACATTTATATCAATGATCTGGATGCAGGAGTGGAGTGCATCCTCAACACATTTGCTGATGATACAGAACTTTGAGGTGCTGTTGACTCTCTGAAGGAATGAGAGACCCTGCAAAAGGATATAGATAGACTGGAACACTGGGCAGCAATGGCATGAAGTTCAACAAAGGTAACTGCTTCCTTGGTGAAGCTGTGCTGGCTGTCACAGATCACCTCCTTGTCTTGCATGTGCCTCAACACTCCTTCCAGGGGGATCTTTAACATAATCTTTCCAGGCACAGAGGTGAGGCTCACCAGTCTCACAAAGAACTGTTTGATGGTATGAATAGACTAAAGGTAGGACTAAGCCTAACTTTAAAAGAGTAAATTACTGAAACATGTTGGTGATATGGGTAGGAATTATTATTTAGAGTTAAGTGTTGTGAAAGCGCAGTCAGCATTTTCTAATTTTTTCCACTATTTCTGCCCCTATATATTAGGCAAATGTGGCAAATAGTCACAGAAAGCATATGTAGCATGTGGGAGTGAAATTCTCCCTATTCTTTCCTTGACATAATTTCACTGCTAATATAGCCTCCTGTGGCAGACATCTCCTTCAAAATGCAGAGTGGAAAAATCATGAGCAATCTGGCTGTTTCTAGTAATACAATATCCTGCTAGCTGCATATTTTCCTTCTACAAGTTTTAATTATTTTTTATTAAATGAAAATTGTCATGATACAGTAACGTATTTGAAAGACATATGTGCATAAAGCAGGGAAATGAAAGACATTTATATTGTTTTTTAATAATATCATTTCAGATTCAAATCAAAATATATACATAATATTAAGAGAGAACAGATGACAGAAGGTCATATATTTTTATCATATACTAAATGTCCTAGTCAGTCCAAATAACCTCAAATTCAAAAGTAGTGACAAATTCTAATGCTCCTGCTGTTAGAGTAATGTGGGAAAATGACTTACATAGATATAATTGTGAAAGATACAATGAAAGTGTTTTCTTCAATGCTGCTAAATATCTTTTTGTTACCTAATTAGCTCATTTAGCCATACTCTACTGTGTAGGACTCCACAAAATTTTCCAGCTGAACTCCTTTTTTTTTTTTTTTAACATAAAAGTAAATAACAATTTAACAATTAAATAATCTTATTTTAATTTAATTTAATTTTATTAGCTGTTCCATTTGTGCTGTGAGTAGCTGAACAGGGCAGGAGGGATTATTACTGGGAAGTTTTTTGTACTTAGTACCTGAAAATAAGATCCAGATTTGGCCAACCTTGTCTAAACACAGGAAGAGCTCTTTTGGCTATCACCAGGTCCACACTCTGTCTCCAACAAAATAGAAGCAGAAGAGGTATTGTATTCATTGTTTTTCCCAGAGTATACTTGGTGGGCTTCTTGGTAGGGTAAGGATCTATTACCAGTTGTTGGAAAGACAACAAATTGTTGGCTTCATTTGGTGGCATCTTGTTTTCAAATAGCCTGTGACCAGTCAGCCCCTACCCACTCAAATGGCCATCAGTCACAATTTTTAAGACTTCTTTTATAGCCTCCTTAAAATATTATACATATGGAGGAGTCCTAACTTACACAATAGATTCTTATAGAGAAGCCATTCCATGTGTTTGATCATCAGATTTGACTGGTCACATGGAGAGATGGCAATAAGAGACATAGATGATACTAAGTCATAGAAACAAAGGTGACAGATAAAAGATGAAAAAAGGGCTTTAACATAGAAATAAACAAACAAAAAGTAATACTTCTTTACATTAAATATGCAGTTATTTTAAGGTGGAGAATTAGGAAAACATACATAGAAAGAGAAAGGAACAGGACAGGTGTGAGAGAGGACAATGACAATAAAATCTCAGGGCTAGGTACAAAGTGAAACTGAGGCTCAGACAATGGAGAAAGAAATGGAGAAAATAGACAAACAGAAGACAAGACTTTAAAGATGTCCTGTCATGAATGTCCAAAGCTTTCTGATTTGATTGTTTCTGTGCTTACTCTTACCATTTAGGATCACTGCTTCCTGTTTCCCACAGCTTTTTTCTTAAGATGACTGTGGTCTTAAGACAACAGTGATGCACACTATGGTCTATATTAGGGAGTAAAGGACATTGTGCACTATAAATTGGGTGAGATTTTTCAAAGGAAATAACAAAACTTCATGATCTGCATTAACACCCCTCAGTACATGAGTACAGACTTTATGGAATCCTTCACTTTTCTTCTTTCTGTGGTTATTAGCTATGCGTTTGGGGTTATTCATCCTGAGGAAGTTGGCTTGTCAATGTAATTTTGGTCAAGTTGGGAAGACTATTTTAAGAAATCTTGCAACTTTTCATCAAGACAGTTATATTTTAGGTGAGCCTGATAATTACAATCTCATTTTAATCACCCCTGACACCAGCTTTCTACATTTGTGGTTGCAGGACTAGAGATCTGACACTGTAGATGTTCCCCATATTTCTAGTTAAGGGAAATGTTTTCAGAATGAGATAACAAGACTGTGATAGTCATTAAAGTAGTCATGCTTTGGACCCAATATCTTCTAAAATCTGTGCAGCACAATGAGTGCTGCCACTATCTTAAAGCAAAATTAAGGCTCTAGAAATTTGACTTTATACGGATTATGAAAAATTTTGATTCAATTTCCCAGAAAGTGAAAATATACCAATTGCTCATTACTGAACTATGACATAGCAGGGAAGGGAGGGAAAAAAAAAAAAAAAAAAAAAAAAAGAATTAATTTGAAGATTTATTTGCTTTGTGTAATAAGGTGTGTAAAACAGTAAGAACTCAGTTGCTTAGCTGTCACCTGCCTCCAGGGTACAATCAAACACTGCTAGTGAATCAATAGTCTGGGAAGAATATTTTTTTTTCGTATAGCTGGAGTTTAACATGAGGCCGTAAGTGCTCCAGGTGGCAGGGTCATTTGTTCATTAGTGACTTTCACAATAAACAATTGTGGTCCCATGGTGTGACAACAGTAATTTACAAAGGGGGAGGAAGAAAAGTAAAGAAAACCCCACATCCACAACTCTGAAGAAAAAGACTCCTGATAAAGTCTTATAAATACTAAGAAAAACTAGTCAAGAGAGTGGCAACAGGAGCAAAGAGTGCAGTTAAAACCCATTATGTTATTCAGTTTGAGCCCAGCTGATCCACTTTATAAAGAACTTCCTTTAAGCTTTTCATGAAAACCAGAAGCTGGTATCAATACTCACATCACTCAGTGTGCTGCAGGCAGAGATTTAACTTTTACATTGTTGCTTTATACTCTTTTTTTTTTTTTTTTCCCCTCTTCTTAACACAAAGCTTATAGATGATCTGAAGGATGGATTCCAATGGGTACTGTGTTGCTAATTTGCAAAATCTGTGCCTTTTAGAGATTATTTTGTTGAAACTAGTGTAAGCACTGGTGATGCAAGATAAGAAGAAAGAGCATTACCCTGCTTATGCATTTCTTCTGAAGTTTGTAAATCCTATTTAGAGACCAAATTTAACATGATTTAAGACTTCCAGCAGTGTTCCTGGAATCATAATAAGTAAAGCTTGAAGTTGTGATAGTGTGTGTATCTCCGCTTTCAATTTCTTTTAAGCAGTGTTGTATGTAAATGTGGAAATTTGACTGAATTTAAGGCTCTGGTGTTTCGCATTTGCTGCCTATCTGCCAACAACATGGACTTTAAACAGGCATTCTAAGAGCAAAGGCAGAAAGATCTTTGAATCTAGTGCACTGGGGTTCAGCTTGCCTCTTTAAAACCATTAAATAATAAATAATAATCCTGGGTTTTGTTGTTAACATTTGCCATGTCTACTTGTGCATTTCGCTTTCTCTGCCTGCAGTAGAGTTACCAACCCCTGTATATCTCTGAACATAATTATGTGGACCACTTACTTTACAGAAATGGTAAGGAAATGTTAAGCAGCACTAAAAGGTTGGATACCAGGGCCATGTATTACCAAATACAGCAGAATACAGAGATTTGGACTGCTCTTCTTCAGTAATTCTGTAATTTGGGAAAGGTAGAAAGGAAGGCTATTTTTAACTTTCCTATCCAACAAGTCTGGAAGGTACACACTATCTTTACATTTTGGAAAAATCTCTAAGAAATACATGGAAAACCTGTCTGTTGAATCATTTATCATTTTACTTTATTTTTTCTCAGGTGTCCCAACTGGTTACTGTAAAGGTTCCTCTTGAGTTAAATTTCAGTATTTAGCCTGTGACAAAATGTACATAATCATAGTCCAATAGTGTCTCATGTTCAGTTACCTCTGTTCTTCCAAACATTCTTTGATTGTTCATTACAATGGTTTTTTTTCTTACTCAGGGAAGTGGTTGAATTTTTTTTTTATTTTTTTTTTTTTTTAATACTGTTTACATTGGACACTCATCAGGAATGTTTTAAGCATGTGTTTCATTTTAAGACCATGAATAAAGAAGGTCCAGATGTTATCCTCAATTCAAGCTGTTTCATTATCTTCTTAGTCTTCTCCACTGATATTTGAAAAACTCCATTGCTTAAAAATTTCAGCTTGAATAATTGTATGGACATGTATTGGAAGTACTGTGACATTTCTGACCAAACAGTCTAAATTTACAGGTCATTTCAGCAAGATGTTACCAGTAAGGATGGAATTTCTGAAACAGGGAAGACTTCAATTTATCCCTTAACATCGACCAATCCTTGGTTAGTGCATTTGTCTTGAGGTCTGGTATCACTACTTTAATGAGTCCCAGTTGAATAACAATTCCTTTTACAGCCATTTGTATATTTTTGAAAAGTCTTCAGTCTGATATAGAAAATATTGTCTTTGATACTTATATTTTAATGGTCTAGTGAGAATATATTGCTGAATTCTATTTATCACATTTAAGACAAAGATAAAAAAAAGTCATACTACTTTTATAAAATTATAAATATAAGGATATAAGAAGAGTTGCTCTAGTTCAGACTAGGCCATTTAGCCAGTATTCTGTCTTAAAGAGTATGTTCTTCAGTATGACAAGGACAGGTGAGAAAAGCAGTGAAAGAGAAATGGGACAAGCATCATCCCTAATGATTCCCCAGCCTTGAGTGTACTTCAAACATCCTGTTACTAATAGACTTAAGTCTATTAAATCCATACCAATAATGTCTCTGGTAAAACTTTGAGATGTTTTCAATTGTTCTAGGAACAAATTCAGTAGTACAATTTAAATGTATCTAATTTTGATATTGTTTATTTATAGTTGTAAAAGTTTAAAAATAGGAATGTCATTTTCCATTCCACCTCCAGCTACAAATTTATTCTGATTACTCTTTATAGTAAAATCTTTAAAGCATTTTATTTTGTACTTTGAAGTACCTAGCAGGAGAGACAGGAATCTATCAGTCTCAGTCTACAGACCTGAGGGATTCTTAAAAACACCTCCCCAAAATGCAACCTTTAATTCCAAATCATTCATTTTCATTTCAGAAGTATTATTATTATTATTTTTTTTTAATACAAATATTTCTTTATCACAGAATCACAGAACTGTAGGGGTTGGAAGGGACCTCGAAAGATCATTGGGTCCCACCTCCCTGCAAAGCAGGTTCCTCAGAGCAGGCTGCCCAGGTAGGCGTCCAGACAGGCCTTGAATATCTTTAGAGAAGGAGACTCCACAACCTCCCTAGGCAGCCTGTTCCAGTGCTCTGTCACCTTCACCGTGAAGAAGTTCTTTCGCATGTCAGTGCGGAACTTCCTGGGCTCTATCTTACGGCCATTGCCCCTTGTCCTATCCCCACAAACCACTGAGAAGAGGTTAGCTACATCTTTCTGTCTCCCACCCCTCAGATATTTATAGACATTGATAAGATCCCCCCTTAGTCTTCTCTTCTCTAGGCTGAACAGACCCAGATCTCTCAGCCTGTCCTCATAGGACAGATGCTCCAGGCCCCGTATCATCTTTGTGGTCCTCCGCTGGACTCTTTCCAGGAGATCCCTGTCTATTTTGTACCGGGGAGCCCAAAACTGGACACAATACTCCAGGTGAGGCCTGACCAGGGCAGAGTAGAGGGGGAGGATAACCTCCCTTGACCTGCTGGCCATGCTCCTTTTAATGCACGCCAGGATCTCATTGGCCCTCTTGGCCACCAGGGCACACTGCTGGCTCGTGGTCAACCTGTTGTCCACCAGGACCCCCAGGTCCTTCTCCACAGAGCTCCTCTCCAGCAGGTCATCTCCCAGCCTGTACTAACACTTCCGGTTGTTCCTTCCCAGGTGCAGGACTCTACACTTGCTCTTATTAAACCGCATCTGGTTTCTTCCTGACCATCTTTCCAGCCGGTCCAGGTCTCGCTGAAAGGCAGCACAGCCTTCTGGCGTGCCAGCCACTCCTCCCAGCTTTGTGTCATCAGCGTACTTGCTGAGGGCAGACACTATTCCCACATCAAGGTCGTCGATGAAGATGTTGAACAAGACGAGACCCAGCACCGACCCCTGGGGAACACCGCTAGTCACAGGCCTCCAGCCAGACTCTGCTCCACCGATCACCACCCTCTGAGCTCGGCCAGTCAGCCAGTTCTCAACCCACCTCGCTGTCCACTCATCTATCCCACACTTTCTCAGCTTTACTAGCAGGATGTCATGGGAGACAGTATCGAAAGCCTTGCTAAAGTCAAGGTAGGATGACATCCACCACTCTCCCCCCATCTACCCAGCTGGTGATGCCATCATAGAAGACAATGAGGTTGGTCGAGCATGACTTCCCCTTGGTGAATCCATGCTGACTACTCCTCATAACATTCTTCTCTTCCAATTGCTTGGAGATGGCATCCAGAACAAGCTGCTCCAATATCTTTCCAGGGACAGAGGTGAGACTGACTGGCCTGTAGTCTCCAGGATCCTCCTTCCTGCCCTTCTTGAAGACTGGAAGGACATTGGCTATCCTCCAGTCTTCAGGCACCTCACCCATTCTCCAGGAACTTTCAAAGATGATAGAGAGTGGCTTGGCGACCACGTCTGCCAGCTCCCTTAGCACACGCAGATGCATCCCATTGGGACCCATGGATTTGTGTGCGTTGAGCCCACTCAGACACTCCCGAACAACTCTCACATCTACCAGGGGGAGCCTTCCATTTCCCAGAACCTTTGTCCTCTTGCCAGGGGTGAGGAGTCCCGGGGGGGGTGTGTCCTTGAAGCAAAGACTGAAGCAAAGAAAGCATTCATTATCTCCGCCTTCTAGGCGTCTTCCATAACCAGGACTCCCCCCTCATTCAGCAAGGGACCCACATTATCCCTAGTCTTCCTTTTGCTGTTTACATACTTGAAAAAAACCCTTCTTATTATCCTTTATCTCTTTAGCAAGCCTCATCTCTAGGTGGACTTTTGCCTTCCTCATCACATCCCTGCAGACCCTGACAACATGTCTATACTCCTCCCAAGAGGACAGGTCCTTTTTCCACATTTCATAGACGTTCCTCTTCCTTTTGATCTTATCGATGAGCTCCTTGCTCATCCATGCAGGTTTCCTGCCCCCCTTCACTGATTTCCTATTCTTCGGGATGCACCTATCCTGAGCATGGAAGAAGTGCTGCTTAAATGTAGCCCAGCTCTCACAAGCACCCTTGCCCTCAAGCAACCTAGCCCATGAGATACTCCCAAGCAGGTCCCGGAAGAGGTCAAAGCTGGCTCTTCGAAAGTCCAGGGTAGCAATCCTGCTTTTAGCCTTATTTCCTCTGCCTAGTTCCATCTGGAATTCCACCATCTCATGGTTGCTGCATCCCAAGCTACCCCCAACCTTCACATCCCTAACAAGGCCATCCCTGTTGGTAAGAACAAGGTCCAGGAACACCCCCCGCCTCATTGGCTCCTCTACCACCTGCGTCAGAAAATTGTCTTCAACGCATTGTAGGAACCATTTGTACTGCGTGTGCCTGGCTGAGTTGCTTACCCAGCAGATGTCTGGGTAATTGAAGTTCCCCATGAGGACCAGCGCTCGTGATCGTGAGGCTACTAGCAGCTGCTCGTAGAAGGCCTCATCGACCTCCTCCTTCTGATCTGGTGACCTGTAGTAGACCCTCACCAGTGTGTCTCCCATACCAGCCCACCCCTTAATTCTCACCCACAAGCTCTCCACTTGTCCTTCACCCTCCCCCACGTGGAGCTGGGTACACTCTAATTGCTCCCTCACATAAAGGGCAACCCCACCCCCTCACTTCCCCAGCCTGTCTTTCCTAAAGAGGACATAGCCCTCCATGACAGCGTTCCAGTCATGCGAGCTGTCCCACCACGTCTCAGTGATCACAACGAGATTATGGCCCCGTGACTGAACACAGATCTCAAGCTCATCCTGTTTATCTCCCATGCTCCGTGCATTGGTGTACAGGCACTTTAGGGAAGCAGCAAGTGCAGTTACCCCTGGGGGGATGTAAGAAGAAGATACCAGACAGGTGATTGGGAATGCTACCTTCTCTGAGGAGCTCTCAGACAATCCTAACACTTACACAGTTAGCTTGGTCTAACATTTCTGTTTATTTGACACAAAAGCCAACATTTTGTCACTGAACATGAATGTAGTATGCTGGGATATTTAGAGAAAGGCTTCCTTCTCTGTTTTATTTTTATTTTTTATTTTCTCTTCCTTCCTTCCAGAAGAGGCTTCCTTCCAGAAGAGGCTGAAACAGGACTATCATGTTACTGTGGCAGACTTACATTGCTCCTATCTGGTAGCATCCAAACTATTTTCATATTCCACTTCAGGAACCTGCAGATTAATACTACATGTTTTAATAAAACATGTAGTGCTAGTCAGTGCTGGTAAATTTATGCATGCTTATGCACAGATATTTGTCTTAACTGGAGACAGTACTTTAGCAAGGCAATTTATAATGGAATCAAATTTGTAAGTACCATGAAAATTAATCAGACCAAAGATGAAGCCATTGCTCTCAATACTGTAAGCACCACTGAGGTGAGGATGAAGGAAGCAATTTAAAACTCCAACTATCAAGAGATGTGCTTGCTAACTTGAACAGCTTCAATAGCTTATTCCTCTCCCCTGGCTCCTTATTGAGGCCCCAGTCCAGTTCAAATTAATGTAGCCCTTATTTTGATTTGATATTTGCTTAAAAAATATATATATATATATACACCCCCAACATACTACAGATTATTTAGATTTTGATTCACATGACACTTATGTTCTGTTCAAGTACTTTGCTCTACATGTTACTGAAGAGCAATCTGTACTGTATAATAAAAAAGTACAAATCACTTTCCCACTGAGAACAACTAATAAGTCTTTCATCTTTTTTATTACTTGATCTTTATTGGAAAAATAAATTCCGTGCTCACAGGCATAATTTTACCTTCTGTCTTAACATTTGTTTGTTAACAAAATATAGTTGTAATTTCCATCATTTTTTTGGAGTATTTGTGGGGGAGATCCTCCTTGAAATCTCCTGAAAAGTGAGAAGGCTTTCTTAAAGTGCAAAAGCGGCAAAGGCAAGAGTGTATTCACCTCACATGGTCTGAATTATTTTCCATTGGAATTAAGTGAAATGAAAATGTTCTGGTCCATGGACAGAAGAAAACCACACAGTTCTGTCTTCTTTTCACTAGATACAGAAACACAAGAATTTGGTTTCATTTACAAGAAGCAAAATGTTTATCATAGTAATAAATTATTTTTAATGGATACATGGTGTACAATTTTTGTCATGGTTACATGGTTTAGGATTACAGTTCTCAACATTTTTCCAGCTCCTAGAGGTGCTTTGGATATTTCTCCTATCAGCATGTTAGACAAACATTGACCATTGTCTTCTCTTTCCTAGTTTCCTAACTATGCATTTAGGACTCTGCGTTTCAAAATTTTTGCCAAGTCCTTCTCCAGATCTTCTCTTCCTTTTATTTGATGCTGCTGATATGTGGGACTATTCTATCACAAAATTAGATGTGTGACTGTTTTCTTATGACCCAAACCTCACCATTACTAACTTGAAAGCTTTATATAGGCCTCAATTGCTCCAGGAAAAAAAAAAAAAAAGTAAACTGTCTCAAATACTGCAATCTTTACAGAAAGATTGAAAGATTGCGCTGCTATTGGTAGTGTCATAAAGAGTCTAATAGTAATAGCAGTAACACAGCATTGTTGACTAATATAATATTCATCTCACCATATTAGGTTTAATTGGATCAAAGAAGAAGGATCTTTTGACCGATATAACATAGGAATCCAACTGTTTAAACAAATTTGGAAAATGTCTTGAAATCAAAGAAACTCTCTGCTTCAAATTATTCCATTCTATATATATTACATCATTTTTCGAGCAATTGTTTGTGCAGTGATTATGAAACTGTGACACAGAAATATATTTTGGTGACATACGTTAAATGTCATGTCATGCAGAACTGAATTTTCCTGTTTTTATGAAAAGAAAACTCTTATACATTTCCTTTAAAAATATCCCCTCAGCTGTATTTAGTTAAGCAGTTCCAGAGAGAACCTGAAATAACCAGCAAGACTGGTAAATAAAACAAAATGTAACCTATCTGATCAAAGAAGGGACAGGATGTAGGTCTTGACACAATTTCCTTTGAGAGGTAGACCACTCTGTGAAAACCTCCTTGGCCATTTTCTGTGCTAAAGTTCTGTTCAGGGTTATTATATGATATAAAATACCATTCTAAAGCAGGGTGTATAGCAGGGTATATTTTATGTGTGCATAAAATGATTTTGGTGGGTACACATAAGTCTTTATATGAAAAAAGAAGGAAAAAAATGCTAAGACTGGGCATCTAATTATTGTCTAGTGAAGACTAGATAAAAGAAAGCTTACTTGCAGGTTCCATGGTGGAGGGCTGGCTATGTGTGAGCTAAAAATACAAGATTTCCCTTAATTGTCACATTTATAGCACAAGTTTTCTGAGCTGCTTAGATTACTTACTCCAGGGTGAGAAAAACCATACATCTGAAGTAAGTATATATATCTTTCCCTGTACTACGAAAGAATTCAGATAATAAGATGACAAGTTGAACATACATATCTGAATGAGAGACATCCTGCTGAAACTGATTTCTCAGTTCTCCTGTCCCTAAAATTGTATTGAGAATATCTTCTTTTTTTATTTACTTTATCATTCTATATTAGCCTTTTAGTAACTGTTTTGTTTTGTTTTGGTTTGGTTTTTTCCCCTGGAGGAGTTGCTTTTTATTATGTATATATCTGTTATTTGATAGGATTCATTTCATGTAAACACACAATTCCAGTCATAATGATTATCATAAACCATTGTAGTTGTCCAGCTTAAGAATTCCAGTTTTAGAATTTTATTTAAGAATTAAATAATTAATAATAATTATTAAGCGTTCAACAAATAATTTGTTAAGTTAGTAGTTATTGTTTTCATCTAACAATATGTTATTCCTAAAAGTTATTTCTGCACGCACCTGAGTCTTGGTTTCCAAGTGGTGTTAAGTTCTGCAGAAAAGATTTCCAGACTGGGACAGCGAGCCATAAATAAGTACTGCAGTGTTTCTTCATTTCCATTGCCCCTGTACACTAGATTTTACAATGTAATATAAATGTGCAGACCCCACGTGCCAATATACACTCACGCTGATCAGTTTGCAGGCTTACAGACAACATTTGTATTATCAACAGTGAATATCATTGAGAGACTGTGTGCAGTCATACTTCAAATCAGATTAAGAAATTAATACTTAATATGTCATGATTTATAATAGTGTATTTTCTTGACAACAGTGTTGGGCTGATTGTTTCAATTAGGTTGGAATTCATTGCTTGTTCCTGGGAATTCATATTGAGTTACCAAAAGGTAAGAAACAATTTTATTGCTTCCCAGCATTAAAAAAGATGTGTCCATTCAAATATTCTTCCAGTGCATGTCAGTATTTACACCATATCTTCACAAAACCTTGCATATTCAGTAATTTGAATTGGATATATTTGTATTCACTGACCAAATGACCTCTTTTGGAAGACCCATAAAATATTAAATTTGAAGAATGGGTTGATATATCTGTAATTAAGAACAACTGAATAAAACGTGCATTACTAATTTAAACAATGTCTGTCAAAGGGCCCTAAAAAATCCTTTATCCTTTAACCCAGTTACTAATGAATTTGAACTGGAACATATAAAGCTAGCATAAGATCTTAGAAGTACCGTTTCTTAAAGTGCTTGTTAATATATTTTTCTTTATGCATTTGGCTAAGGTTCTTTTGGTATATCCTGTCTGCCTGTGTCACCCTCGTGCTATTTCTGATGAAGTCTAAAGAGTGCAGCATGGCCATTGGGCCTTCAGTCTTCATTACACTTCACTGTTTTTGAATGGAATAAAACCAGTAGTGTCCCTTTCTCATGGACAACATAACTCAGAAGCCCTCCCCACCCCCATTTTTTTTTTTTTTTTTTTTTTTTTTAATGTGTGTGTGTGTGTGTGTGTGTATGCGAACCCAGTCATCACCTTTAGTAATTAGAAAATATATTTCACTGATTGAGTTTTTGGTAGCTTGTGTACTAGGTGCTAAAGGTTTTTGAGTCATGAGTGAAAACCAACAAACAATAACAACAACAACAACAACAACCCACTTGGTTTAAGTTAATGCTTCTTGTTTGAGGAGACTACTGCGATGGAGGTAGACATTGGGAAAGCTTCTCTTGTCTCCCTGTGGGTTGTATCACTGCAAAACATTATTTTATTCATTTTACAAAAAAGTTTAAAACTAAAGGAACCTCATTTGAAATGACTCATTTGGAAAAACAAGGAAAATCAAGCTGTAGTTTCTTCTGGTGGAAGGGCTTCCCTCTCTGGCTGGCAGTGGCTTGTCTTGGTTGTTCTACCAGAATGTTACTTCTGTACTGAAGCCTCCTCTTGTTGCTCTCAAGCCAAATCCTTCATTGTAATTGAATGATGTAGGAATACCCTTCCTTTAAAGAAAGTATTCAGGTCACTAGTAAAAGCAGAAGTATCACCTTCCTACTTCAAAAAATGTCAAGTCACAGCTTAGCCTATTTCCCTTGTTACCTATCGAATTCCCAGTATTTGGGATACAGTATACCCCAGGGCTCTGCTTTAGGTACAAAAATTCTCTCTGTAAGGAGAAGTTCATCTGCCCATCCTCTGTCTTCTGCCACTTTGGCAGCACCTAGATTCTGACAGGAGCAAAGCTTTAAAGAACGGCAGTAACACATCGTTCTGTCAGGAGATGTAGAGTAAGAGCCTGGCCCTGCTTGGACTGTTAAACAATAGGTAGTGATTCTGAGTGCAGGAAATACATATGCACCAGAACTGAAGTATGCAAGGAAAATGCACCTTAGAAGTATATGTTTTTTCATCCTTATTCATAGGAAATTGGTATTCTGTAATTAGTTAATCCAAAGTTTCTTCTAATAGCATGACAAAACCTAAATCAGAAACCCTGATCTATAGCAAGAGGCTTATATACCGGTTTACATATCAACTCCACAATACCAACCTAAAAATATGTGTAGGGTAAGGTATCTCAGACATATTCCTTAACTCTAATGGCAATGAGTAACATGCAGTGTGTATTTGCCCACTTATTAGGTCTTAGGAGAGGACACCTTTTACCTTTACTGTATTACATGAGATTGTGGGACTAAGCAGTACCAATCCTGTGCCTTGCCCTAAGCTGCACTGGCTGCCAGGCCACCTTAGATGAAGGGTATGTGACCTCCTAGATGGTTGTGAGACACCATAGCATTTCCTGCTTAGACTACCCATTTGCTGGACACAACTAATGTGGGGAAAATCCCTGTCCAGGTATGTCCAGAAGTGATAGAAATGCAGCCACAAACACTGCATTAAAAATGTGCCATATTCTGGGAAGTGTTATGTGAGTGGATCCTGAGCTAAATGCAAAGTGCAAGACTGGACTAACCTGATTAAACCACTACCTTGTATCTTATTATCAGAATAAAAGAGATCATAACTTTTCCTTTCAATTAATAGTTTTTGTTTTGTTTTGTTTGTTGTTGACATTTTTGTACATGATGAGGAAACATTTGTCTTTGTTCAAGTATTATTAATTTAAACCTATTATAATTTGTTCTTAAAATTCAAATCAAATCAATGTGAATACTGTTATAAAAATCCAGTGAAAGAGAGTAGAAAATTCAGTACAAAAATACTTTTTTTCTTTCAGAGGATTCAGGGTTTGCAGTGGTTACAGATACGGACTCTTCATGACATGCATGGAATTTTGATTCAAATTGTCTTAAACGTAGCAGGCAAAAAGTGATTACATTAAAGAAAATTAAATTTAAACACCATGACTACTACTGCCAATGGGTAGAAGCTCTTCTATAGTAAAGCAGAAAGTACATCATCTTTAGGTTTTCCAAATTTGCCAAGTGTAAAATTGGCACTTGTTGCTGCTTTTGTGTGCAGTGGCAGAGTTAATTGCAATAGTTTGCTGGGGGTACTACAGTAACTTGTAAAATTAAAATTTGTGGAGGTTTTCATAGATTTGCCAGTGGGTAGCTGTTTACTATTTAATTCAAAACTGTGGTCAACTTTAAAGGAGTTCAATCTCTTTTATTAAAAATAGAACCCTACAGGTCGAGGTGCTTTGCTCACCTTTCTTGTCTGGACAATTTCTTGTTACACACTCTTAACATCTGAAAGCTGGTATCTTTAACTTTGAGGAAATAATTTGAAGTTCTGACCCTTTGAAAATAAGGAATAACTTTCGTCTCTTTATTAAAGACTGAAAAACTTCACTTTTTCACTGCTTACAGAATAGGACTCCTACTTTCACAAATTTTGCCTCTTGTTTTAGAACCCGTAGCTTAAGGGCAAACTCAGTGTTTTAATTACCAGCAGGAACCGTTTTTGTAATGCATAAATTCCTCTATAAATCTGTTGAAGCCATAGCTACCAGACCCCTAAGAACCCTCCCCCCCCCCCCAATATTCTCAGGAGTTAAAGTATTAGATAAATTAATCGTTCACTGAAGAAAAGTCTTCATAGAGGCATTAGCCTCTAACTCACCAGAAAGACTTAAAATATGTAAACTAGCTACATAGCATTCTGCAAGATAAATCTGGCTTTGTTCTCATAAGCTGTATCTAGGACTACATGAACTGAAGCTCAGTGTCTCTACCCAAATCATTACCTCTGATATATTTCCCTGTAACCATCCTGAGTAAGGCTGGAATTACAAGTACTATTCCCATCTGTCTTTGCAGCAGAGGAGTAGTGAATCTGAAGCCTGGCCTTGGAACTGCTCCTACACAGTAACTGGCCATAGAGATCGAACTGTCAGCTTAGTAAAAAACAAAACAAAACAAAACAACAAACAAACAAACAAACAAACAAAACATATTTTTACTGCTTATTTGGTAGTACTGATTTTAGTCCTATTTGTAACCACTCTAGATTTGGCTTTAGCTTGCCTAGAAACTGCTTCTACACATCTCACTGATACTCTTGATCTTTCACTTTAAAAAGTCATAAGATATCCCTACTGTCACAGCCAAGCATCACAAAATCATGCTTTAAAATCTACCCACCTAGCCCCGTCTCTTAGAAGCAAGTTGTTTGCAGTGGTCTCAGAATGATGGTAAAAACAAGGTGAGTAAATGTTCCTTTGCTTTCAGGGGACACAGTGTGGAAATTACAAACATTTTAATGTTCAGATAGTTTGACTGCTCACAACATGAAGTGGTCCTCCAGAAATCTAGTGGGTTACGTGAGGGATGCTGCATAATTTAAATACAACACCATCCTACAAATGCAGTCATAAGTTTTATGGGTTTAACAATGAGGTAGAATTTTTCCCCCACTGAAAATATTTGCATATAGTAAACAATTCTCAATCAATGTAACAGGTTGGATATTAAAAATCAAGACATATAGACCATGACAAATCAGAATTATTTCCACCGAACACCAGTTTTAAGATGAAGCACATATGCATGCTTTTGTTCTTTTCTTTTTCTTTTAGTTTTTAATCCATGTATTGGTTAATAAGCCTATCTAGGGAAGTTCTAGGCATGTTTCAGGAGCAATTATCAAAAGCTAGCAGTGACCAATAACTGAGATGTCATATCTCGATAGAAGTGATTTTCAAGATTAAAGTTTTCAGAATGTATATACACAAAGTGAAATCCCAGATGACCAGAGAGTTTCATAAAGGGTTCCTTTATACAAGTTGTGGTCCATTCTGCAAATCTATATCCAGGTTCATCAGCTGGAACAAGGAAGATCCTGAAGTTAAATTATAGTATGAGTAACCATTAAGAAAACTTCTGTTAAGATTAACTTTTATCTGTTTTGAAAATTCAAAATTTTGAAGCTGTTTTATTTCAGTTGACACATATTTAGAATGAACGTAATTTTACTTTTACATTAAATTGAATATTTTTGAAAATACTACACCAGATTGGCATCCAATGAACTGATGAATATTTCCAGAGTACTGGATTGCTGTGGAAGTGACAGACAGGTTGATCACAGAGAAGTCCATGAATATTGAGAATTTCCTCAACAAAGCTGCAGGAGTTTGGGTGTCAGCTGGTGCCTTGACATGATCAGTTTGGCAGAGTATTCTCTCATGGCAAACATTGACTGCCCCAGTAAAGAACAGAAAATGAGGGAGGATTTGAGACTGGAAACTCAGTTGTGAAGCCTTTTAAAAGTAGAGTCATTTTACCATCTCAGAAAAACTTATTCATATCTACTGTGAAGAAAGGTGATTGGTTAGGGTCTGGAGTATATTTCACTGGTGCTGCAATTGATATTCTATGCTATTAATTGTTTGAATGCTCCTATACACAGTCCTGGCCAAGACCAACAATCACACGCTGGAACTAACTTTGGGCACAAGTTGTGACCTAGCACAGTCAGGGACCACTTCCAACAGAGTTTTACGTTTGGTATCTGAATACTAGAATCTTTTTGTTTGTTTGTTTGTTTGTTTGTTTGTTTTGTTTAATTTTGTTAATATTACCTTTTCCTTTTCAAATCCCTAAAATGATTCAAATGAGTATAGCAGCCAACATTTTTTTTAGAGATTGTGATTTTAGCAAGGTTCTCTGGAAATATGAACTTTGAGTACTTAAAAGTTAGGAGTCCAAATTTGTCCCTAGATGTATGAAAATCAGACCAGAAGGTTAGCCATTTCAGTGTCTAATAGAGATCTAAAACCCTGTTCTCAACGAGTTATTTCTGAAATTTGGCTGAGGACTTCATCCACAAGGGAAAAAAGATGGGAGATTATTTTTTAATTAGGCCTGTTCTGGGCTAATGTGAAAAGTACGTTCTGATTGAAAACCCAGGAAAAAACACTAATGAAGTATTAGATAACCATAAGATATCTTTACAAACTGTTTGAGTAACCAGATTCTCTTACTCAGAAGACATTACAAACAAGGCCAACTTCTAACCACATTCATCTTTCTTATATTATCTATAAATAATTACGTTTCTCAGAGAACTCAGGAAAAAAACAAGTAGAAATGAGAATGTGTCACTTTAAAAATATTATGTTGGCATGTAGATTTATTTTAACTGTAACTACTGTGAGATCTTATCAACAGATTAATGCATTAAAGAAACAAACAGATTTTTCAAATATTTTTTTTTTTCTGGAATCACAGTGCAAGCTGTTTCTTAGGTCAGTATAAATGTGAATATAAACTTGTTGAAAAGCTGAAAAAGTTAGTCTAATTAATCCCTTAGAAAATAATTAGTAGAGCTGCAGATATAAGATTTAAACCTCCTAGGTGTTTTTGTTGGTGGTGGTGGTTTGTTGTATGGTTTTGTTGTTGGTGGTGGTGGTGGTGGTGGTGGTTTTTTGTTGTTGTTGTTGTTTTATAGCAGTCTCATAGAGCACTAACAAAAGTACTATACTTCTCCTAAGAGCCAATGCACTTGTAAAACGACCAGAGCATAAGATATTTGTGTAATAATCAGGCGACTGAAGCAATTAGACAGTTTAAATAAATGCTACTTGTCAAGGAGAATAGATCCTTAGAATGGTTCCCTTCATCTCTCTTCTGTTAACGTTTCTAGTTATTATGCTTTATGACTCTGTTTTACGAGACATGATCATTTTTTTCCTTTTCCTTTTTTTTTTTTTTTGGTTGATTTTGAGTGAGAGTGAATTAAATTTGCATTTTGACAGGTTTCTGTGTACAGTATTTTAGTGAGGATATTGACATGTTCAAAATTAATCTGAGTGTTTCTAAGACTGAGGTCAAAAAGGTACAAATAGTGAAAAAAACATATAGTTTTCTTAACTTTTTTATTTAGACTGAAATTAAAATACTCTAACTTAAATTTCTTGAATAAATTTTGAGGCATTTGTACTTATTTATTCTCAATATGTTGAGCAAAGGATGGATTAGTGTTTGATCTTTATATCCATACTAAGTAAAAGAATGGAATTTGAATTGGAAAAGTGATGTTTATCAGGAAAAGTAACTACAGAGCAACTCTGTACCATGAATTCTCTTGGAGAGACAGTACCTGATCTGTTATTTTTCAGATGAGACATTTATTCTGGATCTGAACTTAAATACTCATATTCAGTCATACATAATTGGTCAAATTCCTTAGAATGTCAAAAGGAAAACTAATCAGCCCACCCTAACTAAAGAAAACATCTGGCTGAATTTTAGCAATCAAAAATCGATTTAAATCAATTAATAGCTGATCTGATTAACTTCAGAATATTAAATCAAGAAGATACATTTCATACTTAAAAGGTGTTGCCTTCAAATGAGATTGGATTACTGGAACGTAAAAGGGCCTCAGAACTGCCAAGGCCTAAAACTGCTTGTTTTCAAAAAGGAAGCAGTTAAAACAGCACATGCAAACAATTTGGATGTTTAACCTCTTCCATTGAACCCTTCATACTTCCTTGTTTAATTCTTTGGAAAAAAAAAGAAAAAAAAAAGAAAAAAAAATTGTCTAGAATGTCAGGGTGTCTGAATTTAGAGGAAATTTCATGTATCTGCTCTTAAGCAAATCATATGATTTAGACCTCATCTTGTTTCTGAACATGCCTGCTCAGCTCCAAGTGTTATCACTGGTAACTGTGCATGCAGGAATGGAAGACAAAACACCTAAATAAAGAACTGCACCATTATTTTTTGTTGCTGTTTTTTTGTTTGTTTGTTTGTTTGTTTGTTTGTTTTCTGCAAATTTAGAATTTGCCTGTATGGTATTAATGTACATCAGCAGTTTCTGCAAACAGTCTCACAGTCTCAGCAGTGACATAAAAACTGGCAATTATGGGTAATTGAATCATATCCTTCTGGTGTAAACTGGTCTTCAGCTCTCAGTTCGTGCCTCTGACTAACCGAACTTGAAACCTGAGGTGGCACAGCATGAGGTCATCCTGGACCATGTGTGGCCCCCATTCCCTTACATATTATCTCCACGTAGACAGTGAAACAACAATATATATTTCTGATCATTTTGTGTGTGAAGTGTGGCTTTCAGATAGAAGCAGAGATTACTGCACAGTACACAATTTCCAGAAGGTGTGGTAAGTGTGGTGAGTTTGGAAAAAAAAAGTGTATAAATTAAAATTACCTGCAATAGTCCTGGGTAGTCAAATTTTTATATTTCATCTTGCTACTTTACTCAAGAAGAAAACCAAAGGCACAACATCTAACCAGCTACACATATTATCTGCTTTTGCTGAGAGAGGACTCTTCCAGCAGCACTGTGCTGGCTAATGCACTGGTATTGATTCATGGTTCTTCTGCATCACGCTGTAATTTTAAGATGCTTTGACAGCTGTCACAGGTCAAGGATCTGTGTATTACCTGGCAAAGGTGGGTGTAGATTACACAAGTAGGAGCTGGCTTTTAAGTTGCCTAATGCCTTCCGTCATAAATGATTCTTGATGCCTTTTCATTGAAGGTCTTATAGGTACAGTGTTTTGCTGCTAAAAGAAATCTCCTTAGGCCTAAGGAAACAGGAAGGAAGAAGTAAGAAGGTCTTTTTTTTTTTTTTTTTTTTTTTTTTTTTTTTAATGCTGTGAATCCCTAGGGAGCTCCTGCTTTATTATCATCATTGCTTTACTTTGCACTCCTCGGTAGGTTTTGGCAATGTTTCAGAATAATGGCTAAATATAGGAATGTTCAAAGGCTGAGGTCATATTACGGCCACAGCAGCAGTAGAAGCAGCAATAGCAGACTATTAAAACTTTCCAGGACTTGCTTAGAGACTACAGAAGGGAGAAAAACAGATATCTCTTTTTTCTTCTCCAGTCAAAAAAAAAAAAAAAAAAAGAAAAAAAAAAGCCAGTCAGCACTCCAGCATTGACATACTTCCTCACATCCTCACAAGGTTTTTACTTCTAACAATCAGCATTCTCCCAGACTAACTCTGGATGTGATTTTTAGGTAGAATACAGGCCAGGGTTTCTTCCCAACAGGCAGTAGAAAGGGTGTCACCTCTTTCTGGGGAGAAGATTTCTTAGACAAAAAAAAATGCAAGTTATTCTGTGACAATCCCACTCAATGCTGTTCATTTTGCTAGTATTCATCACAAATTATTTAATGTTTACAATAGCATTTTCTGTACATATTCTTTATATTTCGATTAAATCCAGTGATCCTGCTTTAAAGTGGTGTAAATGATTTTCTTTCACATATTAAAACTCACTCCTTTTTTACCCATGTGTTAAAAAGTCTTGGTTAGTCTAAATGGCATGCTGAGGAGCTATAGGAAGATGGAAATTAGGTAACCAATCTCTTTTATGTTACACCTTCTTCCGGCTTCTAAGCACGTAAATTATAATGAGACCACCTTTCACATCAGTAAAGTGGCTCTAATTAGACCTAAGTGAGTGGAAGCAAGCCTAAGTTACAGTTCCTTATAGATTACTTCTTAACTTGGCACAGTTTCAAATTTATCTGATCATCACATCTAAACTTCATATCACTGCATCCAGATATTGTGCAAGAGCTACAAAAAACTTAATTTTTGACTTTTGTGACAGAGAAATTACCCCACCCGTTCCCCCACACAAGATGAATCAGAGGATAGAAATGTTTTCACGGGTTAGTTACTGACGTGGCCTTGGTAATAGGATGACTATATTTTAACAGTAAAAAGAAATAAATTCTCAGGTATGAAACCATAAGAAAGCAGTTTGTCCTGGAAGGAATTTCAAGTGTTCTGTATTTCCAGTTGGTGTCATTGATCAGATATTGCAAAACTGCTGATCTACAAGAGCAGAGGTAAAAAAACGCTGACTTAGTAGAAATTAATCGTAACCATGAACACTAAAAATGACTTCTCTCTAATAATACATTTTAAAGGAATAGAAGGAGGAGACACTTGAAGTAATGTGAGTTTGTGTTCAGTAGAAAGAGTCTGGTCCAGTTAATGTTGCTCTTTTGTTCAGGTCACATCACCAGCATATTTAAAGACTTTTTATAAACTTATTTTCCCACAAATGCACGTCTGGTATTTTCTGCACTGTTGTAACAAAAGTTACTTCTACATTTTACTATGTGGATGGAACTGTTTGTCTTGGAGAGTGCTTCAGTGAATAATGTGGCTTGAAAAAGAGCACCCCAAAGTGTTTGTTTGGGTCATTACTTTGATCTGGTTTATAGAGTGTTCCCAGAAGTAGTTGCACTGGGACGAGCAGATGTGATAACTGAGTGAGGGAAGTGGTTAAATTAGTTTTATTTCTAGAAGAAATGAATGCAGAGTAAAGCATTTTTGTTCTCAGGAATTGCACTACAGACACAAAGGTTTGCAAATTTGGTTCATCAGGTGATGTCCATGTGGTGCATACATCTTGTTTCTGTAGGTTTGTTTTGTTTTGTTTTGTTTTGTTTTTTATCAGATTACATCTGTCCATGTCAAAAGTAGAGGAGACAGGCAGCTGCACATGCAAGGAAGCCCAGGGAAATATACTTTCCTATGAAAATGCGGGTGTTTCAGCATAAGACTTTAGAATTTACAGCTCTAAAATATTGACCTAGCATGCTTGAAATTTTATTTAGCTACCTAAGTCTTCTTTTTGTATCTTAGTCCAAGTTCTTGGTTCAATATTTAAAAATACATCAGTGTACACACTGACTAAGCATAACATTGAATCAGAAACTCAACTTTAGGCTGATACAGGCATCCTTTCCAGACTGGAATAGTCCTGATTGCCTTCAATCTGTTTTACATTCGTTCTTGAGTGTGCTTTAAAAAGAAAGAAAAAAAAAAACGACAACCAACTTTGTTGAAACAGTAAAAAGGTAAATATGTAACTTGAAGAAAATCCCAGAAGATACAGAATCTTCAAAGTCCACCAAAACTTAAGTATTAATATTCATGAAAATCTGATTTTGGGGTGCTAATATCATGTTTGAAAAACTCAAATAATCCTAATTCTTTTACAAATGCTTGATTGTCTGTCAATGATTACACTCACATTCCTGTGTTGAAATGTCTGTCTGAATTTGCACACTCCTTTTGCTAGGTTTAGGCATTCGTATTCTCTTTTATGCCAGAATCTGTCCATCTGTTGATTTGGAAAGGGCATTCAAATAGTTTACTGACTCAATTATAAGTTAGACCAGTAGTGTTCAACATTTTATGATCTCAGGTTTCTCAGGCAAGTAATTTATTTTCTACTGACTCTTTTAAGAAGAGTTTTTTGTACTTATTGATTGTTACTTACTTTGCAGTAGATACACAACAATTTCCTTTAAATGTGCTATGAAGAACAGAAGTATGCAGTGGGCACCATGTGAGAGGAGTTTCACTTGTACAGCTGTCTTTTACACGCATGAAGATGAGAAGAGGACATCTGAATTTGGCAGACCCATGAATGTCTAATAGT
Organism: Stictonetta naevosa; assembly: GCA_011074415.1. Classification (NCBI taxonomy): domain Eukaryota; kingdom Metazoa; phylum Chordata; class Aves; order Anseriformes; family Anatidae; genus Stictonetta; species Stictonetta naevosa. The sequence goes on from CM021699.1 coordinate 99,526,029, forward strand.
TGTTAGAAAACTGATACAAATTCAAAGTATTTATCCTCCTTGCCAAGTGGTGAGACATATGACTGCAGGTTAATCATCACAAACTGTATGCATTCCTTTTAATTTCCATCACTGATGACTGGTTTCACATCGGGGTAACTCTTCCCTATAGAATGGAATAACTTGTGATTTTGACTGACAGTTTAACATGGAAGAATATCACAAATAACATTTAAACAGTTCAGACCTCTGGCAGTGCAAATAGGAGCCTTCTCTGTGACAATGGAGCTGCACCACTGTATAACAGCACTTAGTGCTGTGACATTTATTTGCCTATGAAACCCATGTAATTATCTTGCTTGAAAAGCATGGCATTTTCGGTACTGATTTCCTTCTACATTTGCTACATCACACATTCAAAAATTCCTAATCACACAGGGCCATTTCTGAATAAAACACAGTGCTCTGGAAACCATGATCTAAGCAGTGCAGGTTTCAGGAAGAAAAATAAATATTTCCACTGTTCATACATATTTGCAAATACATATATCCTAAGAAGAGAGCATGAGGAGGGGAAAGAGATAATGTCTTCCAGATGACGGCTTTCTGGATGGAATCTGAAGTCTAAAGCATGAGAAATTATTCATTAACATTCAAATTACATGTCATTTTGATTCACACTCCCTAAGCAAGCTAATTTGGGCTGTAGCCAACCTCCTTACACTGTGATGACAACACAACAAGCTTCACCACCTCTCTTTCATTGCTAATGATTCCTTGAGTGACAACTTTGGTCTCTGAGTTCGGCATGACTCTTCACCCTGCAGTGACCTGCAATGTCAGAGCTAATGTCAGAGCCTTGGCCCCTTGCTGGGCTTTCTGCAGCAACGACACTCCACTATGTCAGGACAACAGCAACTAAGGGAAGGGTATGCTCAAGACCGCGCTCAGAGAATGTAGGTTTCTTGTGCATATTGCCATGGTATAATGGCCACAGTGGCTCACTTGACACCTTCTCAATGCCTTCACCATTTCGTACTGGACAAAAAAAAGAATGACCAAAGAAAAAAAAAAAAAAGAGAAAAGTCTTCACCTCACATTTTCATGGTGAAAATGGTAACTGTGACATGCTTCTTTACAAATGTTTTCAGTGATGAATTTTCTTAAGTTCTATCAAAAGTTTTAGTAAACATCGTCTTTTCAGAAGTAGTGGAGGCACTTATAACACAAACCAAATACTGCAAATTGCTAAGGATTCGCTTCAAGCTTTGTTAGCATGGGAAATATATTACCTACAAGCTCTTGTGAATAGCTTATGCAATGTCTGATTTATTTAATATCTTCTCCCTATGGCAGTATTTTAGGCTGAGGGTTATCCAGATGCCTGTGTCTATGTATAAAAGGATAGCTATTCTCGTAATTCTCAATTCTCAAACTCATGTTTTTAAAAGGCAGGGAAGATTTTCTAAACCCTAAACCTGATTGTTCATTTCAATGTCCAGAAACCCAGGCATCAGGATTTGGGAAACCTAAACTCCTATGTAGGTTACAAAGATCTCTGCATAACTATCCCTCAAGGGACTGAGTCTTACTGTAGTGGCTGCTGCAGTACCCTTAAAGTTAATAGAAATGCAGAGGCTGTTAATGGTGTTTAAATTATATATATTTAATCTTTTTTAACCTATAACTTCATTAATTTCAGTGGAATAATACTGTAAATATGAAAAATAAAAATAAATAAATAAATAAAAACACAAACTCAAGAGCTGCATGGTGTGCTATATCCAATGTTATGGGGGCTAGGTGCCTGCTTGAACATTTTTCAACACTGTATTCAAAATTCTGGCTGCAAGAGTAGAAAGTTGGCTAGAGCTCTGGCATAGGAAGGACAAGACAGAAAAAGGTTCACACTCCAAGTAGGCAGAAAAGTGAAAAAGATTTGGTTAAATGTTTTCTCCCTAAACGTCACATTGCTTAGCCTCCCTTTTGAAGTGCAAACGTGATTTGTGTACTAGTAAACTAAATGGTTCTGAGACCTATCCTCTGTCCCCAAGAAAAACTGCTTAACTGCTAAAGTTCATCCTATTTTAGTCTCCAGAATAAGACGTCATCTCCGTATCCCTTTTAAGAATTGTCCTTGGAACATGCTTAATTTCCCCTGTGTGCCAAGGAACTGTCTGAGAGGGTGGGTGTAAATAGTCCAAAATACTTTGAGGTGTAAGTCTAACAATTTAGGTGTCCTGAAGATTGAATTTCAGTGCTCTCATGGTTCTTAATACTATTTAATTTGCTTATATATACACATACTTATGTATATTTATATGTGTATAGTGATGTATAATTCTCTCAAGGTGAAAGTAATAAAGTAAGAAATGATCTCAGTCTTGGTGAGGACAACGTGTTTTGGTGAATGTGGTGTCTGAGGGATCTTGCCTACTTGTTAGGGAGTATCAGTCATTTATGCCTGTGAAAACATCACAAACTTCTGATGTACTGTCAATGTCAGGCAGACAAATAGACTTTTTTTTTTTTTTCT
>CM021699.1:99529580-99597916 GCA_011074415.1 Stictonetta naevosa
TTTTTTTTTTTTTTTTTTAAGACTTGGGAGTCTAATTTTGCAGTTTCTTTCATTTCCTTTTTTTGATGCAAATATGCATTAGCCATTTCAGTTTGTACAAGAATTTTAGCATAATAAAAGTGCTAGGGTGAATCTCTGGTTACTGGAACAGAGCAGAAATTTAAAGTGTGGATTACTTTACAATGCATTTATTAATTCTGACCTACTTTTTAATCTTCAACATTCCAGCTTGGTTTCCTTACAACATGGGGAGCTTCGAGGAGCTTCTGTTTGTTCCTGCCTGTGTCAGATGGTTTCAATCCGTAACAGGACACAATATTCATTTTCAGTAGGGAATATGTCTCTACAAACTAAGCATGGTGCTGGAAATTGGCAGGTCCTCAGTTCAAGTTTACTTGGTGATGCTGTCTTAGAAGTATTGTTCCGGTTTTCTGAATCTTTGTATTTGCAAACATTGGGTTTCACCTGCTTATATTTGTTAACTATGTTAAGAAAGACTAGCTTTGGGTGATGCTAGTCTTTCTCAACCTCTTCTGGAACTGAAAATGTACAGAATAGGTACAAATTCTGTTATCTCAAAATAGTAGTGGATTTCATAACTTCTACAGAAAATTATTACAGTATGAATGAAACAAGTATTTGAATTATTGAGATAGAAAAATCATACTAGTATTCCTTTACCTTCTTATTAAAAGTGAAACAGAAGTAATAACCAAAATGAATAATACATGACTTGGAAAAAGGAAAACAATAAACAAGATTTAAGAAAAACCTGCAATGGATATTTAATGTGATTAAATACCAGAATAAAGGGGAAAAAGAGAAGAGAGGAAATACCGCTAATTAATACTGTGTGCAATCCAAAAGCAGAATCAGGCAAAATTGTGTATAGGTCAGAGATGTGTCTTAGACATTTAAATAATGGGAAGATAGTTGTTCTTAAACACAACTAAGGGTGGTACATTTTTAAGCATTTTATATGATATCACTTCTGTGCAAAGACTTCAAGGTTGTTCCTGGGGTTCTTGAATCCCACTGTGCTGGTAGCTGCTGCAAGGCTATTTCTCCTCTGCTGAAAAACTGCAACGGAATGGTAGTTTTCACTAGTGAACAGATGGAGAAAACATTTTTGAGATTAGTCTGAGATTTTGAAAAAGTATTGCCAGAATGACTCTGTGTTATGAGATCTGAGCTTAACTGATATAGACACAAAAAAAATTAAATTCATATATAAAGATATTTGTTGTAAACAAATCATAAAGTCTTCTATAATAACATATAAACATATATTAATTCTTAATATGGTAATACAGAACAAATTCATGTGCCCTCATACTACATTAACCCTTGAGTCACATTATCTGTTTCTACCCTCTGATGGAGAAAAAGCCTTGTGGCTGTATTTGAGAGAGAATTTCACAACTGTCCTTGAAACTAGTATTGGTTTCAGAGGAGTGAAAAGAGAGACTTGCCTTGTTCCTCAGCTTCACTATATGCTTTAATATATTCTGAAGATATTGTTCACTCCATAATTTTCATTGCCTGTGAACTTTGGAAATATGATACCCCAAAAATGTATTAGCAGTGTTTGGTACTCAAGATGGTATATGCAAAAGTATTGAGAAAAAAAAAAAAAAGTATTTCTTTTTATTTTATTTTACTTTATTTATTTATTCATTTTCTGTTTCCAATATTAGCTAGCTGGGCTGCAGTGCCTTGGATCTGAAATGGTGGCAGTTGAGAAGTGTTTGTTCTTAGCCTTTCAGTGCATGACTGTCAATACTGTTATCCGCATGAGAGCACCATCAGCATTATTTCACAGTTCTGCCATTGGTGAGTGTTCAGGAATACATGTATCAGAAACAGTGATGTTAACTCTTAATCACATCCACTCTTCTGGCTAGGGCTCCTGGTTTCTCACTGAACAAAGAGATTGACTTGATCTGTGACTGACTGAACCAAGCCAGGAAATGAAGTTAAAGGTTTCTGCTGCCTCAGAAGAGTGTTTCCTCAAGATGTAGTTTTAGCTCCAGTCTCATAGCTACATTGGGTTCCATACAAGAAGCTCTACAATGAAAAATACAAGGTTTAACTCTCATAGGGATACATAAAGCCTTATGGAAGACATATGCCAAACAGGTGAGTGGTTACACTGCACTGCAACACATAATTTAAATAGATTGTGAGTTAATTCTTGTGAAACTACTGTTCATTGGAGCTGAACTGTACCAATACAGGTAACCATCACAGCATTTCTCATCTTGCTCATTCTGACACAAGGTATGTGGCAAAGATGCAATCTGGTTCACAGGAAAAGTCAATGTATCTGCTAGGTCACAAACACAGCAGCTTGGTTATGAGTATGCAAGTAGAAGCAAACAAAAATACACACCTTCCTATTTTTTTTCCCTACAAATTCATCAGTTACTCTTTCTAGATCTATACCATGCTTTATATGAGAAGTCTGTGTTGGAAATTTCATGTTTAATTCTTTCTCAAGCATAAAACTTGGATAGTTAAAGGTTCTGCCGAGCAGAATATGCCATAGACATCGAGAGTTAGGAGCAATTATGCTGTTCTTTTAAAAACCAGGTGATTCAGGAACACTTGGATTCTATTCACAGATGATCACTGTTTTGCCAAAAGAGAAAGGAAGGGGTCGGGGGAAAGAGCTCCCCTATTGCTTGCTTGAAGGCTCCAGAGGATCTACAGAAATATTCAGTAAAAAGGCAAAGCAAGACACCATCACAATCCTCCTGAGGCCTAATGTGTTCTCAAGGAATGTGTGGGAAGTAATAAGGAGTTAGCAGATTGATAGGCCTGCTCTCTCAAAACACTACCATCTCGGGGTGCTTGTAAAGTGCTAACAAGACATAATCTTGAGCTGCATCATGTGCTACAGTAATGCTTGATTCTTTGCTCAGGGCTGTGCTGAAAACCTTACCCTCAGTAAGCTTCAAAATAGATTTCTCTAATAGGAATATAAACTAGTGTTCTAAGAAACCATTTGCAAATTCAAGAGAATGTCCTGAAGGTTTGGAATGTTTCCTCTCTAAAGATTTCCTTGTTTTACTACAGCATGCTAAGAAATACCAGAGTAGAAGATTCAGGCTATAGTATGAATGAAAGAAACTTGCAAGCTTCTAGTAGATTGAAACCTGATTGCTAGTAAACATCTACAGAAAGGAAGAAAAACAAAAAAGCAACAACAAAACAAGAAAAACATATAAAGTATTTGTAAACATTTAAGGTCAGTAGCAATAATAACTCAGCAGGAGCTGTGTCTAGTTTCAGCTTCCACTTACTCTGAATCTGTGTTTAATCAGCGACTAACATTGCTAAGCACTGGTAATATCATTTGCAACACAGCTGCAAGGGAGCTGGCACAAAAGGGAAAACTTAGAAGACAATGCAGTTTATGCTTAATCCTTTGCCTTCCATTTGGATTATGGGATCACTTCACACCAATCCAGTATTCAGGTCAGAATTTGTTAATGTTGGTAGCAATAAATAAATAAATAAATAATAGAAACCTCCTGTATTTTCAGTAATGACTTCCTGTAAACAAGCCATTTTGTGTCTATGACAGTGAGGAAAAAGGTATCGGGTAAGCAGAAAGATAATTTTCAGCCAGACAAGTTACGCAGGCTTCCTGGAATAGCGTTACGCTTTTTACTCCTTATGTGCTGATAATGTGGAGTTCTAGGAGCTCCATAGCCAGGAAGTTTGAAATCGTCCTTCTTTTGTCTAAGGGCCCACACCTTAATGCCTTAGTTCCTCATCTGTCTCAGATACTGCTGTAGTGACCTGAGTAGAGAAAGCTCAAATTATTGAACACTGATGGGTGTCTTTGATTACCACTCAGTTTCAAGTTTAAAATGCTTATATTAGAGTCTGGCAAATCACTTTTCATAACTTCCTCATGTTTTCTTGAAATCCTGTTCACTCCCTAGGGCATTTAAAGGTGCTAACTTTAGTAAGCTTTTTTTTTTTGTGTGTGGGGGGGGGTTTTATCTCAATGACTCTTTTGCTACCCTGGGTCACATTGAAATTCTACAAGGTGGTGTAGGTAAGAAAAGCTCAAGGCTGGAGATGGTTTGTGCTGCATCTGTGAATCAAAGCTGTTAATTCTGCCACTTTGAAACACGTCTTAAATTTGAATTTTGTATTTCTCCTTTCACCTTACATTTCTCATTACTGATGGCTAAACACATCACTGGGACAAGGACATCCAAGCACATGGGTGAGAGGATGGCTGTTGGGTTGGGGACAGTGACATGGTAGTCCCAGAAGTCCTTGCCATGAGAATGAGTTCCTCAGTCTTTTTTCTCTCTCTTCCCCAGGGTGCTTAAGCTTGACTCCAAAATCCTTCTCCCAGAAGGATAATGTGGGGGTCATCTCCACTGATCCCTTTCCATTGCTACTCCTCTCATTGGCTGATTGGCCATGTGCCAAAACTATTTTTTGTTGTTGTTGTTGAACAATAGCATACTCCTGGTGAAGTATAATATAATACCACAGAGGTATTAATAGCACAGATGCCTGAAGGGCATCCCTAAAGACTCACACAAACAGTACCAGAATAAGCTAGATTTGGCCTTACACAAGAAATCAATAAAGTTAACAAACAATTAAAAGTTGGTGCAAAAATATGTATACAGATTTGACACCTAGTGATTAAAAACCCCAGTGAGGGAGTTTTTAGTGGATGTTCCCATAGTTTCAAAACTCTCTCCCACGTCTGGCCTGCTGCAACTAGAGTTCACCAAGCCTCAAGGTAGAGATGAAGAGAGATTCTTTCTTGAATTTCTTTGAGAATGGCAGTCACATAAGGGATATACTGCTGGGCCAACTAGTTGCTTAGACTCACTTAGACTGATGGGAAATGCTCTCTTAAAGTTGCCAACTTTAAGATTGAAAATAGGATTTCTTATATTGTTTTAAAGACATAAATTAAAGGATTAGATAGGAGATGGATCTTTGATCAAGATATAGCTGAAATACTGAAAAAGTTAACCATGTAGAAGAGTTAGATCATGCCATTTTGCAGTACTAACACACATTTTACTCAAAAGGTAACACATTCATTATTCCTTCACAAGGGAGCATCCGCAGTGGCTATGAGAAAGCACAGTATGACCACCACTGCAATTCTTAATTATCACCTAAAGAAAAAGGGAATAGTGAGGAAAATTCTAATTGCAGATGCTCTTGTCAAATTGACACAACGCTTAAACAGAACTCTGACATATGTGTACTTGCTCACACATTTCCAAGGAACAGCCCTTTTGCTGAGTGACCCAGAGTCTCAATTATTCTAATGTTCCCTTCACCTCCCACCTCTTTGCCCTCCTCCCCCCCCCAAAAAATAATAATAATAATAGCCCTGAATGAAGTGCCTTTGTAAAAGCACTTTCCCTATAGGTTGACTTTAGTTGATTGGTCTGAAAGAGAGTAGAGACAGACAGAGATCAATATAAGCATTCCGTCAGGCATCCAGATACTGTGAGACACTAATGAAATTTGGTTTAAAAAAAAAACAGCATGCACATTAAATGTACAATCTGCCCTGATCCTGCTAAGAGATAACATATATCAGATATCCTAACATAGAGACTACCATTTTGAATCAGGTTTATTATTGAATCATGGGTATATGTTATTTGATGGTGGCTGGCCCAGGATTTGTCAGGAGGGCAAAAATCTTCACACCAAACAGATATGGGATAATTTGATCTTGTCACAGACTAATAAAAACAAAGTAAGTCTTGAATCATAAAGCTTTATATTCCTCCTAGGACTTTTAATTAACATTAATGTTTTCAATCTGGACTTCTACAACAAAGACCATGCTTCTGTCTGTGTAAATCTCTAATGCTTCCTTAAATGCTGTTAAATTCTTGGCCTCTGCACTATCTTGTGCCAACAAGTCAAATGATAGTTCACATCCACAAGGACTGATGGGAATTGAAAGAAAAAGGCAGAAAAAGGAAGAAAGAAAACATAACATAATGTCATTCCTTCATTAGTTCATATCTATTTCTTTTCAAATAAATCAGCAAGAAGTTGCTACAATTAAATTGATGTGACCACTTGTTCTGATAGATATTGGGTCTGCCAGGTAACAATTACTTACAAAAAGATTCAATTATATATATGAATTCCCTAGCCTTGTGCTAGTCCTCTGAATTTCTTAAAAACACAAATGCTAATCATTGTCATAAAATAGTCCATAAAAATATTTTAGGGTCTGATAGATTTTCTGTACTTGTGAGGCAAATCTTTGAGCTTAGTTATAATCAGTGGAACTATTCCAAGGTATATAAAGGATAGAGTGTTTTTACACAGTGAAACTTAGAAATAAAGAAGCTTTTACAATTTAAAGAAAAACAATAAAAATGAAATTGAACAGGTAAAAAAAAAAAAAAGCATTTACAGTATCCTTTGTTTTCTTTTTGAAATTTTGTCAAAAGAAGCTGTAAAAAGAAGCTACAGATTTTTCCAGAAAAACTCCAAAAAAACTGCTCATGTACTTTACTAATTATTTAAAGGCTTTTCACATTTTTTAAATTACTTCTACCTATAAATATGTAAATCAGATTTGGACACGGTGTTACAGGCTGAAGACAAGTATATTGACGTACATCTAAACACTAAAATAAGACTTTCCTTCCAGGGAATATATAAAACTTTTAATGCTTACTCAAATCTTTTATGTTGTTATACTAGCATAAAGTAAATTACCAGTAATTTTCTTATCTTAGACATACAACTCTGACCTAAAATGCTTAAAATATAAACAGGAAACAGTGGCATGTGCTGCATATTACAGAAACATCTTATCCAGTAGCAAAACCTGATGGAACTAGCCAGAAGGCTGTAGCAAAGATCAAAAAAGCAGAATGTAAAATAAAATATTAAAAAATGTTCTCCTTCATCATCCTGTGTGTGCGATCAGTGCTTTAGCAATCCAAAGTTCAGACTTATGGTCCTACCTCTCAAGCTTCACTTCTGCTGAAATTCACATTCTAATGGTGCTTCCTGACAGCCGTGAAGGCCAACAGCATGCCAGTATGGGTGCAGCCAGTAGACTGAGGTTAGAGATCACCAACCCCTGCCTTTCCTTGGCACCTTTTGGTCTGCATCTAGGAATTGTTTTGGGTCCCCAGTTCAGGAAAGCCACTGAAAAAGTAGAGTTCAGTATAGCCCACCAGGATGATCAGGGTGGACTGAAGTATTTGCCCTGTGAGGAGAGGCTGGAGGAGCTGGGCTTGTTCAGCTTGGAGCAGAGACAGCTTCAAGGACACAACAGCCGCACAGTACCTATGGGGAGGATACCAGCAAGGCAGTTTTTCATGGCATGAAAACAAGAGACAGTCATCATAAATTGATAACGACAGATTTTGAATGGAAGGAAGGATGTCCAATGTGAGGATGACTACACAGGGGACCAGACAACCCGAAGCCTCCATAACACAACTGAAAAAAACTCTAAGTAACATAATACGAATCCATTGTTGACCTTGCCTTGAGGAGATGCCTGAAATAGATGACCTCCCAAGGTCCTTCCAGCATGAAGAACATGAAGAACTGTCCTCTGCATGTTGGCTTTTAGGATCTGCTCTTTCTTTCAGTGCTGCAGAAAAATATGCTACCGCATTTTGCATAATACCTCCTCTATGCATTTGCTCCCTGGAGTGAGGAACAAAACCCAAGTTTCTCCCAGTCCCCTGGGGCTGCTCTTCAGGGAATGGGACAGTTTTCCAAATGACATATTATGATAATTATGTAATTTAAGTCTGTGACTTAATGTAGATTTTCAAATCATTTTGCATAAGAAATCATGATTATAGACTTCCTAACTTGAAACATCATGATTGTGTCACTTTAAAATTGCTATTTAATGTCATCTTCTTGCATTCAAGTTCTATATTTTTGAAACAGAAAAGCCTAAAATCAGGTATTATGGAACACCAGAAGTGAACTGTGATTTGCAAGAGGCCATCAGCTTTGTAATACAGACCTTTGTCACTTGAGCTAATTAAAAGGGTTGTTTTACTGACAGCCACCAGGAGGGGATGACAGTTTTTACCACAGTGCTTTGATGAGAGCAGAGAAACAATGACACTTGGAATAGAAGTCTCACACTTGCCAAATGCTAAATTCATATGTCAGAAACATGGTAACATTAAGTTTAATTAGAATATGAGTTTCACAGCCTAACAAGGTTTTGAATGCTAAATTTTCCAAACTTCAGTTTTGGAAACAGTGGGCTGATTTTTGTTGAAAACTCTCATTAATGACACTTTTGAAGCTCCATGGTAATTCTTACTTTGAATATTCCAGGTGCAAAAAGTAGGAACAAAATGCTAGGATTTTACAACAGAAAGTTATAGATATTATAAGCTAAAATGGCTTCACCTTTAACTTAATCTTTGAACACATGTATGCCAGAAGATGGCATTCAAAAGCATGTAATACTGTTTCAGAGTATTGTACTAGTGAATTTATCTTCATGAACACTGTAGGAGACTTCTCTGCCATGGTTTTATATCTGCTCTTGACAATTTTAATTGTTAATTACAATTTTTCTTTTCACTAACACTCAGGTTATACTGTGTTTTTTTTTGTTTGTTTTTTTGTTTGTTTTTATGATGGTGTTGTACAGTCCCAAAATAAGGCATTAAGTGAAAGAAAGTAAGAGTAAGGGGGGGCAGAAGGAGATAACAATAAAACATGAATATTTATTTTAGAGACTGTCTCACTAGAGACACATACAGTCTCAGTAGATGAATTTTAGTCCTAATTAGGGCATTGTCAGTGGAACCGTTATTGTCCTAATCAGGAACTGAGGCAGACAGGTGGTTTGTTAGACAGGTTGTAAAGGACACACAATGCCTAATAAAGTCACAAGAGACCAAACAATGTACTGATGATCCTCGTAGCGCTCTTTCCAATGCTGCTCTTTGCACTGAAATTTGGGGTTTATCCCTTTGATAAATATGCTCCTAACTGTATGACTGTGACCTTTGAATGCCTGCTTTGGCATACAATGTGAGTCCTTTGATGGCAGGATAGCATAAAGAGCCTTACATGAAGACTGTTACTATTTTTGTCACCTGCAGAATACTAATACAAACATTTACGTTGTGCTGATAGCTGTTAAGTAGTGAGGGGTTGATGTGCTGATGACTTGGACCAAGTTTTGTAAGACGTTATGTACCTCTATGTCATTTTAGGATGAATTTAGGTATATCAAAGTAACGGGGAAAAAAAAAAATCCAGTGTCCATAACATATTTTTCACCACATGGTTTTTGTAAGCAGAGCTGTCTAAGCCTGTGTGAGCCATGATCTGTGGGAGCAAGACTGACTATTTGTCTTCTGCTTAAGGCTGCTTGACATTTTCCAAGTAGGTCTCCTTACAGTTAAGCTCTCCAATAGCCTAACCTACTCAGAACTTGATTAACATACATTAGTAATTAGAATTTCAGCAATTGCGGTGGTGACAATACTCAGCCAGTAATATATGCCTGGGAGACTGGATTCATGTCCTTTTTCATCTAAAGTACAATTATACTACAGCTACTATTGTCCTGCACACCGCTCACACTACTGAGTTAACAGGTGAGTTAACACTGGTGATGAGCAACTTTTTTCCCTCTGATGAAGTTATAGGATTATTGCAGCAAATTGTGTAAGATGTATTTGACATGAGACAGTGTAAACAAGAGGAAATACTGTTTTACAGGCTGCAGGTACAAAGTTGAGGAGTCCTGGATTTCCAGGGATTCTTCTGTTCAAGCTTCACAGAAAGGTCTTCACACAGAAACACAAGACACTGTTTAGTTTAAAAAGTTTCCATAGGAAATACTACTTGTGTGTCTCTACTGTTTTCTTTGGTCTTTCTCAGTTCATTTTGTTTCTTCTTGCTTTCTTTACTTCTTCTTTTATTTCTTTCTGTCAGAAAATTATTATTATTAGTTTTAGAGATTCTTAATGTAGTAATCTCTCTATCTCATTTTACTGCCAAATGGCATTGAGAATACTACTAATTCTTTTCCTTCATTACTCCTGCAGGACCATTCTTCTTTGCTACTCATGCGTAGCTTTTCCCTCTACCATATTTATACTGTATTGTGCTAAAAAAAGAACATGGGTGCACCCAGCAGCACAGGTCTGCCTTTATGCTGTCACTGTTGCATTCAACATTCCTCATCTTGTCTGCTGTGTGTAGAAGACAAGGGAACTTGTTAGGGATCGTTGTGGCCTTGGGAGCACTTGGATCACAGACCTTAGCCTTAAGACTTACTACTCATAAGATTAGGGCATTTCATATGTTTGCACATATATTTTAGAATGGCAAAACACATGTCAAATAAATATTTCTGATGGGTTCATTGACTGTGACTGGGAATATTGTTACATAGGAATTTTCATAGGTTACCCTCTGAACAAGAACAAATGAACTGAGGTAGACTTCCTTAATACATCAAAATCCATGAATGTTGGGCCAGCTGGCCTTTATTGTTATTATTCCTGAAATTATTTCTAAAATTATTTCACATTTTCTTTAGGTTAATAGGTACATTTTTCCATATTTCTCAGAGCTGCATTAATAAAACTGCTGCTCGGCTTTCTGTCTTGATGCTCAGAAATCTTTAAATTGCCTAGTATAACAGCAAAACTTTTAACTAATGAAGGGGAAATCTTAGGTGGTATAAATCGAGTATATCCAGCTTCTGACACTTGATCTGGCTCACATTCATCAAAGACGATGTGGAGAGAGTGTGGTCTTGCAGACAGATGTACCCAAGCTGGCGGAATTCATTTTGGAAACAATTCTTCTGAGATAAATTATGCCAAGGGCTAAGTGAGAAAGCATATGTTGTTACAATTGTGGAAGGCAGAAGAGGAAGTGGGAGCCATTTTCCAGCTAATTCTGTGAGACGTGTATTAATAGCAGCTTGGAGATCAGAAATATGAGGTATGAATAGGTCATTCTTCTTCCTGAGACTGATATAACCAAGGGAGTTTGTGGGAATGTGTCTAGAACTCTGGGTCCAGGCCTAGTAACCTGGAAAAAGGGTTCAAACAAATTGTCACACTGAGATGGATTCCGAAAAAGCTATAGGGACTATCTGGCATCCAGAAAACTTTTTTATTTTATTTATTTTATTTTTTATTTTTTTTAATGGCAAAAGATTGAGGAATTCCTGTCTATTAAATTTATCCTCCAAGGGGCTGAAAAGTAAATTATTAACAATTTACAAGTGTTTTCTCTACGGTCAGATATCTCCCTTCTGGCCATTAAGTATTCAGCCCAGAAAATTTAAAGAATTTGGGTCTAAGAAGAGAGAACACATCTGATATAGGACATCTTTTACAATAGGAAAGTGACGGGGCCAAATCCAACATCTGGTTATCTGACTTTAGAAAAAAATCAAACTGGAATAACTTCAAGTTGTCAGCAATGGGAAAGTTATGCTTTTCAACCAAGAATAACTATCAATCAAGATTTCTTAACGTTATAGTCTAACTTAAACAGAAGCTATTCAGAGTCACTAGGTCAAAGCTCGGATGTTTAAAGAATGACAATTTAGTGCCAGTATTGTAAATACATATGTGATAATTTGTTATTGGAATTTACTAGCTGAAGATACAAGGTGATATAAACAGCTGTCAACAGACCACTACTTGCCAGTGCCCGCCAGTCATCCCAGATGATCTTATCCAGTCATCCATGCACCATTCAGGTATTATTAATAAGCAGCATATAGAAGCTGAGGAGTAATATTTAATTCCTCTGTTATTTCCAGAGTCAATGGTCAGATGGACCTGAACCCAGAAGCTGACAGCCTTACCCACTGTGAGCACCAGACAGTTGTGTTATGTACACACAGCTCATTTCTGCATGGTGAAAAGTCTGACATGTGGTTGTGAAGGTCTTCCGGTGGCTCAGCTGTTAAGAGATAGGAGATTTTGCTTTGATGCAGATAATAAACAGCTGTTTACACAGTATGTTTGCACATACTGTAATAGGATCATTTTGCTTATTTATTTGTTGTTTTTTGTTGTTTTTGTTGTTGTTGTTTTTCCTACTAGTTGCTCTGTGTTAACATCTGTCAAACAAAGAGCAACACCTGAAATGTATTAATATTAATGAAGATGTTATTTTCATAATGGGGAGGACATAAAGGTAAATCTCGTAAATCTTTATAGTTTAATTTCTGTTTTTATTTGATGATGATTACCTATTCTTCACATGATTTTTTCATACATATGTGTACTTGTGAGAGATTCCGTTCCTTAAATTGAAAGCAGACAGTGAAAATGACTTAAATGGTTTCATGATTTCTTAAGTCTTGAAGCCACATGTTATGATCATCCTGTCTTATCTGGCATAACATAATATTTCATTAAGTAGTTCATGGATTTATTTATATCTTCTGACTGATCTAGAGCATATCTTTGGAGAAAGGTACAGCCAATCTGGTATTAAATATTTTAAGTGAAAAAGCAAACATTGCATCTGTAACAAGTTGTTCCAATGCTTAATCACCCTTGAAGTTTAAAAATGTGCATCTTAATTGTTGCTTAAATCTAGCTCTGCTTTCAGTCATTGAATCTTTTTAATGCTTTAATCTGGTTGTTGTTTTTGTTGTTGTTGTTTTTAATTTAAAAACTTTATTTTATTTTATTTTATTTTATTTTGTCTCTTTTAAGGGTTTTTGACTCTTATTGGGTTGCCTCTTAACCCTATTTCTGATAAGGTAAATACACTAAATACCTTAGCTTACCTACTGTGAAGTAGGCTTTCAGCCAAATTTTGGTTACCTTTGAACGTTATTGGCAAAAAGCTTCTTTCAGATAAGTACATGTCATGAAACTAGAAACATTTCCTGTAAATGGTGATTGCCAATTTCTGGTTAATTTCCAGAGCTTATTATTTAGCTAATTTTGGTCTTGAACACAACAATATTAGAATATTTGATATTTTTTTTCGTTATTTCTTCTATTATTATATTTTATATTTGTTCTAATATTTCTTTTTTTACTATTGTTATCATTTGACCTGTAATTTATTATTTTTTTTTTTCATTCAAACTTGTTATATTTAATTTTGTGCCCAAGTTTGTGATCCTTTCAAAAATTATGTAATGCTTATTTTGGAAGATTTATTTTGCATAGCATTTACTAATAAGGGTTATGCTATCATGCTCAACAACTATGTTGATTGTGCCTCATCACTGTGTTGTACATGCACATGTACCTAACATTATTTTACAAATATTCCAACTATCCCCAGTACGTGGCTGTACTTGCCTAATTCAAATTTGTCTGCTGGAAACTTTCTGCCTTTCCTGATTAATGGGACAGAAAAAAAATCATTGATAATACTGGTCTGTGTTTGGAAAGGCTGAGGACCCCTGCTTCTGAGGACAAAGACTGAAATTAAATGAAACTTGGATTGGAAGCAAGTATCTTGGACATTACAGGAGTAATAGCATGTGGCACATAGTGCAAGCAATACAGCTGGAGGTACATGATAACATCTGTGAAGCTTTTTGGCATTGTTTAGGAAGTTTCAGAATTGCAAGTGTAAGAGCTCTCATTTACAAATCTGCCTGTAGTTCTAGTACAGCTATATATACCCTGTGTTCATTACTATCCTTTCTGGCTATCTTTCCCAATTGCTTCACCATCTAAGGCATTTCAGCAGTATTATTTCTCATGGACACTGTGGCTATCTGCCCCTGGCCAATATTTATTTGTTGCATGTCAAGTAGAAACGTGCACTGATTGCATTAGCTTTTGCCTATTTGGAGCTTTACATAAGCAGTTTAACAATACTCCTGCTTCATTGACTGTGATATAAAAGCCTGATTCTGTAATTCTCTGCTGCTAGTATAGCATGTTAATGGATAAAAAAAAAAAAAAAAAAAAAAAATCAATATTGTAAAATTATCTTACTATTGTGTAATATTTATAGTTTTCTAGAGTTGACAGACCTAAAGTAAGCAAAATAAAGATATTTGCAGTTTTCTTATGAAAGTTCTTTTATTGTTATAGACTCGTTGGATTTTTCTTTCCAGAGCAACATAATCTCTTTGTAGGATGACATTTTTTTCAGGAAACTGTGTTTAACTGCAATTCGTGAATAATTACTAAAGATCAGTTGAAATTTACTGTGAGATTTTTAAAAATAAAAAAGGCTGAAATAGTTGATTTTTTATATAAATATGTATAAGTATTTAGAAAAAAAAAATGGTTAGTCTCTCGTCTTTCCTCACTTCCATCATTTGTTTTGCTGACAAACACACAATTTTTAAAGAAATATAGGAAATTGAAATATAATTAAAATCATTGTCCCCAGCACATCCATTAATTATATATAAACATTTATATACAACCTATTAACATTTATATATAACCAGTTACTTTGGTCTTTTAATTCCATGATATCTAGAATGGTTTCTTTCTAGACCCAAAATATCTCATACATTATAAAGACAGACGAAGGCAATATTTTCAGATTAATTCTAGTAGGTATTTCCAGCTGTCAGACTTCTCTGCATCTCAACGATCTCCAGAAGTGAAATGTACCTTCTATTTGAAAAGATTTATCAGAAATATATAAAGTTTAAATTATTATTTTTTTTTATAATTATAATCCAAGATGAGTCCCATATATTGTTTCATGCACTTTTATATATCACTATACAACAATTCACAAGTTTGGTGTAAAATTTACTAGGCAGAGCTAGAAGTATGTCTACACTCAAAAGTTAGTCTGAATTCATTTTGGATTAGGGTAGTGTGAGAATTTTAAGTATGATAGCTATTTCTGTCCATGTGCTGACAAGTGAGGGTATGGAGAGGTTGGATATTTAACCACAATATTTCTTTGCAAAGCTTTTATAATAACAGTAGGGCTGTGCATAAAGTTCTTGCACAAAATGGATACAACTTAAAGCAGTACCAAGATTACATTTGTCTGCTTTATTCAAATAATTGTAGCTTACTGCTTATAGGAAGTGATATGACTGTCAAGATATTGCAAGAAGGATGTATGTTTCTACAATGTAGAAACTGATTACTTTGTCCTGTAACAATGACCGTATAGTTGGAATTCTCTATTACCAGGAGTTATAATTATTTTATTATTCTGGGACAAATCATGAATTGATATCTTAAAAAAACATTGAAATTATCTATAAAGAAAGGGAATAATCTATTTATTTATTTATTTATTTATATGTATTTTATAGAAATGGAGGCAGCAAACACATGACATTTTTCAATTTACTCTTGTATACAGCAGTAGTGTATAATGATGGTGCAGTTTACCCTGTTTCTCAGGGTGGGACTGAAGCCTGTGGACTTAAAAATCTCATATGTGTACGCTTTGTTTAAAAGTCAGGCAATATGACAGCAGACTTGCATAAGAAGTTTTTTTGTTGCTGTTTTTTTGGTTTTCTTTGTTAGCAAGTCTCTGGAAGCATACTTCAACATTTGACAGCTTTTGACTTTTCCTCTCTTCACTGCTTTGGATGTCTCTGTTGACTTTGCAAGAATCTTAAATTATCTGCTGTCTTGAAATAGTTATGAAATCTGGGCTAATCAGAGGAAAACAAATGGTTTTCAGGAAGAATTTGAGAGCACACCATGTTGTGTTCAAAGCAGGGGTCTGATTCTAGCTTCAGCGGAGGTCAGCAGGAGCTGGGAGCAGCTCAGTGGTGCCGCACAGCTGTGAGTTATCAGCTCTGGAATTAATAGGCAAACCCACTGGTAATGCCTGATCACTGTGGTACCCCTTTTCTCTGAGCTTGCTTGCTATGGCAGGTCCTGTGGTGTGAGGAGGGAAAACATTTCTTGTGAGGGGAAAGAGCAGCTGCTGAGGAGAACTGTGTGTCCCTGAGCTCTGCTGAGCACAGTGATCCCAACACCCAAATGCAAAATATTTACTTCAGGGGTGCCAGAGTCTCTGAACTTCCAGTGAGCTTGGAGAAATGCAGGATGCAGTATAGGAGACCCTGACTGTTAGGCAGCCAAGACGCTGCTGGTTACCTTGCAGTTGTGGAAGATCGTGCCCAAAGAGGTAAGAACTTCATAGAGCAGTGGGAGTCACAGTGAGAGTGACCTAGCATATTTTCCCTTAGTTTGTCTAAATAGCATTTGTCTCAGGGATAATGCAGTTTCAGTTCTGATACTGCTGTAGCAGTTACCAAGCTAAAGACTCTTGAAAATCACAGCAAGTTTAGAAAAAAATATTTATTTATTTATTTATTTTACTACTGGATTTTCTTTGATTTACTTTTGCTTTATTTGGTGTTACTATATGCTGCTTTTGAAAATGAAATATATATATATATTCAAATCTTAATGAGCACTCTCTGATCTCTGACTCTCAGCTGTAGTCAGGCTGTGCACCTGAAGCAGGTATTGCATTGTATCTCGAGTTCTAATATGCCTTTTTAATAGGTATATTTGGCTGTTGCATGCACTAAATTAGTCCTTCAAAAAGTATTATGACTGGATAAATTGCAAAATACTGTCTGTGGCTACACATGTGCCCTGAGCAAAGCATAATCTAGTAAGAAAATTGTCTTTCCTAGTCTCCTGGAAACTAAACAACAATAAACTGGCATAATCTTTTCACTGATTTCAATGAAAAGCAAAGTTGACAGCAGTAAGCAGAGCCTACCTGCTTCTCCGGTGACACCATCTAAAGAGAATGAAGACTGGATCAATTTACTATCTTTTACTGAGGTAAGACTAGGCAGTGAGTTGGCAGAATACCTACTGTTTTCCTTTCATTACCTTGGTGCTAAAATGAATGCTACAAGTCAGGATTGATTTTCTCATTAGTAACATAATTTTGTAATAAGGAGACAAATAGCCTAGTTTTAATAAAAAGCAATGATGCATCTCAAAATTATCTACAAGGACCTTACATTGGTTAAATGCCCTTTTTTGGTATTATGTGTCAACTTTCATTGTGTTGCTCTTCTCTTTCTCTAAATTGACTAAAATTACGTTAGCCAGTATTGTATAATAAATTTCAAAATAATCACATTTTGTTACAGCATTTAGTGCCAAGTACTTTTCTGCACAGTACAGACTTTGTTTTTGTAAAAAAACATGTCCCTAGCCACCTGGCAGCACATTCTTAATTCATGTGCATTCAGTTACAACTGGCACAAAAAGCAGAGTTTTCCAAGGACACTCTGCAGACTTGCCCAGTGGAAATTATAACCTCTGTTTCATCGTCAAATTTTGTTTGCTCAGGCCTGTTTTGTCGGACCATTGCCTTGGGTAGATGTACTGGAGCCACTGAGCTGCCAAGATGACATGTCTACCTAGAACTGCACTGAAGGTAACCAAACTCTTAAGTAGGACAGACCATCTGTTGATCCCATTTCAGGGTCAACATTTAAGACATTCAGCGATTCTCACAGAAGCACGCTACACTTCCCAAACTGTTGCTTTTGAATTTCTAAAGAAAAAAAATATTTATTTATTTCACAATTTAGAGTATTTAATGATATTTTAAGTTATTTGTCTGACAGATAGATCCAGAACCCTTAAGAGTGTGCCAGAAAGTTAGGTATGTGCTCTACCAGGACAGAATATCAACCTCTAAATATAATAGCATATATAATGTGGTTAAATAATAATGACCTTTGCCTTAAAATAAAAATACCTTATGGCCACAGAGTATATCCTTGTTGCATGCTGTAATGCATTTATTCATGACAGTAAGTGTAGTGACTCTGCCTGGCTACCAGAGGAGAGAAACTTGCCCAAGAAGGTGGTGTGATTTGTATAGACCAGTCTGGAAGGATGGTGGCAGCAAGAGGAACAGAACCAAAGCTGCCAGAGCTCCAGGTAAGTGTCCCAGAAATTCAGTGGTAATAGATTTTCCACAGTTCCTCTGAGGAGCTCTCAGGGAGGAAGATATTGTGCAATGCAAACAATGGCACGGTAATATGGTCCTCATTAATTATCCAAAGGTATCTACAAATACTGATGATGTTCTGCCACAAGTATCTTCTTACAACGTTATGTTTTAAACTGGCTCATATTTTAAAGTTTAGAATACTTGGATTGCTTTGTATGTTAAATGTATAATTTGAGATCTAAACTATGTGGGTGTGTAGTCTGATAACGTAGATGTAGGATCCTTCAGTCAGAAATTTCTTGAATTGTACAAATCCATCAGGTTCCTTGGTTTAAGGTGATGATTTTTTCATGACCATGTTTTGAGATTCTTGAGAGCAGCTGAAGCAGAATTTGACCACACACTAATTATTTGAAGTCAAGTGGAGAGCAGGAATTTGTGTTCCTTACTTGAAACATGTCACGAGTTAAAAAAGCATATATCTAGACTATGGAAAGGGGTTACATTTCCAAAGAGACAGATGCAAGACAGTTTTAAGTGCTTCAAAATTTGGAGATTAAAATCAAAATAAATTAAAGGAATTAGAAGGACTCTAGGTTTGTCTGTTCATGCTACAGTACTGAACAGAAAGTACAGCCATGAAAGTAATAATGATAACTGTATAAAAATGAAAATTAGAATGAAAGTCTGCATGGGAGTGCATTTGCAAAAATGGAACTATTTGAAAATTAAAGATCAGCCTGAAGTTTGTAGATGAGTGGCGAAAAGGTAGGATTTCCTGTAAATGCCCTGTAAGACACTGTTCAGACACTTCCCCCATGCAGGGAAGTAACCTAAAAACACCTTGTGCCATAGTGATTTGCTTTGTGCTTCAGTATAATGAACCTCAAATTATCAAAACCCCAAATTAGCAAGCAATAACCATTCCAAGTAATATTTCAAATGGAAATTAGAATACCTTTTCATTTGGGGGCTGGATTTTTCTGTCATTATTTTTAAAAGGCAAATTGAATGAATGTATTACATTACTAAAACATCTGTCAATTGGTGCAAATGAACACTCAATGTGATTTTTTTACACCCGCTACTTCTTACACAGTATTTAAAAAACTATCTCCATATCAATTTCTACACTCATTTGCATATATGTGAACCAGAAGTAAAGTAACTGAAATAAATAAAAACAGCAATTCTGTAAAAACAGAACTGTTATGGAGCCTCCTTCTCTTCCATCTTATAATGGAATAAAACCACTGCAAAGTTATTGGCTTAACTGGAAATCCGTGTCATTTACATTACTATGAATAGAGAGAAGATTATTTGTTTTTATTTTCAATAACCAGGGACATATGTCCTACTATATAAAGCATATGCTCTCCATAACTCCTGTCCATACAGAGTTGGCATACATAAATTGCAGATTACGGTTTCAGTAGAAGTTAATTGCCTTCTGCCTCCTCTCCCTCTCTATTGAGAAGATTGTATTGGTTTAATGGAACAAAAGGTTTAGTTCAGCATTTTGCCAGTTACAAAACCTTTTCAGATGAATTTCAAAATACATTCTTTACTCTCTCCTATTAAAGAGAAGCTGTACCCATATCAGGAGTATTGAGAAATGATTCTCTCTCACGTGACATTAAATACTGATAAAAGGGTACTGAAGGTACCCTGGATATAGTATTAGAAATCACTTTGGAAGAAACATTATTTTTAGTTAGGCATACTTTGTTAATAATAGCAAGAATTATTGATATTGTTGGTGATATAATTAGAGATATACCCACTGATATTATTGGCTGATATTATTGGCCTAGAGATATCTAAAACTCTGTAGGGGATTCTGGGAAATATTTGGAATTACAATATATTTTATGACTTTCAAATTAAATTGTAATACAAAAGGAATGTAAAAAAAAAAAAATGTAAAAGATATCACAAGAGTCAACAGCTATGTTTTCTATCCAAAGCTGAGTCTACATGCCCAGGCTTCCTACCTTCCTGATGGTAAGATGTGATTTGTCAATAGAGTGGAAAGTAAGACCTTTTGTACTCTGTGAGCAACTTTAAAACCAATGCATAATTTAGTCTAGTAGTGTTTACTTATCACACATAGTATCCTTCTCAAGGATCAGCTCCTTTGAATGCTTTAAAGAGAATTATGAGTATCACTGTATAGATTCCATACAGTCCACCTTGTTTGGATTTGGTCCTGACTGCATCAACCATTCAGTTCTGGTTGATCCACGTATGTCACTTTTTTTCTCTCTTGGTGTGAATATTTATGAACAATGTATTCCATATCTCTATGTCATAAATGAAATGCAAATTTCAGATAAGGTAGAAATTTGTTCCAAATATTGTGCAGGTATTTTCCCATTTTCAATAGTGCAACAATACCAATGTCTTTTGTTTGCTTGCTTGCTTTAAGACTGGTTTTACTTTATAAGAGATAATCCAGACAGTTGTTCTCTATATAAAAACCAAATGGATTCTCCATACCAATGTGACCTTATTTGCATTAGGCTACAAAGTCACAAATGAAAGCACAGCTGCTCTGTTCAGACTTGAAATTAAAGTTCTCTTTCTTGTCTTATGGTAAACCCAATGACATGGATATTTTGCAAATGTATTTGCCCTAAGCAACTTCCTTTTTTAAAATCATAGATACAGTGCACTGTTCAAGAAATTAAAAACAACAAAAAACAAGTTGGCCCTGTTGTATACAGCACATATAGTACACGGGGCCCTGTGGAGGTCATCTGAAGTGCAGAGCCCATTTTTATTTCCTTCATCTTACATGACTTTGCCAGTCTTAAAGCGATGATTCCGACAATATTTCCCAGCGTCTCCTGCTGAACAATTAAATCTGGCTTCCTACAGCTTTTCATACTGAAGCTAGCTTTCAACTTGATGACATGAAGTCATTATTAAACAAAAGAAATCCCGTACACAATTATAAAATATCACACAGCCTATCATTCATGCTGCCTGCAGGCATTTTTAGATACTTGTTTTTATTTATGTTATGTGGCTTTTCTATAGTACTAACTTTATCTTTCCTGTATGTCTTTTTCCAATTCCTCTCAGATGATGTCAGTTTATGAGATTAGTTGAATTCTCTTAGATGTCTTTCCAGGACTTAGTGACCTGACTCTGGAATGTGTGGACACTTGGAATGTGCAAGTGTGCAGTAAACTTCCTGTCTCTTCATACTAACTATCCCTAGATGCTTTCTGCAAGTCCTAATGTGCAAGAAGAAACTGCAGTGATGCCAGAAAGCTGCGCTGAAGTCCCTTATGATTCTCAGAATCTATTTTGCTTTAGGGTCATTCAATTATGTCTGAAATTAGTTCGGTTATTCATTTTGGTTTGCAAGTATAAAAGTAGAAAATATTTTGAAATCCAGGGCTGTATTCAAACTGTAATTTGAATAAATTGAAGAATGATTCTGACTGTGGGGTCTGGGGGCTGTTCTATTTTTAAGTAAATGCTGAGAGTGCAGACTTGTGTTAAGACCT
This sequence comes from Stictonetta naevosa, assembly GCA_011074415.1. Lineage (NCBI taxonomy): Eukaryota > Metazoa > Chordata > Aves > Anseriformes > Anatidae > Stictonetta > Stictonetta naevosa. The sequence goes on from CM021699.1 coordinate 99,551,003, forward strand.
CCCTTGATTAAAGCTTCAAAGGCATTCCTTCCAGGCAGAGAGTTTATCCTAGAATAGTGGAAGTTTCTCCCTGAGGTTCAAAAGGTCATTGCTAGAGAACTCACTATCCATAGGGAATGGTGACTTGAGTTAAAATAGTACGAATATTGACCATACTGACAAGGTGACAGGATGTGGGACTCAGTCAACAAATGGAAGACAGGTAGATAGTTGAAGAAGGGTGAATGTGGTTATAGTGTAAAGAAAGAGGTTTTTCAACTGTGACAAAAATATTTTATCCAAATAATCTAAACTTGCTCTCAAAGTCAAACCAAGGCTGATGTCAAAACCACTTTCAAAAGAGCTATCCAGGAATAAGGGAAGATTCCTTATTCTTGGGGGAAGGAAAAAAAAAAAAAATCCAGAAGTGATGAGCTATATCTTTGTGAATTTTTTATTTTATTATTTGTATAAAGAACAGATAGGATATCAGTATGTAAATGCCAGGTGTGGCAAGACTGGAAAAATGGAGCTAAAGCAAAAAAGGTTTCTACATTTGAACTGGCAAAACTGTGCTGAGTATTTTCATCACCACCTGAGGAAACAGGAATAGATTGACATTTTCTTTCCCCATTCTTGTCTGTACCATTTTGACAATGAGAATATTTAGGATTATGTCTGCTGACTGGACTCCACAAAGGAATATTTCTGGGTATTCCCAGTTGTCAATTACTCAGAGGGTGGTGAGGCACTGCCACAGGTTGCCCAGAGAAGCTGTGAGTGCTCCATCCCTGTAAGTGTTTAAGTCCAGCTTGGATGGGGCTTTAGGCAACCTTATCTAGTGGAAGGTTTCCCTGCCTATGACAGGGGGGATGGAATTAAATGGTCGTTAAGGTCCCTTCTAACCCAAGCCATTCTATGATACTTGGTTCTTATATTGAATGTGGTCCTCTACCCAGACTTGTGCATTCCAAAAGATTAGCTAAAGCTAAAGGATGGTAAAAATCATACAGTTTCATAATATATAACAGTGAAAGCATAACTTGCATTGGGGAAAAAACAACCTTCTTAAAGGGTTATGACAACCAAGATCAAAGCAACGTATGCCTATTACTGATACATCAATTTGACCTTTATTCTTGTATATGTTCTATCATGAACACATTTCAGCAAATGCATGCGTATGTATAAAAATAAATCCTCAAAAACATATCCCACCAATATTTTTTCCCAGACAAGGATGAAAGAACAAACATTTGACAGGCATCAATCACAGTGCCTGTCACACAGTAGAAATGAAAGCTCTGTGAGAATTTCTGGAGATGAGGACCAAGGTCTCCAAATGCCCAGGACATATCCATTATCTTACAGATACCTACCAGTGCCAAATCTAGGGTACATAGGTATTATTTAGAGACTGTAAGCAATCTATAAGAATTCATTAAGATACAACCTTTTAGAATAAAAATATATGTTGATATTAAATTATACCATTACAGAAAGCATTTCCAGATTCTAGAAAACCACTGTCAATACTACAAAATTTCTGGTATAAACTGTTGGCAAACTTTTGGCCTTAGTCAACAGGCAAACATCCCAGAAATTTCTTTGCCAAATTTGAGAATTACCACAGGGTAGGGACCATTCCCAGAAGTCAGACCAGATGTTCTGGAGAATTTAATAATTAAAAAAGTTTAATAGCAGGGACAGAGACTCTTTTGCCCCATTTTGTCTTAGGAAGAAAATTTTCACTCTAATATCTCTAATATATGCTTCATCAAAGAATTTAACAACAACAAAGTATAATTATCATTTACCTTAAAAAATAGCTGCCATAGACTCTGAAGCCTTCAAAATTGTTACCATGTTCTGTTGTTGTAGTTATCAAAAGCTTTAATATTACCTTAATCCCAGTTTTATTTAGATAAAAATTGGGTCTGGGTACTGGTTATCATTGCCTGACTTGATGTTTTACAACATTATTGCAATCCTTAAGATTTTTGTAATTTCATATATCTCTTCCACCCACTAAAGAGAGAAAAGAAGTATAACCTAAAATCAACAGGTTAAAATAATCCTGCTGTAGTCTGACTGAAACTCTTTGCACTTTTAAAGCTCAAATATTTCCCAAGTGACACTGGTATCAGATATACATATCACCCACTTTGTTATATTTTGTGGTTTGAAATTAAAAAAAAAAAAAAAAAAGGTTGCAATGTGTTATAATAATTAAAACAAAATTGCTCATTTTCCTTCATTTAAATCATTACAGCGGTACATATTTCATAAGCCAAAACTTAATTCTCAAAACAAGTATTCTGAAAATGCAATCCTGTCTGGATCTAGACCTAGATATGGATTTAAATTTTAAAGTTGGCATCTCCTTTTTTAGGATATTAATCTTCTGTCTATGTCTTCATATATGGCCAGGTTTTGTAATAACTCTGGATTTGAGCCTTGAAGTTTGAGCACAAGATGTATAAAGTGTAAGGGTGGGTTGACCTTGGCTGGCTTTGAGACCCACCCAGCCATGCTCTCACTCTACTCCTCAACACAAAGGGAGTGGGAAAATAAGAGAAAAAAAATCATGGAGTTAGATAACAACAGGGACATCACTTATCAATTACTATCATGGAGAAAGCAGACCTGACCTAGGCTGCAGGGACATACCTGGTCCATAGTGGTCACTCCCATGGACTGCAGGGTAAGTTCTACTCCAGCACATGGAGTGCCTCCTCCCTCTATTTCTCCTTTGACCTTGGTGTTCACAGGGTTGTTTCTCACTTTTTTTTTTTTTTTTTTTTTCCCTCACTCCTTTCTGCTCTCTAGCATTTATTTATTTATTTATTTATCTGTTTGTTTGTTTATTTTATCTTTCTGAAGTACTTTTTCACAGAGGTACCACCAGCTAGGCTGCAGGGCTCACCCATGCCCAGTATTGGAAGCGGCTGTATCTGGCACAGGGCAGCTGCAGCCTTTCCTCACAAAAGAGCCCTGCAGTCCCCCACTGCCAACACTTTGGCATCTACACACAATACAAGTGTACTTTTCTTTTAAACAATCAGACTTGCATTTCTAAAATGTCTGGGTACACTTGAAATTTATTTTGCATTGTTCAGAATGTAATAGAAATATGTATTCACTTTTATTTTTTTACTTATTCTCTCTCTTCTTCTTAGATATTCATAATTTGATTCAGAGAAAAAGGGCCTTTTCTCATTAGTAAATCAGCTAGGAAGATCTGAATGATCAGAGTATGCAGATAGTAACGATTTGTGCAAAAATTGTGCAGTATCTTTAGACTTGATTTGTGGTGCAGTCTGAGTATGTAGTGTTTTAAAATTACTGTGAAAAGGCGGGCAGGTCAGCCAGGATGCTTCTAAAATTTTATTCTCAAAACTCTTGGATGAATTTAGAATGCACAATTGATACGAACACAGATGGTTATTTTTATTTTTTTTTTTTTTGTAAAGGATTTACATCCTGAAGACAGATTTATGGGGCATCTTCCTACCTGAAGTCATAAACAACTGGAAGAAGTAACTCCATGCCGATACACAGCTGAAAATTGCAATGACGTAGCATGTTTAATCTTTGATCAGTAATTAAAGGGTTTTGCTTCTTTTCATTGAGCACTAGTTTCCTTCTCAATGGCCTGCAGTCATTCAAGTTGATCAATGATTCAGTCATGTTATCCTTCCATCAGTTTAGTCTCAAATCCTTTTGTAGGTTCTTTTACAGTTTAATAGAGCTTATTTCAGGTTAGAAAGATCTGAGGAGTTCAAGATTAAGATCTAGCCAGACCCCACATAGCCATACACTATTGATTTGCAGTCTGGAATGTAAAGTCTCCAACTTTCATTTGAGATCTTTCTATCTGTTTTCATGAAGGCCTTCTCATTGTAAGTCTATCTGAAGATCTTGTTTAGGGAGATCATTTTCCCTTGCTTTATATCTCATTTTCCATGACAATTGCCAATGCTATGTAGTAACAGCAGGATCAAATCTCTAATGAAATTCAGAAACTGCAAATTAAGTCTCCAACTTTACCATTTGTACAGAATGTTCAAAATTTGCATCTTTATCTATTCCATTAAAGCACCTTGATAATTTATTGTCTGAATTGAACAAGACACAAGACTTAGAACTGGCACTTTTTTCCTATTTTATATTATTTATTTATTTATTTATTTATTCCTTAATAACACAGGGTGCAAGATATGAGAAGTTACACCGATTTATATTTTTATTTTTTCTTGTTAGTAGAATTAAATAATTCTGAAATAATCTATGTGAGTATGTGAAGCTAAACATGTAGACAAGAGACATAAATGGCTGCAAAATTGTTACCTTAGAATCACGTTTTGCTTTCCCTAGTGTAGCAAAATGGCCCTTTGGATCTGAAAAACATTCTGAATTTTTCTGTATATTTTTAAATCTTTCCTGTATCTTATTAGTGAGACAGATAAATAATATGCAAATTATAGTTGTACCATGAATATAAGTAGTGATAATAATGATGTTTTTTGTTTTCACTCTACTGGTTTTCTGATAATTCCTAATAATCAATATCCTTTTTTTTTTTTTTTTTTTTTTTTTCCTGCTGATTATTAAGGGGATGATTTCATATAACAATTTTTAACATAATTATGAGCTCATTCTTGAGTAGGAATAGTAAGCATAGAGCCTATCACTCAATATGTATGCTAAAGCTTGTTTTATTACTTCTGACTTAGTGCATTTATCACCATCCAGAGTCTTGGTTGCTGAATTATTACCCACTCAATAGCATTACATTTCAGAGTTCTCCAAACATGATTTTTGTTTTTATCACCCTGGATAATCAACAAACTAGGTCACTTTACTATTTGTTCCTTTTCCATCTCAATATAGTAAACGACAGAACTAGATCCCATTGGAACCTAATTGGAAGTTTTACTACCAAAAAAAAAGAAAAAAAAAAAAAGTGCCATTGTTTCCTACCTTTTGTTTTTATCCTTCAACAAGGAATTAATTCCATCAGATTTTTAAAAAGATTTTTAACAAGCCTAACTTTTCAAAATACAAAATAACCTTTTTTGAAAATTTAACTGGTTCATCCACTCCACTAGAATATCAGGGCTACTGTTACTTTTTTATTTCTTCCAAGAGAAATAACATAGCTGCAAGAAGTAATTTACCAATATAGAATCCAAATGATTTCTTCCCAGTCATATCACAGTTATCTTTATGCCTACTAATTCTATTCTTTCTTCTAATTTCAACTAACTTGGTATGGAAGCTTTATTATATTGTTTTGTTGGATATTACTTTACAATTTTACATCACATTTATTACCTTCTAGCCCCCTGGTGCTAAAGTTGTTCTAAGTGCCACCGTGCTCAAAGGAATTTAATAGTTTGGTGATATCTTATTCAAGTTTCTGGGTAAGTCCTTGTTGGTTTTACTCCTCATATTTGATTTGTTCTTAAATTATTTCTGATGATCTTTTTGCAGTTCCTCTGGCTAGTTTTCTCTAGCGAATAATTCCAGCCTGGTAGTCTTCCTGAGTTTCCCTATGCCCAGGAATTCATTTAGATTTCTGAGTATGAGCTTGCATTTTCATTCAATTTAGTTTCAATTTACTTTATAACTTGGTGTGTGATATATTTCAATGATGTACAGCTCACAGATTCCTTATTTGTTAAACTGAAGCTTCAACAGACAAAATAAATTGCCTAGATATATGCAAACATTTAGTACTGTTGGGAGAAAGTTATAAATACTTATGACAGGAAATTTTCTTCAAACTTAAAATCTGAAATTAGAAGTCCAGCCAATTAAGGAAAACAGACACCAGCAAGCCTAGGCTATATGTGAATTGGAATTTTGAAATCTATCTAAGCCCTTCAGGGCTGCTTTTAAAGGATGGCAATTTCCTCTTTAAGAAGTCCAAGCCATGACGCTGACTTTTGAGACAACTCTTATCAATTTCCCACAAGTATTTTTACAGAGATTTAGGTTTTTCAGGCTGTGGTGCCTGTGTTTGAGCTTTGCTCTGACTCCCTTAGGCCAAAAGCTCATGAATCATTATGCTACCTGCCTTGTGAGGTAACTCAGCAGTCATCAGTTGAATCGTTCCCTCCTTATTCCCTTTCTACAAATAGGCCCCATGATTTAGTTTTGTCTAATTTCTTTTCAAGTTTTCCCCTGTTGGCTTGTTGTAAAATATATATATATATATATAAATATATCAAAGGGGAGGTGTGCATAGAAGACTGAACAGGGGAGAAGAGGTAATGAATAACAGGAAATTTGAACTATATGAATAGCAGCAAAGAAGCAAAGGTAGCTGTTGTCTATGGGTGGCTTCTGTGCAAAGCTTCAGTGCTCCAGACAGACCAGGGCCATCAGGAGAAGGAAAAAAAATGCTTTGGTTTGTAAGGGACTTTAAAGACCATCTACTTCCAAATGTCCTGCCATGAACACCTTCCACTAGAGGAAGTTGCTCAAAGCCCTATCCAATCTCTCCTTAAACACCTCCAGGGATGGGGCATCCACAATCTCTTTGAGCAACCTGTTCCAGAGCCTTACTACACTTTGAGTAAAGTATTTCCTCCTAACATCTAACCTAAATCTCTCCTCTTTTAGTTTAAAATCATTCCCCCTTGTCCTATCATTATTTGCCCAAGCAAAAATTTGCTCTCCATCTTTTTTATAAAACCCCTTTAAGTATTGAAAAGCTGCAGTGAGGTCTCCCCAGTCCCTAGCTCTCTCAGCCTTTCTGCATAGGAGAGGTACTCCAACCCTCTGGTCATCTTTGCGGCCCTCCTCTGGACCCAGTCTTACAGGTCCACATCCTTCTTGTGCAGGAAAGCCCAGACCTGGATGCAGCACTCTAAGTGGGGCCTCAAGAAAGCAGAGCAGAGTGGAACAATTACCTCCCTCAACCTGCTGGCTACTCCTCTGTTGACGCAGCCCAAAGATACCTATTTCTGTTTTTTTCTTTCTTTTTTTTTTTTTTTTTTTAATGATTTGTCCATGTTTCACACAAATTATTATCAAAGCAATGGTTTGTTTCTACCTATGTAGTGTATGGACAAAGACTTCTCCATTAACAGGTGTGTGCCAATTTAGCATTAATCCTCTTTCAATACTACATAAGAAGGCAAAATTTACTATTATAGGTGTCAATTTTGAAGTTGTCACTCTGGTTTGTACTAGTGTCTTTATATTACATCATGTATGTTGGTGACAAATCAGATTACCATTGGTTTTCATACCAATTACAAATTATCAAAGTAGTTGAGCAAGCTGGGCCTAGATCAATACATAAATTCTTGAATAGCAACTGAAACTTATTAGGTGGATCCAAGAACATATTAAAAAAGCTAAAGAACATTAAAAAAAAAATGTTGGTGAATGCAAATTTGTGCATTTTTTGTTCACTTAATTGATTAACCATTTCACTTGGGAATGTGTTGCCAGCACTAAATAGTAACTAATACTCCAGATTTGTCACACTGTGCATTCAATTTATTTTTTTTGGTGTACTTTTTGTATATGTTTATATATTCATATAATAAATGTAATTTTTCAAGTGCTTATTTCAATCATTTGTTTTTAAAAGTCCTGTAAAGGAAGTTACTTATGTTTTTGTAGCAATGGTACCATGTTCTATTTAGTTTTAAAGTCTCTTCCAAAAGCTCACAAAGCATCATTTGACTCTTTTAATGCTGATACGAGCCTTGTAAAGTTCTGTAGTACTATCCCAACAGCTTTCCTGAACATTTCCACGCAACTTTGTTTTTTAACTAAAATTTCCAAGCTTTTTCAAAGAAAATAAGACTTGTGCATGCACTTTCCTTCTTTTGCTTTTTTAATATTTTCTTCCATAACCCTAGATTTGTTTCACAGAAATTATTTTTAGAAAAGAAAAATACCTTGAAGATTTTGTGTGTACTGTAGACCACAGTGGAATTTTGTCACACTTATTAGCTGAACTTGGGACCTCACAAATTCAGAGAAACCCACTAATAAAGAAAATATTTTCTGCTTTTAAAAGAAATATGTACCATACATTATTACAGTCATCTCTTCTGTTTTTAGTGCCTCTTGAATATTTCTGGTAAATGATGTCATAAAAAACATCTGAGAATATTCATGATGAAAGCTTTTTGAAACAGTGACGCTCTTGTCTTGTTCTCAGCAGCCTCCTGGCAAAAGCTGTTGACACAAAAGTCTGTTATTTACTTTTTTTTTTTTTTTTTTTCTCCTGGAGTATTCAGTTTTCCAGAAAGCGAAGTCATATTTTAACCTCCTATTTATTAAGAATAAAAATGACTCTGAAATCACAATCCATAATTGTATTTTACACTGGACTATAGGAACTGTAACTGGAATGTTTAAGAGGAGTTTGTTTTGGTTTTACATACGTGACAGGTAAAGGAAAACAACAAGTACTTAGAATTTTCAGTTTAAACAATCTTAAGCACAGTATTTGACAGATACACTGCAGAAAATGGGCAGTGATCCTGTCTGTCATTTCCATGGGTACCGATAGGATGTACATAAGAAAAAATATATACAAACCTTCTGGAACTTCTAAGACTCGGAAAGTTGTAAATATGGGCTGTGCATCAAGGTGACTTCCCAAAGGGGGAAAGATCTATTGCCTTGTAAAGATATTTAATAGGTCAGCTGCCCACCTTTGCTCCTTTGCAAAGTCATTGATTTTAAAATCCCTCACATTGGTGTTAAACAGTTTTAGCTCCAATGACTTTAGTAGAAATACTCTCCACCTCAAGGCTGCCAGTGAACTGACTAGCTGAGAGGCAGAAACATGTTTTATTCGTGTTAGCTGTATTTCCTACAGGATGAAGGTCATCCATCTAATCCACTGGGTCTGTGTAGGAAGAATCCTTAGTCTCATCCTCTATGTTGAGGAAGGACTACAGAGCTGGGAAAGTTGAGCATATATCCCAAGAAGGCTGTCCTCAAAATGAAACAATCTTCCAAGGATGGAGGAGAGAGTGTTTGTGTGTTGTCTGACTGATTCATCCTGGCTGGTATTGATCACTGATATGAGATGTTGAAGAAAATAACCCCTTCAACATCACTGTATCAAGGTAGTTATTCATTACTACTTGATGGATGGGATAGGGGTTTCTCCTGCTATTGTAATGGGCTCTCCTTCTCTAACAGAAAATGACACCTTTATGTAACTATTCCATGTGAGAGAAATGAAACAAGGTCAAATTGCAGGTTGATGACTTCTTTACCCCAACCTTCCTCCTCCCCCAGGATTCCATTGCCAGGTAGTTGCTCTTAGGCCTGTCTGCCTCCTTAGACCTCTTTTCTGTCTGTCTGAGGTGACCACAACTCTGATGGGAACTTTCCAGGAGAATGCAATAAGCCCAATGAGGTAATTCCTGTTAGTCAGAGAGGCTGCCAGAGGAGTGGGCTAGTCACAGCATGAGGCAGTCAACGTTGCAGGGCACAGAGCTGGCTCTTCTGCCAGCACGGCTGCCTTCCTGACTCAGGAGCAGGCCACAGAGATGGGGAGAAGCTAAATCCCAGGCAAAAGCCACAGGTAGACTGTCGTGGAGCACAGCCTTGGTTAGAGATGCCAGAAAAAACAGCAACACTACCTCAGTAATGAGCTGTTTGTTAACAGTGTCAAGTCTACAGGGTTAATTAGACATAAGTTTTAGTCTGTGTGCTGTTTAATGGGAGGCTTTTTACCAGCAAACAGAAAGTAAATGTCACAAAGTCCTGTTGTGAACAGCAGGAGTGAGAAATATGAATCTGAGTGTACAGTCTGTCTTTCTTCTGGGCAATACCTGCTTTCAAGAATTCTGTTCTGTTAGATATCGTCAGCTACAGGTGCCTTCCTGGCCTTTTGAAACAAACTCATCCATCCTCAAAATAATAATTAGAATGCTCCCTAAGTTCTTTGTCTCTTCGTTAGCGCTTTCTGATAGAAGCCAAGGTGGCAGCAAGAAGGTACTACCCAAGATAACTGACAGTGGGATTGGCTGTCTCTACAGACAATATCATACATATATATACATAGCAGTGGCTGAGGAGGTATATTTTCTCTAGATTCTTAAAGACAATTCACAGATATAGCTAAAGATGTGGAAAACTGGGTGTATGTTGAAGCTTATTGCTTCTTTTGGATCCAAGCAGCCAGGTTCATATTTCCTTTATTCTCATCCTATAGACACACACTAGGGCGCTTCTGAGCCCTTGCAGATCAGAAAGTCCAGTCTGCTTTCATGACACTGGAGAATCAATGACACAAAAAAGCCTTATTATGATGCCAAATCTCTAAACATTAAAAATGTAGGTAGGAATGGACCCTTTGGAGGCTATCTAATCCAGCCTCATGCTCAAAGCAGAGCTAGCTTCCTAGTTAGTCTGGGTTCCTCAGGACTTTGTCCAGCTAATTACTAAAAATCTCCAAGGAAGGAGGTTCCAAAACTTCTCTTGGCATCCAGTGATTAACCACTCTTATGTAAACATTTTTTTTTTTTTTCTTACATCTAATTGTAATTTCCACTGTTGCAATTTGTAAATCTTGCCTCTTGATTTTACTTCTGAGGACTTAAATGTCCTCTGTAGATGTCTCTTGGGCACCTTGTGATGGAATAAGTTCTGCTTTTTGACTAAAGTGAGGTGCAGGGAGTTAAATGTTTTATTCAAAATCAATCATCAACTGAAAGACAGAATCCAAGATCAAGTTAGGTAATTATCCAGTAGATAAATTGACATTTCTCATTCTGTTATAAAAGAAGCGAGTAAAAACAATAAAGAAACCACAACAAGAGTGACTTTTGTTTTTCTTGAGACATCTGTGATTACTTATGGCAAGAGTTGCTCGAAGTATAGTTGTCAAACCAAAAAAATGTTTGAAATTTCAGCTTTTCTTTTATTTACTCTGGAATAATTTCTAAACCATTTCCATAAGCTGAGAATATATTTGGTATTTGTATTTGCTAAGTATTTCAGACTTAGCAAATTGGCCAGACTGCAATTTGTTTCTGAACTGTTCACCTCACCTTTTTACTTCTGGCAATGTCTGATTGCTTTTTCTGTCTGATGGCTGTCAAACTTTGCAGACAGTAAGATAAGACTGGCAAACAGACTATAATGAACAGGAACACAGTGACATCCATTGCAAATTCCTGAAAGTGCCAGGATTGACAAACATATTCATGAGTGTTCAGCTGCTGTCTGAACACCTTCTAACTGCATACAGAATTATTCTATAAATGCACTAACCAGAAATTGGTCTGTTATTCATGGTTAGTATCATTACTGTCAACAGCTGAGTACTTGCTTGAGGCCTTGACTGATCCCGGACTTCCTCTGGTAGCAGCTAAACATAAGTTTTGATTTTTCTAGGCTGAGAAAAGGGCTTGAAACTGCCTTTCTCTGGGAAGACAAGGGAAATGCTGATGAATAAGTTGCTCAAAAATATTCAGGAAGCTTCTGCCAGGTCTGGAAACTTAATTCTAGTGATCCCATTCCAGAGGCTTTGCAAGTCATTGCAATTGCAGGGTGATTTCTCCTGTTTTTAATAGCTTTTTCTACAACAGCAAGCCAGCCCTATTTTCAAAAATAACCACAATAAACAAATTTCCTATGGATCGTACCTAGCTTGCTGAATTTGTCAGACAATATGTTAGACTCAACAGTACACGACAGCAGCAGTTTCCAGATATTTATTTTTTCGGGTATAAATTAGCTTTGCTTTATTTTTATTTTTCATTTCCAGGGAATGGGAAGGAAGCGTTAATGCACTTGTTGGGATAGAAGGACATAGATCAGTGGTAAAACATTAATGCTTCCAGGCAGGGTACTTAAAGGCAAACAAAGGCGCTTTTCAGTCTGTTAGATTGGAGCCCACTGTCATGCCTTATAAATCCCTCAGGGTGGGGCAGACATGCTGCTGTAGAACTGCACTCAGGCTGAGAGAAAATACCAGAGAGGTAAATACACAGAAAATGAGTGAAGAACGGGCATTAATAAATAAACAAATAAATAAATAATAATTTAAAAAAAAATAGTATGTGTTTTTGTTAATTTCATTCTTACTGATAAGTACTGAAATGTGAGGGTTTTGTCCTGGACAGCCATGTAACGTGCAATGTAAAAGCAGCAGCTATTTGTTTAAAAGACACCCTCCTATTCAGTTGGTTGGAAATAGGACAGCCAGGGTACCTTCAGGTCCTGATTCTATATCGCATCTGTTGGAATATGGGACCTAGAAATTTAACTTTTACTATGTCTGCATGAATACCAGTTCTGTGAAGAATTTCAACTGTGGTTCTCTAGCTTTATTAACATATACTTCAGAATTAATACTTTTTTTTTTTTTTTCCCTGCACCTCCAGCAGATGTGAACACTTAGTCTAAACAAAAGTGAATTGTTTTAATTCCCTTCACATTAGAGGCTTAAGTCCAAACATCAAAACAGAAGTCTACAAGAATTCAGGCTTTGTCTACTTAGAAATCTTAAATTTTGGGTCATTGCATATGAACTAGAATTTCATTTCTGTAAATTCATATTAAGAATTTTGACTAGTAGTAAAACAGTTTCAAGGTGGGAGTAATATTTTTTCAGGTTGTTAATATTTTCCTAATATTGTGCAAATTCATACATCACAGAGAAAAGATACTTGCTGTCTAGGTCATGGATATTTCCAGGCAGCAGAAGAACCCCAGATCCTCAGTTCTACAAAAGCAAGCCAGAGCTACAGGATGTTCTAAATCAGCAGTATCAGTTATAGGTCACTTAACATCTTCTGTTGTCAACATAAAAGAGATTGTGTCACACAGGCATGCATACACAAGCACAAATGTCATGTCACCATAACCTCTTTATATGTTATGCCCGGGATGAAGAACAAATGTACCCATATTGCATCCTTTTATTCTTGAAAAAGTCACAAAGGAACAAGAGATACTGTTAAGACAGAAACTACGACCACTGCTAGGAAGATATGACTTTCCACTCTGTTTCTTTAATGTTAAATTAATCCCATCACTATGATAAATAATTCTTCTCTCTTGATGGGTTTTACACCTTTCAAATATTTGTAGATTTATTTCCCTGCTCAGTAGTCTGTAAGCTGACCTATACATACTTAGGCATTGTAATCATTCCTGTATGAAGACATGAGAAATGAGAGGCATCAAGCTGCCCTAGGTAAGGCTGCTAACAGAGTACTGATGTATGGTGACCCACATAGAGAAGGTCATCTAATGCACAACACCTGCACATTTCTGCTTATCATCTGAAACTGAAATGCCTGTGATTTTTTTCCCCTCTTCCCCACCCTGTCTTCAGCTGTATGTTGCTCTGTTATTAAAGGCAAATAAATTACACTTCTCAGTATTCTGAGCTGGATTTGTTTTTCTTTTAATAAAGATTTCCAGTCCCAAACACCAATTTTACCTAGGGTATGTTGTGTCATGCCTCCTGTTCTCTTACTGATGAAGAGCTGCCTTCAGCTGAGATCGAACCTGGGAGGGGAAACCATGCAAGAGCAATATTCCTGTGAACTGCATTCACTGTCTCCAGCTCCTGGGGAAAAAAAAAAAAAAAAAAAAAAAAAGAAGAGAGAGAGAAGAAATGGAATAAATGAATAAATGACTGGCCAGGGAAAAGCAAGCATCACAGCTGCTTGTCTCTAGCCACCTGGCTATCACAGCAGGCAGAAAGCTTAAAAAGAAGAATAAAAACAAAATCAAGCAGGAGACTCTGCTGGGAAGCGAGGGAGCTGGACAGCATAGGTAGAAGCCTGAGCCTCTGGCTGTTAGTCAAAGGTTAGGCATGTTGGCACCTGCTGCAGATCAACTAGTAAAAAAGAAAACCTATCTAATTTACAGCTTGAGGAAGTGTAACAGGCACCATCAGGCTTTGCATCATGACATCTGGAGACCTGGTTTTGATCAGCATCCATGTCACATGTGAACAAGCATGCTGTTATTAGTCTGTAATCTCTGTGCCGTTATTTGTAGCTCTTGCGTGGGTCTGTTTTGTAGCCAAGTAATAAACTCTGGGGTCATCACCTCTTTTCTGTATATTTCTATATTTTCCATACAGCATTTGACAGGCTTTCAAGTGCTGCAAAGCTACGCAGAATGACTGAACTGGAGGCAATAGTAAATTCATTTGTAAGGAAAGACAAAATTGAGGAAAAAGGTGGGTGGAATCACTGTAGAGCAATTTCACTGGTGTGGTGTTCCCATTCTTTAGCTTTAGCACCCATTATAGGCATTGGTGTTGTCTCAAGGTGAGTTATGCCTGAACAAGGCCTAGGAATTGCAAGATGTATATCTAACAGAAATCAGAAATCTCTTCTTTTTACCTGCTTATAATAGATCGCTGATCAAGGCAGTTGTTGTTTGTGAGCTCTCTGTGACATAATAGCCATCCACAGATAAATGACTTCCACGTCTGGATTTTAGTTTCAACTGAGTGGTGAAATATACTTCACTTTTTAGCCATATTACAGATTAGATTAGATTTCACTTCTGGTAACATGATGTGTCTTTGACTTTAGTTAAAAAAATCTTCTAATGTCATCCTTCTAATGTTATTTTGAAATCTGTATTTCATGGCACCTTGCCTTCCTTTACTACTTGATTACTTGAGCTACAGTAATTTCTCTATCTCTTTCCAGCATATTTAATTCTGTCCAAGATATTTTTGTTGTTGTTTTTTCAAATTCCCTCATTTGATCATCATCCAAGCAAGAGAAACAGCTATTGGCCTCTTCAGTAGCCATAGCTGACCCTGCTTTTTCTCTCAGCTTGCTGTAAATCATCTAGTATTGTTTTCTGTATGGAGTTATAGCAGCTTAAATAAGTGCATGGATTAGAATCAAGTTCTATGTTGAACTGATGCCACCATAGAAGAAGGCTCTCATTTTCTTTTCAGGTTCTATTCCGTGTTCATTTAGATGCTCCACACAACATAAAGTGCTGTTTCAATCAGCTGAAAGTACTAATGAATGCAAGTGGATTGCCTAACACGCAGCTAGGCTTGTTTTTGAAAAAAGGTCCAACCAAAAATATTTGCCTAGCTTTACTCAGGATATTTTATGTCATGCTGCCTTTGAGTATATGTCTATGACAGGGATAATGACATTAAATACATATTCTGTATACTATAAAATAGGCAAGGAGCTGAAGAGCAGCAGAAAGAAAGAGCATCCACAAGAAAAATAAATAAATAAATAAAAGGTAATAGCGAAAACAGAGAAATGTAGTGAGCAAATAGGGAAGGAGAAAAAGAATTCTGTGGGTTTGAACACGCAAACAAGCTTTTATGTGTCAGCAGGTCTGTGGTAACCATTTGAGTGTGTGATCTAAGCCCCAACAAATGCAAATACTGTTTCAATAAAAGAAGACTAAAACAACTTGAATTACTTTGAAGCTTGAGATCATACACATAGATGGTCAGCAAAGATTAGCTGATATACTGGATTTTTTTTTTTTTTCCCCCTCCATGTTTACTTATTAGGGTTTTGCCTTATCCATAAAAGTAACTGGCACTGAGATATCTAACTTAGGAGTTTGTCATCTGCAGTTGTACAGACAGTTTAGCTGCAGCTGATCAGCTCCACATATGCTGCAGTTTGTGACCTGACTTGCTTTCAGTAAAATCAGTACCGGTTACTTCACGTTGTTTCTACTTGTGATTTTGAGCTTAGCATCTGTGTGGGTATGATGTGAGGAGATGCCTGAGGTGATCTAATAGCTTCTTCCTGGTAAAAGGGCTGTTTTTCCTGCTCCCAGCAATGTACTTCTGCCACTTCACTTAATCTGCTTTGACACTGCCTGATCCTTTGACAAGCCAATTCAGGTCACTGGGCTGGCAGAAAATAAACCAAGAAGAAAGATGAGAATATTTTTCTGTTGGTTTAATGAACCATACTGAATCAGCAAATAATCTGCTGAGTACAAGTTGAGCTAGTGCAGCCAGAGAAAAGAGCAGGAACATGCAATCTGGAGGAATGCAGAAGAGAGAAGGTAACTTTTTGGTTATTAAATCATCTCAGCCTGTCTTCTTGATGACTGACTATGCAGTTCAACAAGCATGATAAAAGCAAGGAAAAAAACTCTTGTAGCTGCTACTTAGGGATGCTAAAAGTAGTAAAACACTTTGGAAACTTGCACAGGCTGTTTTTGATTTTACGGAACTGCTGCAAAACACCAGTTCAAGTCCCCATCTTCACCTCAACTGCCTCAGAGTCAGAGCTAATTTTTTTCTACTAACAAATATGAACCAAACAGATGAATAATAGCTTTACTAAAAAGTGAATAGGAACCCTACAGATACATTTGAGGAAGTATTTATTGTTGTCCCGTTTAACTACTACAACAGTGTGCTTCTTGCAGAGGCAACTGCAAGGCTGAGGTAATTACTTGCTTATTTGATATTAAAGCCCTTGGAAATGTACAGACTGTTAAATCCGTGAGATTATTTCATTTTACATGACATTCACAAGGTAGTTTCTACTGCCTTTCAACTTACAGAATTCCTATAAAGTTTTGTGTCTCCCCCCCCCATATCTTTCAAGAGAATGTTGTAGAAATCCCTGACCTCTTTTTCCCACTATCTTCCAGGTGCTAACTATTGCACCTTATTGTTGGTCTTAGATTAGGCTAATGCTTTATCCCAGGCACATTTAGACAATTAATTGACCAAGATGTCTATGCACAGTTGTAACTATAAATTTCTTGACTCCATCTTACCTGAATTCACCCCTATCACACAATGATCCAGTATACGTAAAATAAATTTGTTTCAAAGCTGGTTTCTGGTACTTTCTATTTCTCTCTTCTTCACTCCACCAGATGTCAACAGAGCATCCATCCTTGTTTTAGCCTCCCACCCATCTGCTGCTCCTGGAGTGTATTGCTTTCATGGTTGGCAATACTAATCAGGCTTATGCTTTCCTCCTGAAAATGCTGACAACACAAATCTTACGCTACCTTGGAATTCCCTTTCTAGAAATGAGGTCTTTTAAGAACTCTATTGCTGTCTAGTTTACACCATGACCAGTGCAGACATGACAGACAAGTAGCTACACATTAGTAGCTGGGTTAGCGGGCTTTAACTTCTGTTCTGAACTGAATTAGAATCAGCCTGAAAAGGCTCTTTCACTGCCCTGAGCAGGGGAGGGGGGAGGGAGTTTCAAATTACAGCGAGTCATAAATAAAAATCAGCTCATTCTTGGAATCTGGCAGATAAAATCCAAACTTGAAAAACTTGGGTTGACATCTGTCTATAGCTTTGTAAACACACTCACTGATGTGTTTGTATGCAAGAAACTTTGCCTTTGTTTTATATGCACCTCTCTTTTCTAACTTTTCATTGAAAGATTTTCGATTGACTTACCTGCATGCAAATTACTTTTATTATGATGTATATGAGGCATTCTTGTTCCTCTTAACTGATATTTAGATGTGTTTATATGATATTTATGAGGAAAAGAAAGTCACATATGTTAAAACTCATTTAGATTTTGAGAGACAGATTTTGCTTACCTAGCAAATTCTTCCTTAGAAATTCAGAATTAAACTTGCTATATATCTGAGATTCAGAAGTGATAGGGTTAGAAAAGAAGTTGTATTTTGATATGACATAAAACATTTACCAAAGTCTAAACAAATAGCACTGTCCCTGGAAAAGCTTCCTGTTATAGCATCCTTTGACTGCACCTTATAAATCAGTTATCCTAGACTCCCGAAGTATATTCTTACCTTGGTTAAGGAACATCCCTTTACCACTATCTTTAATTGACTTTCACAGACAAGTTTTTAACTTCCAAGAAATACCTGGTGTCGGCTCCCTCAGGACTGTACATGTACATCAAAATTATTGTGGGCTATCTCCTAAACTGCTATAAATAGGCATCATTTCACTGAGAAGAAAAGGATCTGACCAATACTGATTGATTAGTTTCTCTTTTAAAATACACCTGGCTATTGCCATATATGTTTGATGAATGGAGTAGTTTTGCTCATAATTAACTTCACTTGATCATTCTTATCTAACCCAATAAACTATCTAACCTAGTTCAGGACCAAGTCCAACAGTGTTTGGCAGACTTGATGGCTTAAACTCCCATCAGCTATAATGAACTTGGAAACATGCTCATGAAAACTAATAGCTGACTGTTCTAAATGACAATCATTTTACTAAACAGGTACTTTTTACCTGTTCTATCTCATGTAATTTTATATTGAATACATCAGATTATGCTAATTCTCCAGCACATCGTGATTCTATTATGAAAAATAATAATTATAATACATTTTTCATCACTGGTTTCACTCTTTCCCTTAATATATTCTGGGGGTCAAGACTGATGTAATTATCTCCCACCTTTCTTTGCTTTAGTATTTGTTGTTTTTCTGAATCCCCTTCATTATTTTTCTATCTCGTACTAGTGCTCGAAGCACTCTCTTTTGGCTGTTCCACGTCTTTATGTTACTCCTGTGAATCTGAACTGGGAGGCTAACTGCTACTCCTGGCAAATGATGATCCCAAACCTAAGCATTTGAATTTGTAGCACTGAGTGTCAGAATGAGTGTGAGACCAACCTTCACACTTCAGAAACTTGCCAGTTGGCAGGTTATACTGCCTGTCTGTTTCTCGTTCTGTTGTGCCCTCTGCAGTCTGCCACCCTACATCCCAGTCTTTTTTGTCAACAATTTGTCAGCCTAATGGTTTGTACCTGAGAAATTGCCTTATGACACATCAACAAGTGTTGCAAGCCACAGAACAGTTGTCCCAGTGAGATAAAAGTTTCCAGCAGGTTTGGCCAATGAGACATAATAGGAAATATTTGTTCCAGGTTAGTAAAACAAATACTTGTTAAAAAAGGAACATCAGGTGGGGGGATGGTGGGGAGAGGGGGATTTTACATTTTTGCTATGTGTTACTTTCCACAACTAAATAAAAATGTATTGAATATAGGTAATCTAGTATCAGAACAGAATAATGGCCTAGATTTCTTCAAGTTCTTCCAGCGCTATATCTTGATAGTTTTTAAGCAATAACCTGGGAAAGCTAAATCTTATGGGGTAATGAAGCTCCATTTCGTGATGCCATCTTCTGTACAGCATACTTTTGGAATCAGGAGAACAAAGATATTTTTCAGGCACCTCTAAGTGTTGTCAGGAACCAAGCAGCTGGACAGTTTTTGTTGGTTGATTGGTTGATCTCTAAGAAAGTTCAAGATGATGTATGTATTAAGCTTTATTGGAGCTTGAAGAGTAAATCAATTCTTCCTAAAGAAGACACCTTGTAGCTGGTCAGAGCTGGTCACTCTCAAGGTTCTTTTGACTTCAGTGACAGTGTCTTTTGCAGTGGGGGTGGCTGAATACTGGAACAGGTTGCCAAGAGAGGTTGTAGAGTCTCTATCTTTGGAGACATTCGCTTGATTATTTTCCTGTCTTCCACCAAGAAATTCTGAGTTTAGGCTTTTACCACAAATGGATTGATATGCAAAAAGTAGGTCTGAGACAACATTTTAAAGGATTTTCCCAAGGGTGATGGCCCGTGACGCCACCAGGATTCCAGACCAGCATCCAGAAGCAGTTCAGACCAGCACTTCTGCCTGGCTGTCTGAGGAGAGTAGGGTGTTCAAGTCTCTTGATAATAGTTTTTCATCCTTACACAGAGCACCAGTCTTCATTTGCCACTACATTAAAATGCTTTTTTCTTTTGCAGATTTCTTTTCAGATTTTTGCTGAAAATATTTTTATTATTTTAGTATATTATTTTATTATTATTATTATTGTTGTTGTTATTATTATTATTATTATTATTATTATTATTATTATTATGGTAGAGTTTTTTGTTTGTTTTGTTTTTCTCCAGACAATACTCTGTAAGTGGCCTGACCAGCTGGGACCAGCCATTACTGCCTCTGCCAGTTGTGCTTCCCGAAGGTTTCAACAGGCAGATGAAGTTTCTGTGCTTTTCTAGCTTTTGCAGCAAAAATAGCTGAAGGATCTGGAATAGAAGTGAGGGCTACTATAAAAAATTATAAAAAAAAAAAAAATGGTTTCTGAAGAGTTGTTCCTACTGAACCTCATGTAGAAAAAAAAAAAAATGTGTTTTCAAATGCTGGAAACAGATGAGAAAGTAGTAGGATTCACAGTGCTCTGAAATAAGGACTTTTGATCTGGGTTTCAAGTTTTAGATAGAACTTCCTGAGGCCTTATAGAAGTGCACTCAACCAGGGCAACACTGCTGTACAAAGTAGTTTGTACCCGTTCTAATTCCTCCTCTGTGAGTAGCCTCTCATTTAGGAAAAAAGCTGGGAGAAAAATTCCCTGATTGCATTCAAAGCAGTCAGTGTAACAGTTCCAGTTGGTTGCAGAAGACAAATAGTAATGTTTCTGTAAAAAGAATCTATGGGTTGAACCTTTCTCACTTTGAAATGCTCACATCAAAGTTGCATAAAAAGAAAGGACAAAGAAAGGTAATCATTTGTTGGCCATGTGTAGGATTCTTTACAGTCATGGCCCTTGTAACAATGAAGTATGCTGCATGAGATGGTTTTACAGCTTTACTTGGGGAAGTTGGCTGAAAATACCTAAGCATTTTGCATTGGCAGATGGAATATGTGGCCATTTTTAAAACAGGAACAAATGTATGAATTTAATTAGAAAGTGATTTGACAAGCACTTGTTCACTCTTTGGATGATTTTCTAAAGAAACTTGGAACAATTAATTGTTTCAGAGATGATGTTAAATAGTTTTTATAAATGTCTTTTTGTTGTCATTTCAGAAGTCTTATTACAAACTTCAAGTAGTGTATTTTATTTTATGTTCTGATATTGTTTTGCTGACCCTTTTGACAGCCTCCGAATATGCACACATAAAAAAAAAAAAAATCCCAAAGACAATTTATTGTATATTTTACTTAAATACAGATGTTCAGTGTATATAGGGCTTTCTGGTAAGAAGATAAATCATCCAGATGATCATGAGATTCATTGCCTTGATTGAAAATAGATGTACCTGTGAGAAGAGTGCCAAAATTACAATTTGAAGTAGATATGATTAAAACTAGACTTATTGAATTTATTTCTGTAGGTACATAAGCAAAATGGCTCTACTATAAAATGCCTCATCCATTAACATCACTTATTAACTCCAATTATGAATGTCTGATACTGCCCAATCTCACACAGGGCACTAATAGAACAGAGGTGCTGTTAAAGCATTTATTCTCGGTGAAACAGGTGGTTCTGTATTTCTTGTCTAATTTAATTTTTAATACAAACCTCAAAATGTAATCTGCAATACCATCCCTATGCTGTTGCAAGGGAAAGGGATATCTTGTTTACACCTTGCAAATAATAGGTTTGTCTCTATCATTTGCAATAATAAAACTCCCAGAGCTTGTGTGTTATTTTCGTTCAAGCATTCATTAAGTTTAGTATCTCTACTATCTTGGTCTTTCTGAATTAACCTTCATAAAGCTGGTGGCAAAACACTGAAAAACAAAAACAATTTGTTGTATTGAAATCTGCTCTGTTGTATTGAAATTTGTTTCAATCCATTTTTTACCTGTGCATAATCAGGAAAGAAAGACTCTGTATAAACTTGTTCCTATTTTATTATTTTCTTATCCTTTGTAGTGATTCAGATTTTCAGCCTCAATGTACACAGCATGCATAATTAGAGTAATCATTCAAGTGAAATAACTGCTAAGACTTACCTCTTACATATATATCTCAGAAAAAATAACCTATTTTCCCATAGTCATATTTGGGCTATGCATTAATGTATTCCTGAAATGACTTTTTGCCAAACCAACTAATTGGTAGGTCATCTAAATCTTGATCTAGATAACAGCAAAAGCTTTAAAAAAAAAAAAAAAAATGAAATAATGCAAATTTTAATTACTTTTTTCATTAAATATTGAGAGGGAGGGGAAAAAAGAAAGAAAAATAAAATAATAAAATAATAATAATAATAATAAAAGGCAGGCCAGATTTATGTAAAGGTATAAAGACGGTAATGAACCTTTACATTCAAACCTGGAACTAATTTCATGTTAAATAAGGCACATCTTGTAATGTTGCAAATTCTTCAGCACAAAAGTAATTCAGCTCCTCAAGGATACATTTCCTTTTCTGTTCTGGCATTTTTAGTAGAGAGTTGAAGATGTCAGTACCCAGAGAGGACCAACTGGCCTTCATGACCCTGACCAGCTCCAATTGGTGTATACACACATGCATGATAGGAAGTCCCCTGATGCCAAGGTGGCACACTGAGGACCCAGGCAATTTTGGGACCAGAGCTTATGTGCTCCTGCTGGATCACAGTGCAGCCAGAATGAGTGTGTGCTGCACCTGACAGTGCAAAATACTATGATACAAGTTTATAAGTGGAACTAATCTTTTTTTTTTTTTTTTTTTTTTTTCCTTCTAATAAAAGAAAATCAGCAAAGAAGCTGTCTCCTAACAGTCACGTGAGCAAAGGCTGACTTTTCAATGACACCTGCTATCTTTCTTTTACAAAAATCATTTTCCTATTTTAAAAAATGTTGTTTTGAAATCAGCTAACAAATAACCACATTGTTTCCAATTTTGTGGTTGGAAACTCAATGAAGCTTATTTATTTGGAGACTTTTTAATTTATTATTATTATTTTTAATTCTGCTCTAGAAAAAATATTATTTCATCAAAAAGAATTTTTGTCAAAAGATTTTCCACTAATTGTAGTAAATCCTGGGATTCTTCTTTAAATATATAATTCCTCTTTAAATATATATATATATATATTTAAAGAAATAGGATACTTTTTTAAAGCCTGATAGGGATGTCAAAAGCTGACCTGGAGACAGAATTCTGCCATGTGGGTAGTTATATGCAAGACTTTCAGAGGGCTGTCACTTTAGAAAACATAACCTTGACTTTCACAAGTATTTAGGTTGAGGTATAATGCAGCACATGGAGCTTCCCCATATTAATTTCCATGTAAACTAAACCATTTCTTCTTAGAAAAAAAAAAAAAAAAAGTGCTTTTTATAAAACAGGAAATCCAAAACAACCTTCATAGTAACAGAAAAATCCTGGAAATCAATACTAAATAATTTGATTTAGATGATCATGTTAACTCTTTTGGCTGCAGCATGTTGTAGAACATGCATCTCATGTTCTTCACATAATACACCAAGATCCCTAAAAATCCTGCCATTGTATCTCACGATAGGGTCCCTATCCTGTGTGTTTGACCTACAGGCTTTGTTTGACCTCTCTTTTTTGTTCGTAGATGGATAACTTTACACTTGGTAGTAAATATGTCAAATGCTAGCTAATTCATCACATCTTTATGTAAACTGTTCTAAAGATTGATTAGTATTGATGTTAAAAATGTTTATTTCTAATCTGATTTGATCTGCCCTCAGATTCCAGCCTCTAGAGATTATGTCCATTGATAATTCAAACACGTAGTTAAATGACATTTTTTCTCTCATGAACAACTCGTAGAGCATTTGCATGATGTCTCTTGACGTCCCTTCCATTTAAGAGTGAATGTAATGAGGCAGCTTTTGTTGTAACTTTATTTTTCCTCTTTTCTGAAGATTTCCCTGTTTCTCAATACCTTTTTCAAGTAGTAATTACCAGAACTAAACATTGCATTCCAGTAATGGTCTTCCCATATACAAAGATGTCACAATACAGTATATAATTTGTCACTTAAATTGAAGGATTGCACTTGATTTTCTGTCTGAAACATCCCATTGCAAGTTCAAATCAAGATTATTATCCAGCATAACTCATTTAATACCTGTTGACAGACTTTTTTGTTTATTTTAAAATGTCAAAATACTGTGAAATACTAATAAAAATAAGACTTTATTTATGAATCAGAATCTTGATTTAATTCAAAATATCAAATTTCCTGGCTAAAACCTGATTATCATAAAATAATTCACTATTTAAATCTATTCTGTGTTCACCTTGGTAATTGATGGTTTTAGCTTGCAAGTTGTTACTCGTCCTACAAGTACATTGTTCATCTGTGGAGCCATTTAATAATACCATCCTGTTAGCATATCGTTGTATGGAATTTTATGTTTCCAGCTTCCCAAAAGTCATTTTAATAGCATGGAGACTTCTTTTCACATTTTTTTCCAAACTCTTGAAAGTTAGTACTAAGATGTGTTGATTTTGAACTGTAGCATTCCTGCCATTGTTGCAGAATGCCTTTTTTTCCTGGGCCATAAAAATTGTCAGTGCTCTCCTGGATTGGAGACCTGCTTGCTACATGTAAGACATGGAAACACCGGAGTGCTATTTCTGATCTTCTAATTTGGTATTGACCTAGTCACTTTGTAAATTAGAATAAGGTAGAGGGTCATTTAATTCACACTCATAGCACAATTCCACTCCTATCTGCTATGCATTTGGACTGTTTCCACTATATTTTTTCTTTATGGTACATTAGAGTAGAATTGAAGAGTGGAAGCTGACGTCATCCCCTGAGCAGGCAGTAAATTTCTGTAAAGATTCTTTGGAGTCTTTTTAAGGCTAGAGATTGGCTCTTTCAAATGTCCTGATTATAGTGAGTAAATTGGCTGCTTGTATTGCATTTAAAGATTTGCAGTTTGACAAGTCTTGTTAGATATAAACTTGAATGATATAGGACTTTGAAACGTATGTACACAAAATATGCTCATCCTGTATCCTTCCAACAAATATATGGGTAGCTCTGAGCTGGCAGACAGAAGTTTAAAACGCAGTCAAGTACAAAGAACAAACACATTTTATTTGCAGAATGAATGATAGATGCATAATAGTGTTAAATGTGAAGATTTCATATGACAATAAAATGAAACTTGTGGTAATGTTCATTCTCTCAGAATTAATCAGCAGTGTGAAATGTAAGTTGGCTGTCTGCAACCTGTCTGTTCTGCTGATTTCTTTAATTGCTTATTGGTTAATGTGAGGAATAAAGAGGACATAAGGAGAAAAAAATCAATAGTCAGGTGAGCAGCTTCCTTTCTGTGGTTTAGGTAACACAGGAGAGTGAGTGATGATAAGTGAGAATGAAATGACATTTTAATATTATTATTTTTTTTAACATTAAAATGTCCCCAAGTAGGCTGGCTTCATACATATGTCTGACTGTTCAACATCTCTTGTGTGAAGAAAATCTGTGGTATGTCTTAAGTGGTGAGAAAGTTGAGTTTAGTGTTGTCTTGCATTACTATTACATTACAGTATGATTGAAATAGAGAATCTGGCCCTGAGAATACACGTTTGCTACAGCCAATTTAAATGGATTGATATACACTTGCAAAAAAGACCCTTATGCATCTCTAACTTGACTAACAACATCATGTGTAGTTATCTACTTCAACAGTTTCACCAACATGGATTTTGTGCTGATGCTCACAATATTTGTATCTGTTTTATGTAGGTATGACAACTTTAGATGCAAGTCTCCCTCCTCCCCCCTTATTTTAAATGTTAATGGGGAAATTTAGAGTTTGAGTGTGGATTTTCGAAGGGTGGTGGTTTTTGGTTTTGTTGGTTTTTTTTTCTTTTTTTTTTTCCCCACAGAGGTTCTACAAAGAAGTAATTGTGTCCCTTTCTGAATGGGATTGAAAACTTATCAAATTGAGAAGGTGAACTCCCTGTACACGTGGAGCTCTTGTTACTGCCCTACTTCATCTCCTACTGTTGCAGACCACCAGGAAGGGAGCTCCAACTCCCTGTCCATTGGGCCCTTTGACCTCCCTGCTGACTACAAGGGAGTCTGTTCTTTCTACATATGTGCATCTGTCCTTTTTTAAATACAACCACTAAGAAGTGGAGACTATGATATCCTTTAAGAAGCATTGAGATGGGAAATATGAGAAACAATTATCTAGAATTAATTTCACACTGTGGTAAGCCTGAGTTAAGAGAAGAAATCTGTTTTAAACAATACTGTGACTTTTATTTGAAAATTATTGTATGGTAGTTCTCACAAATAGTCATTATTTTATCACTTTAAATACCAAAAATAATTTTGAGACAGAAAGAGACAGAATAGAAAACAAGAATCCTCTCTTCCTACAAGTCACACTGTCATGTTGTTTACAGCATTTTTTGTTTTATGCATTAATCTCCCAGCACATTTTCCTATGTAGAATTATATTAGATCTATGGTAACACAGTAGGAAATTAAGTCTTGAATAAACCAAAATAATTCAGAAGTATCTCCAGTGAGCATTCTGAAGTTATGTCATTGCTAATGAGCTAAGAATCAGGCAAAAAACTTATTCTCCAGAAAGGTGTAATTTATCAGCCCCATCTTTGGATTATTTTTTTTTCTGATGTTGATGGTAGAAAAAAAGTTTATTCATATGCATTTGGTTGTATTCTTGCAGCCATGTTATTCTGAATGAAATTAACTGCTTCTGTAGTAAGCATAATGAGTATAGGAATGTTATAAACAATAAAATTGGAAGTGTTATTGAAATCAGTGATTACAGACTGGATAAAAGTGAGATGCAAAATCAGAAGGAAACAGGTGAAGAAAATGGAATTAGGAAAAGATTTTAAGGACTATAGTTTTTATACTTCTATTATTCACAATATACATAGCAATTTCTACATTAAATAACACCTTGAAGACAATTTTAAGTATAAATTCAGTTATATTTAAGTATTTGCAGAAGATTTTCTAAACTTTGTTCAGTTCTCCAACAGATCAAAAAATGTGCAGTCAATCAATAATATTTTGCTTTGATAAACACATTAGCTTACAACCTCACCAATTTTTGGAAATCATATTAGGTGTTATTTCTTTGTATAACCACATCTGTTGAAATTTGGTCTATCTTGCACCTAGAATTTTCAGTGCACATAATTTCAGTCCATAGGTGACAGGTGCTATGGTATTGATGTGACCTTTCAAAATTCCTCAGGTGATTAGAACACAAGTACTTATTTGAGGAGACATTTGCTTGGTACATAGCATAGGAATGCATACTAGGTGGCTAAGGTCTAATGGATGGCTAACACTTGTTATTCTGCTAGAATCTAGAAAGTTCGTAACCCCCTGTCTGGATGTTTCTTTATAAAGAACAGAGTCTGTGTCTGCAGGATCTTTTCACCTTATAGGTTAGGGTTTGAATGGGTTGACAAGGTAACAGAAGGAGTAAAGATGGATTTGGAAATGGAAGTTCTAAGTTTTACTTTTGTCTCCTATTGAGTTTGATTCAATAAAGAAAAGTCAAATCATTAATTTGACTTGAAAATCACATAGAAGTTAAGGAAGAACTTCTATTCATTATCTCTAATACGTCTTCTGCCTACTGAAATGAATGCCATGTTATACAAGGGACCTATTTTTAAACATCAGTTATTTGCAGAAGTTTAAAGTTGCAAACTGGGTAGAATTATCCCAGTGCACTATATCATACAAGCCAAATACTCAGGTGTAAATAGAGCACATGTTCATATAATTATTGTGACCATGTACAAGTGTATGTTTACATAAAAATATTCACCTTATATGACTAACTGGAGTACTAAATTTTCTGTGGGCACACTGCTTTTGCTTACCAGTGTGGTTGTGAATATGAAGTTCTTATTTACAAAACAGACAAGTGTTTTTCATTTGCTTACCAGAAGCTTTACTGTTTTTTACGTTCTTACCAGAAGCTTACAGATGGCCACTTTTTTTTTTTTTTTTTTTTTTTTTTTTCCTCTCATTTTAAAAATCACTCTTGAATTGTTTGGGAGTTCACCTATGAAAAAATCAGATCTTATCAGTGCAGCTGAATGTTTATGAGGACATTATGCTGCAGTCAAATTGAAAGGTGTTATCATGACTCTGGAAAATAAAAGTTCTTATACATATTAACCTACACAAAGGCCTCCAGCACTGTCTGACAGCAAAGCCCTGTGGCATCCAAAGCACAGAGCTCTCCATTGTCTGATATGCTGGAAGCAGCCTGTTGAGGATGAAGTTTTAATCCTGCTTTTCATTTTGAAAATATACTTTTTTTTTCTTTTTGCTCCTTCCTGCATTTCATCATTGATGAATAATAGAATCATTAAGGTTGGAAAAGACCTCCAAGATCATCTGGTCCAACCATCCCCCTACCACCAATATTACCCACTAACCCATTTTCCTTAATACCACATCCAATCTTTTCTTAAACATCCCCAGGGATGGTGACTCCACCACCTCCCTGGATTCATTCCATTGCCTAACTACTCTTTCTGAGAATAAATTTCTTCTAATTCCCAACCTGAACTTCCCCTGACACAACTTGAGGCCATTCTCTCTAGTCCTATCACTAGTTATCTACCACAAGAGGACGACCCCTAGATCCCCACAACTTCCTCTCTTTTTAGGGTCTCCCATGAGCCTCCTCTTCCCCAGACTAAACAACCCCAGTTCCCTCAGCCATTCCTCACAAGACTTGTGCTCCAGGCCCTTCACCAGCTTTGTAGCCCTTCTCTGGGCATACTCCAGGGCCTCGATTTCCTTCTTGTAGTGAGGGGCACAAAACTGAACAAAGTACTCAAGGTGGGGCCTCACCAGAGCAGCATACAGGGGGACGATCACCTCTCTGGTCCTGCTGGCTACACTATTCCTGATACAAGGATGCCGTTGGCCTTCTTGGCCACCTGGGCACACTGTTGGCTCATGTTCAGGCAAGCATCAAACAACACCCCCAGACTGGCCTTCTTACTAGGAATGGAATGGATAACTAACTATCAGAGTGTAGTTGATGACACTTTAAGCTATCCATATGGCTTCAAATACTCCCATGACCTTTCACATCTTTCTCTTCTTCCACAAATCAATTGATTTTGGTGGCAATTTTATGCAGTTAAGGGCTAAAAAAGTCCCCAAAATAATCTCAATGTCTTGTCTCAATTACTTCATGGCAGAGAATGCATTGATTAGATGATTTCTCGGTTTTGGCCATACATGTAAATTTGTTATTAAGACCTTTCGTTCATTCTTAGTGGTGTCATGCATTCAATATTGATTGAAAGGTGAGTGGATATTTGTGGGTGGTTAGCTACTTCATCAAAATTTATATTAGAAAGAAGTCCAACTTAACTGAAGTGAATGATAAAGCCTGAAAGATGAAAGCAAAACATTGTGGTAATTTCTCTGTTTTGTCGTGTCGTGTCCGCCCCCCCCTCCCCCCCCCCCCCCCCAGCACATGAAGGGCATGGATGTATTAGTAGAATAAGTGCAGAGGAGAACCATGAAGATGATCAAAGGACTGGAGCACCTTTCCTGTGAAGACAGGCTGAGAGAGTTGGGGTTGTTCAGCCTGGAAAATAGAAGGCTCCAGGGAGACCTTATAGCAGCTTTCCAGTACCTAGAGGGGGCCTACAGGAAAGCTGAGGAGGGAGTCTTTGTCAGGGAGTGTAGTGATAGGACAAGGGGTAATAGTTTTAAACTAAAAGAGGGTAGGTTCAGATTAGATAATTGGAATAAATTCTTTACTCTGAGGGTGGTGAGGCACTGGCACACATTGCCCAGAGGAGCTGTGGATGCCCCATTCCTGGGAGTGTTCAAGGCCAGGTTGGATGGGGCTTTGAGCAACTGAGTCTAGTGGGAGGTGTCCTTGCCCATGGCAGGACTGTTGGAATTAGATGTTTTGTAAGGTCATTTCCAAACCAAACCATTCTGTGATTCTTTCATTCTTTACTTGTGGCTATTATTTGGGGACTAATGTAATGGGAGTTGGTGAGGTTTGTAGTTACCTGAAAGTAATTCCTACAGGAATTGAGAGATACTGTAAAGGAAGCAGTACCAGCAAGGAGAAATTGCAATGATCAGCAATTATAAATGTCCTTGGCTAATGGCTAGTGATGAGATAGATGTACTTTCTTACCTCATTTTGTGAATATGCTTTTCTTCTGAGAAAAAGAAATAGTAATCATAATTGCTTTGCATGGCTGCCAAGGGGTACAATGAGTTTTGCATTTTGCAGCTGAAGGATCATTCTCATGATGTACATCTTCATTTGGAAGTCATACAAAAATCCTAGGGATATTATAGACATCTGAGAGAAGAAAACCTGACAAATTTGCTAAGAATTTGGTGGTCAAAAGGACCTTTTAGCATTTAGTTATTACGTGCTCTCATCACATACAGGCTCTGCAACTCACTTTGCAGATCAATATTTGAGAATTACAGTAACATAGATTTATGGGAATTCATACTGTATGCTGCTTCAGTCAGCTTACAGAAGATCTGAGTTGTGTTTATAGTAAAGCCTCTACTAACTTTTAAGACCAGGCATTTAAAGCCTAGTAGTATTTTTAAATGTTCTTTCTTGATTTAGGTAGCTAGTTTCCCTTGAAATACAAAAAAAAAAAAAAAAAAAAAAAAAAAAAAAGTTTTCTCCAAGAAAGGTCTCCAAAAGCTACCTGAAAATCTGATGCATAATTCCTCAGGAGCCTTGTATAAAGCTGCCACTGATGTTAAAGTAATAATGTTCATGTATGTTCAAAGTCATTAACAATAACATGGTACCTTATTGTTTGCCTTCTTTAGGACTAAAGATGCCCTATGTGTAATTTATTGTACAACTAAAGGTATGGTGCTGTATTTATTTTGTATATACATGGAGGAATTTAAGACACCACTAGCCAATAGATGTATATAGCTGGACCTGGAATATAACAATTTTATTGTGCTGCTTTTTTCTTCTTCCATTTTATGATAGTTGTGAGTGTAAGCAACTGGGAAACACAAAAGGGTCAGCAGTTTGAGATGCGGTGAAATAGATTAATATAGGAATATATCAAAACAGTGGATGTGGAGATGAGGGAAGTGGAAAGAAAAAAGGAGTGCTAGAGCAGAAGCTTACAAAATACTGGGAAGAAAACACAAAGATAGTGTGTGCATATTTTATGTTTCCTCTGCTGTATATCTCTTTAATGGATGATATCTAATGGACAGATGGGGTTGTTGAACAAGATCACAAAATACTTGATTTTTATTTTTTTTTTCTCTTTAAATAAAGTACTTGCTCTTTGTTTTGTTTTTGTTGTTGTTTTCGTGTTGTTTTTGTGTTGTTTTTGTTAGCTTGTTTTGTTTTTAATTCCAGTTATAATAAGGATTCCTTTCAGTAATGGCAAGTAGTAACTGATTTGCATGTGCAAATTCAAGATGAGTGAACTCTTCTAGATTTATTAATCTATTGCTGTCTATATAGAATGTATCACATTCTTCTCAGCTTCTGTGTTCTATCCTTAAATGACTGAAATATACAGGCTATATTTTGTCAACTGTCATATGTTTTTCAATGATTTTAAATCAAGTATTAAAAATATTTTATTTTAAGTGAATCAAAAAGCTTCCATGTTTTCCCCTTTTTATTTTTTTGGTCTCCGTGGGTTAAACACAACCAATGCAATTGTTTGCTTTCAATGAATACACAGTATTTGAAGACTCCCTCTCTCAAAATAGCTACTCAAATTGAAATCCTGTAGAATTTTATAATTGCTCTGGACCTTTGGGTCATCTGCAGAAATGTTTTTAATGTTTGATCAAGCATAAAACTCTTAACTTTTATTTGAGGTCCCTCATCAACAAATTGATTCTACATTTCCATATGATAAAGGAACATATCCCTCTAGTTAGAGATTTGCTTTAAAAGGTGTAGAAATAGGGAAACGAAGAATTATTCCTACTTGTAAGGGTGAACCATACTATACAGTGCAATAAGATTATTAAAAGTGAGCATTTGATTAATATCCAGTATACCACTTGCACTGATGATCACAATTTCCATCTCAGAAAGTGAGGGATAAAACATTTTATTCCCTTACATACAGTTCCCTCTTAGCACAGGATTAAAGGCTTACACGAAGAGGCAAGACAAAATTCATTAACTTGGCAGCTACACAGTTTTACCAAGCACTATTGATGCTGAAGCTGGAATATATGTATATGTAACTTAGAAACAAATTTCACATTTTAGCATTAGTGGCAGGTGAGCTGCATTTGCAATTCTTTCCTTTGCAGCCTGTCTAAAATAACTATATGCAGCTATTCATGTGTGTAATTCAGCTACCTGATTCATTAACATTTAAACAGTCTGTTACACAATGACCATAAATTAAATGCCTTGCAGGTCCTTGGCAGAAGTATGTTTAACAGCCATTGATACACTGAAGCCTTGTCAAGGAAAAATACTTACATGCCATGCAGTAACAAACATGCATGTTTTATATTACCTCAGAGTATGCCCTTTTAAGGATGGCATCTAATATCACTGGTGCCTACCATATAGAAATATCATAATTACATGGAAGGAAGGCAAAAAAAAAAAAAAAAAAAAAAAAAAAGTACATTTAATTACAGATAAATAATAGTGGAACTATCTGTATCTGTATCTATCTAATATGGACCACTTTTAAAGCAATACAAAGATTCCTACGGATGGATCCCACCAACCCCCACCAGTGAGCTGAAGTCCTGCTCTGAAATGTGTTGTGAGCAACATTATATCTTTATGACATAAAGCAATGAATTGCAGAAGTAGCTGGGAAAACATCATCCTGTTATGTCCATTCCCTGATGGTTGTTATCCCCCTTCTCTTAGCAGCCAATTTAAGCTACTTGGATTGTTGCACTGTGGCAGTGGTGGGTAGGTGTATCCCCAAAGACACTCATCAGCAGATGGTTCCCCCTACTGTCACTGCTCCTTCATCACTGTGCCTCTAGCATTGCATAGTACTTTGCACATTGGACCCATCTTGGTTAGGACCATTCACAAAACCTCCCTCTTCACCAGTAAATAGGTCCAATAGGTTCACTTCTGGCAGTGAAGTGAAGCATGGGGGTTAAGGGTATACAGTTAGGCTGCAGCCCACCACAGAGTTTTATGTGATGCGTATATGCTACATATGCTGTGTATTTGTCCTGTGGCATGACAGCATGTGGAGGTGCTTAAGGATACAAAAACCTGTTGGTATATTGCTTGAAATCTGTCAGAGGGAATCTGATCTGATATTGATGCTGCATATCATAAAAGACCATCAGACCTGTTATACCGAAAACTGTACTGAGGTGGTTTTTGAGAAAGAACTACTTGGTTCACTGAAAAATAAACAAAACAAAACAAAAAGAGGATTAATCCCGTATTTTTGCACCATGGGCGATGAAGGGATCAGATCTTTGAAACTCAGACTAATTCAAGTATTGACTCAAGAAAACAGTAATTTTGTCATTGTTGTTTCATAATTATGCCCATAGGTCTTTGGCATGCATGCCAGTTGATACAGTAAGTACAAAAGCAATACTGGTTTAGAGGCAAAATGGAGAACAAGCATTTCAGGTTAATGAAAATTTCTGTCATTCCTGTGTAATACACATAGCTATTTTTGTGGCTTGCACCAGCCCTGGAAACACTCGGTACATATATCATCAGGTGCTAACACAATTCCAGATCTGGAAACAGTTTCCAAATGATTCTGGAGTTGTTCAGCCTGGAAAAGAGAAGGCTCCAGGGAGACCTCACTGAGGCCTTTCAGTATATAAAGGAGCCTTATAAAAAAGATGGAGAAGGACTCTTTACTTCTGTAGATAATGATAGGACAAAGAATAATGGTCTTAAACTGAAAGAGGGTAGGTTTAGATTAGATAATTGGAAGAAATTCTTTACTCTGATGGTGGTGAGGCACTGGAAGAGGTTGCCCAGAGAAGTTGTGGATGCCCCATCCCTGGAAGTGTTAAAGGCCAGGCTGGATGGGACCTTGGTCAACCTGATCTGGTGGTTGGCATCCCTACCTATGGCAGAGTGGCTGTAACTAGATAATCTTTAAGGTCCCTTCCAACCCAAGCCATTCTATGATTCTATGATTCAAGAGCCTAATCATAGTAACTGCTAATCATTTCATTACCAATTACTCAATTAAATCTTTCTTTGCCAATTTGTACATTGTTACTCACAACAATGGAATTTGAGCTTTTTTTTCCTCCTAAGCGAGCTTATGAACTACAGCCAGTGAATCAGTTGTGATGTAAATAACCCATGAACCCAGGGGTATCTCAAGACAATATTTTTTTATCTATTCAGAGAGCAAGCCTGCAAATGTATAGTGGGAACCCATTGACAGACATTTTAATGCTCTGTTACAATGTCATTAGCAGCTTGATGTGTTGCCAGTTATGTGGACAGACAGACTGTCCCAAAGGCTATGTGCAAGGCCCTCGTTTGGACTCAAGAGAGGCAGATCTGAAAGGAAGCTATGCTCCTTACAACTCCCACTATTGATTTTACTGATACCCTGAACAATTTTTCTTGGCAAACTCTAAGAAAGTGTGACTTTGTTGACTGGATCTTGTTTCAAATGAATTATTTAATCACCCAGGTTAGCAATTTACTATTGCCTTTAAAACAGAAATGGCAACTGGCCTCTAGAAAAGTCCTCATCATTTTTTATAACCTCTTATATGTCACAAAGGTTTAGATCTGGAAAGGTTGAACAAGAGAGCTTTTAAAAGGCACAAGTGACTTTTATTTTCATTGGTAAAAAACATCTTAGTCTCAGTAATTTTTCCACAGTGCTTTAATCTTTACTATTACCATGAAGTTGCATAGATCTGTTTTACTGAAACTCAGTCACATTTCAGAGTATAATACTTTTTGAATGACTTATTTTCCTCTTCACTTTCTTATCTAAAAGTATGTATTAAAAGCATAATAAGATGGGTGATGGTACGGGTTAGAGGGTTCTTGTAAATGGGGTTACATCTGGCTGGCGACCTGTGGGGTTCTCCAGGGCTTCACTTTAGGATCAGTCCTCTCCAATATTTTCATAAACATTTGGATGAAGGACTTGTAAGTTTTTTGTTTGTTTGTTTGTTTTGTTTGTTTTTTTTAAGCAAGTTCACAGAGGATACAGAATTGGGTGGAGCTGTTGACTCCGTTGAAGATGGTGACACCTTGCAGAGAGATTTGGACAAATTAGAGAGCTGGGCAATCACCAACAATATAAAGTTTAACTAGAGCAAGTGCCGGATAATGCACCTGGGAAGGGGTAACCCTGGCTGTACGTACAGACTGGGGGAGCGGTGGCTGGAAATCAGCCCCACGGAAAGGGATCTGGGGGTTTTGATCAACAGCAAACTGAACATGAGCCAGCAATGTGCCTTGGTGGCCAGGAGCGCCAACAATACCGTGGGGTGCATCAAGCACGGCATTGCTAGCTAGTGGAGGGACGTGATTGTCCCACTCTACTCTGCACTTGGTACAGCCTCACCTCGAGTACCGTGTGCAGTTTGGAATGCCACAGTATAAGAAAAATATAAAACTGTGTGGTGGTTTTACACAGGTGGGCGGGCAGCTGAGCTCCACCACAACTGTTCTCTCACTCCCCCTCCTCAAAGAGAAAGTAAGTGAAGATACAAAGAAGAAGGCTCAAGGGTTGAGATAAGGACAGGGAGACCACTCAATAGTTACTGTCATGGGCAAAAACAGACTCAGTGTAGGAAAATTAATAAAATTTATTACCTTATACTAACAAGCTAGAGAAGTGAGAAACAAATAATAAAAAAAAAAAGAAAAAGAAAAAGAAAAAAAAACACCTTCTCCCCATCCACCTTCTTCTACCTCCTCCCCCCAGGAGGAGGAGCAGCACAGGGAAACAGGCAAAGAGGGCTGCAATCAGTCCCTGATGCTTCATCTCCGCTGCTCCTTCACGGTCAGTCTCTGCCCCTGCTCCACGTGGGGTCCCTCCCATGGGATGCCCTTCCCTAACTGATTCTGCGGGGGGCTGCCCACAGGCAGCAGCCCTTCAAGATCTGCTCCCACATGGCTCCGTACCACGGGGTCCATCCCCCAGGAGCAAACTGTTCCAGCACAGGTCCCCCACGGGCGGCAGCTCCCCCCCAGATCCCCTGTTCCTGTGTGGGCTCCTCTCCATGGGCTGCAGCTCCGGCCTGGGGCCTGCTCCTGCGGGGGCTCTCCATGGGTCGCAGCCTCCTCCAGGCCACATCCACCTGCTCCGCTGGGGACTCCTACATGGCCTGCTCCGGGATTCTTTGGCAGCTCCTGGATTCTTCTCACAAGACCCTCCCCCCCCCAGCCCTCTGCTGCTAAAACCTTGCCACAAAAACACACTACAAACTGGTAGAGAGAGTGTCCAAATGTGGGCAACTATGATGGTAAAGGGTGTAGAGGGGAAGACATATGAGGAGCATCTGAAGTCACTTGGTTTGTTCATTCCAGAGCAGAGCAGGCTGAGCTGAGGCCTCATGATGGCCTGCAGCTCCCTCACGAGGGGAGCGGAGGGGCAGGCACTGAGCTCTGCTCGCTGGGGACAGCGACAGGACCCGAGGGAACAGCATGGAGCTGGGACAGGGGAGGGTCAGGCTGGAGGTTAGGGAAAGGTTCTGCACCCAGAGGGTGGTCAGGCACTGGAACAGGCTCCCCATGGCAGTGGTCATGGCACCGAGCTTGCTGGAGTTCAAGAAGCATTTGGACAACTCTTTCAGACACATGATCTTATTGTTTATTTATTTATTTATTTATTTGGGTGGTCCTATGTGGAGCTAGGAGTTGGATTCGATGATTCTTGTGGGTCCCTTCCAACTCAGATATTCTATGATTCTATGATTCCGTGATCTATTGTAATTACAGTATTGATTAAGTCTGTATGATTAGTCCATGACTAAATGAACATAACCTGCTTTGACAGGTTAAAACAGCAATCAGGAAGACTTTACTAATTTCTTTAGTATTGTGTACTCATTAGAAAATAACCTATACCAAAATCAGTTTGTGCTTCTGCAGCCATAATGCACATCGGGATATTATCTTCTGATTTTGATCTTCATCTCTTTTCAGACCACTGACATAGTTCAGTGAATTCTGAATTAGTCATCACATTCTGTCTGTGACTACTGATGATTACAATCTTCAAAAAGGTGGAACATGAACAAATACCCTAGAGAGGCTCATATTGACTGAATTTATTTTTAGATTTTATTTTTTTTTCATTAAATTTCAATACTTCATATGTCCTGACAGACATTTTCTCTGTGGCTTACAAAAGTAGTATTTTAATAGACCCTATGTTGCCATGGAATAGAGATGTCCATGTATGAGTATCTTTCATTTTTTAGCTATTTTGTACAGTACTTTAAATTCTCTTCTAAACATCATTGTATTTAAAAGGTACATCTAACTGCTGGTAGTTTTAGAAGTCTTCACAAAAACAGTACTTTGCTAGGAATGTTTTTAAATCTTTAAAATTAAACACATTTATTGCAATAATAATTCTGCCTAGACACAAACTAGCTTATTTTCAGTGAAATAAGTTGAATTTTGCAAAAATGTATCAAGAAGAATGCTTCATTTTTTGTATTCCATGTTGTTAATACAGACCCCTTTGTAATGAAATATTTCCCAACTTTAAAATTATTCATAATGAAAAGTGAATACATTTTCCAGACTATCCTTACTCTGGGAGGAGGAAGGCATAGACTGTTTATTTATTACTGGCTGTTCTTGTTAACTTTTAACATACTGTATTTGTCACACATATCATCAGTATGTATAGAAATACCTGATGATGTTCCCTATCTCTCTTAAATCAAAAGATTATTTAAGATATTGTAAAACATAAATTATAAAATAATAAGTTTTTAGATCCCTGAAAATGTGTAGATATGCATTGTATCTGAAGACTAGTTATTGGGAATACATCTAGTCTCATATTTTAAAATGACTTGCTAATCAAAATTTACTTGTAAAATTGTTTTAGTTTTGAAGCAGGAATTTTTTTTCACTTAAAAAAAAAATAAAAGCAAAAGAAGAAAAATATGGATTCATGCCCATATCTGTAAGCACAATACCAGAAGTAGCAAATCAAGATGCAGTCATCTCACACTGAAATTAGGGGAAAGTTGCTGGCTTTTTCCTCCCCCTTCTGTTTTTTTTTGTTTGTTTGTTTGTTTGTTTGTTTGTTTTTAGCCTCAGATATTTTTCAAAGCTACAATAAATGGCTTTGCACAATGGCTGAGTCTTAATTTATTCCATTTGAATTATTTAACATTCATTTATACAATACTGGAACATTTTATTTCAGGACATAACATTTATCATGGAGTTTTTCGAGAAGCATATATGTCTCAAGACAAAGTCATTTCTAAGAGTGTTTTTTTTTCCATATTTAGGTTGATAAATCAGGCACTAATGTTCAGTTGTTATATTAATACAGATTACAGGGGCCCTCCAATATCAGATAGCTGAGTTTTGTTAAAGCTCATAGTGTTCACAGGAATCCTTTACAGCATGTAAAAATAAGGTCAGTGTGCTAGCTATATTTGGCATTCACTTCAGAAGAACCCATGTAGCATAGAACAGATGCTCTGAGCAAGAATTAAATTATATGTCTGCAAAGATAAGCTTTCTTTTTGCTTTTTAGACACTAGTTTTTCTTGAGGCAAGCATTTATTGAGATGCATATTGTTTTAAATGGCTAGGAAAGGAGATCAGCTGTTGCAGTGGGAACAAGACAAACACTAAAACAGATCAAAAAAGGGGCAGGCAAATCTTTAAAAGAAAAAAAAAATCAGGTGATGTATTTTTATAGTGAAGAAGGTGGAAACTAGTAATAGAGCTGGTCCACTGTATCCATGTAGCTCAAGGGAACTGAGTGAGAGATGGGACTGAACTTGTCCCACACTGGTGAGCAAATCAAATACTGGTGCATTTTCATCAGCTGTCAGAAACAGACAGATATTTCTGCAGGGCCAGGCAGGAAATTAGGCTATTAAATTACAGCTTTTTCACAGAGCCCTTGTCATTCTCTTCTTCTATCCTACAGATGTTCTATCAAAGCAAGTCATTGTAACCATTTATCTTTCCAAACTTAAAATACTTTTTCCAGAACTAATTTTTCCCTTAGTACTCGAGGTCTTTCTACTCTGTGTCTTGCTTCCCTGATCTTGTATGGATCTAAGATTAATTTGCACTAGCAAGGAGTTCAACAACAAAATCAATTTCAATTGGGTCAGGTAAGGTCACTCCCAGCTCAGTAGTGTGAGGAAAGAAATAGATTATTATCATTCTGGGAACACTGCTACTTCAGTATGGAGCCAAGAAAGACCCTTACAATAATTTTCATAACATTGGAAACAATTTATTTTTTGTCTACTTTCTTCAGTGCGGGTATAGCCATCAATATAAAAATAAACCATGCTATACAATAGCTTTTGTATTTCTTAAAGAAGAATGGAATAGAATTTGTTAATTGACTGGTAACATTTCACTAAAACTGTGGCACTGTCAAAATGATATAATAATACCTTTGATAGATCTCTTTATATCCTTGGCACGTAGCAGGTGTAAATTAAGCAACAACATTCCCTCTGGTTGGTATTCCATGCACTGTATTACAAAAGGGCAGCTATAATGGGAATTTAAGTTATACATTTAAAGAAAAGATTTTAGATTTTTAAAATCTTATCACTTAAATATGGTTTAAATGTTTAGGATTTAATTTACAAGGAAAGAATTCCCAATGCATCTGCAGAATGTGCTGTTTAGTATCTACATTTTATTATGGGTTTGAAGGAAAAAAAGGGGGGCGTCTGCGGGGTGCGGGAGAGAGAGTAGCAGCTTAAAGTGGTTAATAAACCATTAGTATTTAATGTGAACTGAACTTTCATGATTTATTCCATGCCATACAGAGTACTAGTTGCTGAAATGCTTTGGATATATCCACTACATGTGTGTGCCTGTTTATTCATACAGAATCAGATTCTCAGGTGGGTTGGAGCTGTACAGACGTGCTAGCTGAAGATCTGGCACACACAAGCTAAAAGGAAGGTGAAGATGCTTGACTGAAATTACTGGGCCATGTCCTTGCTTTTGCTTTGTGCATCTTAAATTTTTGTGTAATTTGAGCTGAAGAGTGACATGAAGGCTCCTGTGTTTTTAAGTTAAAATCCATGTTTTTCTGTCCATGGAATAAAATTATTTGGAGTTAAAGGTTCCTTATATTTAGGTTGAATGGAAAACAGGAAGTGAGAGTACTTTAAGAAGGTTCCTTTATGGAAATATATTGTTTTCAGGAAAAAAAAAAAAAAAAAAAAAAGCTACAAGAATAGTTTCATTTGTCATGTAGCAACCCTGCCTTCAGGTGTTGACCTTAATCAGTTTCATTATATGCAAAGAGATTCAGATTTTCTGGGTCAAATTCTTCCCAAGTGTATCTTCCCTGAAATCTGTAGAGTTGCACCAGCAATGAATCTGGCCTACTGATCTCAAATTTCTTCCATCACATAGTCCTCTGTGTGTGAACAAAACATGCAAGAAGAAATAACCCTAATAATCATTCATAACAGAAAAAGATACCAGAGATGTGTTTCTTTATCTAAAAGACTTCAAATTAAATCCTCTGCCATTATAGATAGTATTTTATTATTTGTGCAGGTTTGGTTTTAGATAGTTAACTACCTGCACATCACTGGAACAACTAACCTGAAAAAATCCATAGTGAAATTTTATGTTATTGAAAAAAAAAAAAAAAAAAAAAATTCCTGTCTTTCCTTAGTCAGGGACAGAGTTTTTAACAAGAAACAAATAAACTTTTGACTGTGTACTAGTAATAGAAAAGGTTTCTTATAACCAAATTTGCCTTCATTGCCATGTATTGAATACTTAGCCAGTTACTTCCCTATTGAAATATCACTGACTACTACTCAAATTATTGTATTGAAGTGACCACTGAAAATTTATCCCTAAATTCTTTAGTATTTAGCAATAATACGTTTTAGGCTTTATACTTACATCAGGCTTTTAAACTTTCAAAAGGTCTAGTGAAGATTTCAGAATTGTTTTCTCTGTGAACTAACAGTAGTTGTTTAATCTCTCATCATTACAGGAAAAAAAAAAAAAAATGGGCATAAAGAGTTTATAAGGGCTGGATTTAAATTTATAGCTGCCTAATTGCCCTTGCAGGCTGCACCTGCAATTCCAATGGTTCCCAACACAAGATATTCTTAAGTTTCCACTGTAAAAGGATATAGGTCCATAAAAGTAATAAATAAACAAATAAATGAACCCAAGCCTACCTCCTACAGTGTGTAGAGGTGAATACTTTGTTAATATATAAAAGTGAGGCAAGCATATAGGTCTACTTACAGAAAATGCTTCTCCAGTCTATAGCCAACTGTAACTGCACCGCTTCTTGAAAATGCTTTTAGTGGATCTTATAAGGGCCCTTGTAAAAAATCCTTGTAATTTTATATTGGTTAGTATGCATCTCACTGGACATTGAACAATACTATTTGTACTGAATCTACATTAACCAGTACCTTGAGCTGTGCCATTCTTCCTGCAGTGACCAATCCAAAGACCATTTGATGTCAGTGAACTTTGGCCCAGGTGCAGGAGAGATCATTGCAGCTCCCATTACAGTTAAGAAAGAGGATCCTCAGATTTTATTAGCTGTTAGATCACTTCCATAAAGCAGAATGTGGTACAACAAGCTTCTGGGGGTAGGACACTGGAGGCAGAGGTTTTACTAATTTTTGTTTTGTTTTGTTTTTCTTTATGAGAACAGAGAGGATTTTTTTATAGGACCACTTACTTCTGAAAGCTAGTATTTAGTCTAGGATTGTATTAATCATCTGAAACGTATGAGGCTGGAGTATGATGAGTCACATGAACACTCATGTAAAGGAATGAAGGAATGTAAAATGGAATTTCTTAATATTTTAGGAAGTGGTTACAATAATCTTGATCGTTTGCATGACAGTTACGCTACTGTACCTGAGTTTTTGCTGCAGAGATCTCTGCTAGAGATACTGTAAGTCAGTGAGATCATCGGATCTCACTTGGCTTTACCCTGATGGAATGCAACTAGGTTAAATAAAGCTATTCTTTATTTACATTGGCGATCACAGATCAGATCGGCCTTGTATTTTCCAGCAAGGCATGAAACTGTAGACTTGATTATTTGTGAGCAAATTACTACTTGGATGAATAAGCATGCTTACTAATGTGTTGGCTAAAATGGCTAAACACAGATGAGATAAATTCCATTCTGCTCGCTTAGTTCTTGCTGTTTCGATTAGATATGTTTTTCTTGCTCTGTCTCAGCCCATTCTATTACTTTTCCTATGTGTATCACACTACATTGCTGAGCAGCCTACACAGCTATCAGTTTCTCTACTTGAAATGAGAACACTGCAAAAGATGACTGAGGTGACTTCTTAATATTAACTCAATAAAGTTTATAAAGCTCTTTTGCATGAAATGGACTGTAGAGCTGAGAGTACTGATAGTAGCTGTATTTTATTTTTTTTCAAGATACACACTCTACTACAAATCTTGAATAAACAGATTTCTATTAACTTTAGATAATATTCATGAATTAAAATGTTTACACATAGTGAAGAAATTTATATCTCCATTGGAATACCCTGGGAAAATGACATTTGTTTATCTGGGACTACATTGCCTAACCCAATCCACCAATTGCCATTTCCAGAAGAAATAATCCATTTAGGTTTTTATTAAAAGTTTGCTGCTCTCTACCAGACACTTGTATTGACAAAATACTACTTTGCCATCAGAGTATTGTTTTATAAACTGGTGGTAAAAACCCACAAAGGGGTAATGGAAAGACGTCTTTAGGAGAGTGATATGGTAAGGATGGAAATCACATCGAGGGGAGTCTACACTTTGGGGATAGTTTTATTAAAATTTTGCCTCAGACAGAGCAGTAATATACACAGATTAGTCTGCATATAAGTAATCAAATCCATCTGCAATGCTCTACATTTCAGAAGAATTAAGACTTGGTAGATGGATGTTTCTGATGGGAATTGATGTCTATCTAGTTGTTAGGTCTGAATTCATAGTTTGTGTATTCAGGATTATTATTTTATTGTTATTTACTGTGCATCATTTATATTATTTCCTGCTTTACATTCTTCTCTTTATGTTGCATTTTGATTTTCAATTTGTCTATTTTTTTTTATTATTTTTTTTTTATTGATGCCTGATTTTTTTCACCCTCTCAGGCTGCTTTTACTTTAGTCTAATGCCACTGAATTCTATGATCATAGAGTAAAATGACTAATGTAATACACGTCTTGTTACTATTGCTTTAGGGCTTGGATTCACCCCACTTAGCTTTTGTAATCTTTAGTAATCTTATAAAGGCATGAAAGTTAGAATTTCCATTAGCTATTCTAGAATCCATAGAAAGAGATGTCAAATTTATTGATCTGGATGGGTGAAGTGGAAGCCCCTATATTTAGATGGAAATAATGGGAATGGAGCAAAAAAAAAGGACATATTCTAGGTATGAATTATATAAAATAAGAAGGTGGGGACAAAATTAGATATATAGTTTACATGTACAGCAAAGATAAACTGTTATTTTGAAGAGATACGTAAGATATATACACTTTTGGTTAAATATTTTAGTAATTTAAAGCACTGTTTTTTTTTTCAAAACTTCACTTGCTGGTGAGACTATGTGAGTGAGAAGCTGCCATGAGTTTAATGTTTGGGTTACTACTACTTTGGAATGTCTGAAATGTCAGCTGAAATGTCACTCCGTATATTGATGGTAATGAATACTTTTCCATACATGTGACTATTTCTGCAATGAAATCACAAAATTGCAAAAATGCACACAAAACTAATTATTACTCGAAATTAGTGAGATGAATGGCAATAGGCTTTTAATGTATTCTCATTTTTTGTGTTATTTCCACTACCTATGATGAAAAATAATGATGAGTTCAGTA
The DNA here is from genome assembly GCA_011074415.1 of Stictonetta naevosa. Classification (NCBI taxonomy): domain Eukaryota; kingdom Metazoa; phylum Chordata; class Aves; order Anseriformes; family Anatidae; genus Stictonetta; species Stictonetta naevosa. The sequence goes on from CM021699.1 coordinate 99,594,768, forward strand.
ATGTTAAAATAAATACAGTCTCACCTAAAGGTTATGAAATACGTGCAAAAGATACTAATATTAGTTTAGGATACATCATTTGGATGTAATCAAATTATTGTTACATGGTTTTGCTGTCCTACTCCTACAGGTATTTCTCTCCCTTCAAATGCTGTGGTTTCTTACACTGAACTCAGAGCGGTGGTTTCTGGCAGCTGTCATTCATTCTGTCATATGAATGCCAATTCCTATCATTGATATTTAGTAAGTATTGCCATTACTGAGCTCTGACTCCAATCTCCCCTCTTATGAGTTCACCTCCAACTCACCTGTTTTGTGTCAAACCAATGGACTTCGAATGACCTTAGGATTCTTATCCTTACAAAGCATTTGGCAGACATATTCTTTGCTAATTTCCATCAACTTCTATTTATACTTTATTTTTTTCTTTTTTTTTCCTGTTATCAGCTTTCATGTTTAACATTTTTACCAATGATCTGGATGCAGGAGTGGAGTGCATCCTCGGGAAGTTTGCTGATGATACTGAACTGTGAGGTGCAGTTGACTCCTTGGAGGGATGAGAGGTCCTGCAAAAGGATCTAAATAGTTTGGAAGACTGGACAGCAATGGCATGAGGTTCAACAAAGGTAAATGCTGGGTTCTGCACCTGGGATGGAGTAATTCCAGACACAGCTACAGACTGGGAGACAAGCAGCTGGAGAGCAGCTCAGCAGAAAGGGATCTGGGAATGCTGGCTAACAGCAGGCTCAACACAAGCCGGCAGCAGGCCCTGGCAACCAAGAGGGTAAATTGAATTTTGGGGTGCCTTAAAGACAGCATAGTCAGCCGGCCAAAAACATGATTCTCCTGATACATTTAGCTCTGGTGCAGCTTCACCTTAATTATTGTGTGCGGTTCTGGTCTCCACAATATGACAAGGATGTTAAGGTCCTTGAAAGCATCCAGAGGAGGGCAACAAAGCTGGTGACTGGGCTGGAAGACAAGTTCTGGGAGGAGAGGCTGAGGACACTTGGGTTCTCCAGCCTGGAGGAGTCTGAGAGGCAACCTCACTGCTCTCTGCAGCTTCCTGAGGGAGGTGCTGGTCTCTCCTCCCTGGGAACATGGACATGAGGGAATGGCACACAGCTGTGCCAGGGGACATTCAGACTGGGTGTTAGGAAAAAAGTACCTTACTATGAGGGTGGTCAAACACTGGAACAGGCTTCCTAACAAGGTATCTGATGTCCCATGTCAGTGTTCAAGAGGCATTTGGACAATGCCCTCATTAATATGCTTTAACTTTTGGTTAGCCCAGAAGTGGTCAGGCCATTGGACTAGAAGATATTTGAAGGTTCCTTCTAACTGAACTATTCTATACTTCTGTAATTATTCTTCTCAGCTGATCCATGAAATCTTAATGCAGCCAATGATATTTGGTAGATTATAAAATATTGGAGAAAACCCCAGAGTTTAAGACACTGTGATAGACTAACACATTTTGAAAATAGCAAATATTTAGCTGGAACATTGTTAATACAATCCAGTCAAAGAGCCTGAAGACTTAGAACTGGGGATATTACAGTTTAACTTTTTTTTTTTTTTTTTTTTTTCTGTTCAAGTTTTATATTGATGCTGATAGATTATTATAGTGCACTGGCACCTTATTTTGAAATTAAAGATATTAGATCATTTCATCATTACATGTTGTTTATGGAAAACAGATATCTTGCATATATGTAATGAATACAATAGGATAATGTCAAAATGTTTTTTTCTTACATTTCTAGAATAATTTTCTTATTTTCTTTTAGGAACATACAAAGATAGAACATATACATTTATTTGCATCTTTTAACCCTTTTAAGACTACTAAAATGAATAGTTTAAAATGTAATAATAATTATTTAGGTTTTATAATTTTTGTTTCTCTTTTGCAGTTTTGTTTGGTTTGGCAAATAAAGCTGAACAGGCTCTTTTAGTTCAGTGTATTTTGAGTATCTGTGATTTCTGCTTTCCTTTTCTAAATCATTCAGAAAAAGTCGGTATTGCATAACTTCAATTTGAGGCCAAAATTGACCTTTTATTGACTCTTGAACCTTAAATGGTACTCAGAAAAATAAATTCCAAAATCTGACTCTGGACAGTTGCTCCAGTTGGCATCTTAAACAAGTTTTATGTTTGGCTTAAGGCAAAAGTCTGATATTCATACTGTTTTGTTGACTTTTCCAGCTAGCTTGTCTACTTCTGCCAAAAATATGTCTCTTCACTCCTGCTGTTGTTGAATGCCATGTGGGTGTACTCACTTTTCTCCTCCCCACATTTCATGAAAAACTTCAGGGTCAGGGCCAGTTCCCACCAAAGATGCAGCTAATTTAGAAATGTCTGAAAACAAACTGAGAATTTCTACAAACCACCATCCCCCTCCCAGCTTTATGTCACATAAAGGAGAGAGGATAAAAATGCTCTTAGATGTTTAAGAAATAAACATTTGTTCTTGTGCAAATCAGAATCCTAGAATTTCAAAGGACTGTTTGAGCTGGGAAAACCTGTGTAAAACCTGATTACTAGAAAGGGAAGCCAGATTCCTGTTTGCAATAGAAATTCACACAGTACAGCTCTCTGCCCCTTCAGGAACTAAGGGCTTCTTTGCAAAGCTGTCTACCTTGGCTTTGTTTAGTTCTGAAATGGAAATAAAGGGAGCAAATTATGGGTCTCAGTTGTCATCCTAGGCAGAGCGAGTGTTTCTGCAGCTTTATTTCTCCATTAAACCTTGACTTTGAGATATTTACACTACCTGACCTTCAACTATCCATCTCTGTACATTACTAGGGAGTAATGATAAACAGAAGTTAGTACTGTCAGACTCAAAACTTCTCCAAAACATAAGGAGCAGCCAACTTAAACTTCAGTCTTCTGGACATATCCAGGTCACCCTAAGCACACTTTGGGACCTATACTTAGCATTAGTATGGCTACTTTTGCACTATATTTTGTTAAATTGTTAACTCTTTTCACTCCTTTTTTTTTATTTTTTTTATTTTTTTTTCCTACTGGAGGCATGAACTAAGACATCTTTATTGCAGTCACATTAGTGACTAACTAAAATCAATTAAGAACTTGGACTAATAACCTACTGAAGAGAAAAAAAAAAAAAAAAAAAAAAAAAAAAA
>CM021699.1:99598016-99625441 GCA_011074415.1 Stictonetta naevosa
AAAAAAAAAAAAAAAAAAAAAAAAAAAAAAAAAAAAAAAGGACTGGTAATATGCCAGCCTTAAATAGATCCTGAAATGCTTATTTAAAACTACCTTCTAAATATTCACCTTCTTTATTTGCTACCCAAGGACTTTTGCTTCATTTGCTCATGACTAAGGCCTCATTTTTAGCACTGTGGGGATAGTTACATGTAGAAATCCATCTGTGTTCAGAATTTATTAACAGTAAACCAGTATTTTTTCTTCCTCTTGCACATTCAACCCTTTATGTATCCAAGTTCAGCTGTGTATATGAATTCACCGTTTTCATAAACAGGAAGCATTTCTGTTAAAATGTTAATCTGCAAGGAGAAGACTGGAGCTTGTTCAGTGTTATGGAGTTCAACTAAAGGCCAAAAATCCAATATACGTATGTTGGGGGAGGGAGAGGGGAGGATAAGGAGGAAGAAAACTATCTTTCCCTGGAAAAGAAATAAAAATAGCAGCAAACGTTATCATTTTCAGATTGTTACTAGCAACAGGGGGACGTGATCCAAATAACAAGTGAATGAATGCACACGCTGGTGCAAGATAAAGACCCAAGATAGGATTTTGATTAAGCATTATTATCAGTCACCATGCAGAGAATGGCAGGCAGCCAGCAGAGCATTCAGTTTTCTGTCCATGTCTGCCTCTGCCTGACTGCTTATGCAGGTTGTCATAAAGGTAACCTGGAGATAGGATGGCACATCCAATAGCAGTCATGTTTTCTCTAAACAGGGTGTCCTTAAACATTGTTCTCATTGTTGAAAGACAAAGTCAGGCTGGCTGCTTAAATTATTTTTTTTTCTTTTTTCTTTTTTTTTTCCTTTTTTTTTTTTTTAAATTCTTTGACATTCTTAGAATTTTGAGTATTAACATTCCTCCTTGTAAATGTTGTGATTTACAGCCTGTGTAAACTTCATATCTACTGTATCACCTTTCTGCCATGTAAAAGGAAAAACCTTGATGTTGGAGTGAGAAAACAGAGATGCTTCTTCTCCATCACCGTTTGACTTTTAAAGATTTTACTTTTTATCCAAATTTGGAATGTGGACAGCAAATTACATTATAGATAGGATTTTGATTTAGGATGTGTTCTATTTTCCCATGCAGGTGAAATGGGAAGCAATAAAAAGTGTTGGCAAATATGCAAGTCTTGGATGCATGTTCCTCCACTTTCCAATGCATCTATCTGCATGGACTATAAAGGAGAAATAAATATGAATGCAAAGCGCTGAATCAAATTGTATTCCACCTGGAAAAAGAGCAAAAAGGAACCTAGGCTTTGTTCTGGGGATAGTAATGCTACTTAGATCTTGCAGTTCATTTGTACTGATCCTGCCAACCTACCCTCAAAATATATATATAATATAATATATATATATTTATATATATAACATAGTATATATAATATATATATATACTTTTTTTTTGCTCTGAAGAACAGGATATTTACAGCAGTCTGTAATAAAAGGTATCATTAATTCAAAACCGATTCCTACTACTTTGACATGGGAAAACTGGAAACAATGAGAACAAACATTGGTTCTAGTTCCATAGGCACTTTCTCAGAATATAGAGTCATAGAATCATAGAATATTTTGGGTTGGAAGGGACCTGAAAGATCATCCAATTCCAACCCCCCTGCCATGGGCAGGTACAACTCACACTAGATCAGGTTGCTCAGGGCCACATCCTACCTGGCCTTGAATACTTCCAGGGATGGGGCATCCACAGTTTCTTTGGGCAGCCTGTGTCAGTGCCTCACCACTCTCAGAGTAAGGAATTTCTTACAATTATCTAATCTAAACCTATCCTCTTTTAGTTTAAAGCCATTACCCCTTGCCCTATCGCTCTACCCACTGACGAAGAATCCCTCCCCAGCTTTCCTGTAGGCTACCTCTAGGTACTGGAAGGCTTCTCTTCTCCAGGATGAACAATCCCAACTCTCTCAGCCTGTCTTTGTAGGAGAGGTGCTCCAATGGTTTGATGAACCTTGTGGCCCTCCTCTGTACTCATTCTAATATATCCATGTCCTTCTTGTGCTGGTGAATCCAGGGCTGAATGCAGCACTCCACATGAGCAGAGTGGAGGGGGAGAATCACCTCCCTCGACATGCTGGCCACACTGCTTTTTATGAAGCCCAGGGTGTGGTTGGCTTTCTGGGCTGCAGGCGCACGTATGGTGAACGACAGGAATTCTTGTCCCTCATCCATCTTGTTACAAACATTCTATGAAAAACTATCAGTCAGCGATGCAAATGAATGTTGTAAACTGAAGTAACATCATCAAAAACCTAACAATGATGACACACCTTTGACAGAGACGCTTCTGCTTGACTACTTAATAGAAATTGGGTGGGAGGTATGCAGCTGGAAAAAGAATCAATTAAATTCTTAATTTACATAACCAAAATGTAATACAAAAGCAATGTGTATGATGTATATCTTTCCCCAGATTTCTATTTGCACAGCAAAATATGTGCTATGCTACCATCGTTTCCTGCTTGAACAATTCACACTAAATGTGTTGTGGGTTTTTGTTTGTTTGTTTCTAATTTAACCATGTACATTTGAAAATAAAAAATGGAACAGCCAGTTTCAATCCACTTCCTAGCCTAGTCTTGTGTCCTTCAATTGCACTTTTAGTAACTGGAAATGTGAAAAGCTAGAAGATGAAAAGGAATTGATTCTTTTAGTCATATTCATATTTATATGAGAGCAGTTTAGTTTTGTCTGTGTTTGGTTAATGCTTTTTGATTGCTCCTCATAGTGTTCCCTGCTCTGCTGTGACCTCTCTTTCTGCCTTTTCTGCCCTGTATTTCCCAGTAGTTGATGTCAATAATATTTCCAAATAAAATGAAAAGTGTTTATGGTTAACTCTCCATATAGTTTGACTATGGCTACCAAAAATGCTTCAAGGCTTCTAACTCCAAAACCAAGTAAGTCTGTACAATGCTCTGCAGATGTGTTCTAAGGAATAAATGTTAAATTTTATTATGTATGAAAACTACAATCTTATTGGAGAAAACTGCAATACATAAAGGGTGATAACATCTCCAGAAAGTGTCTCAGCAGGAGATGAGATCTGCAAATGCTTTCTCACTGAACCAAAAGCTTCATGACTCTGTAAGATGTTGGCATAAGGCTAATGACTGATAATATAATAAATTGATTTCAATTTAACAAGCCAAGCAAGGTCTAATGCCATCTCCTGCTACACAAAATAACAAAATACTTCATTTTAGTCTGAGCAATAATGTCTCATGATTAAGCTCTGCCCACCTAATGTACATCTGGAGCCATTTTGCAAAGTAGCGATTAAGTTACGTATTACAGCCTCCACAAGCAAAAAGTACAGCAGTATATTGCAGATTTATCCATTACATAATGGATATTTATCCACTCTTTAGGACACAGTTAGTGAAGTCATATCTGTTTTTGTTTTGTTTTTCTGAATATGTCCATTTAAATATGGACAATAAATATGTCCATTTAAATATGGACAATAATGCAGATGAAAAGTTCTAAAATAATTGCATTTTACAAAGGATTGAACCAGATTTAACATGCTTACACATATATGTGGATTGAAAATGCTTTTATAGCTTTCATAACACCTTAGGACTGACCTAATGAAGCACTGAGCATTTTAATCTTTCAGTCCCTGGCAACCATATATAATCTTAGAACAATAAGATTTTTATCATCCTGGTCCTAAAAATGCACTTCTGTGTTTAATTTCTGGTACTCAAAGTCATATGATTTGCCTTAAAAAGAGAGGCTTAGATAAAAGATCATAGGAAAAATTAGGTTGGAAGGGAACCTTCTCAGGAGCTTGCAAGTTTATTCTTCTCTGTTCAAAGCAGGGTAGGCATGAAGTCACACCAGGCCAGGTGGTCAGCTCATAAAAAGGAAAAGAAAAGAAAATTAAAAAAAAAGAAAAAGAAAATAAATAAATAATAATTAAAAAAAATGGTTCTGCACAGTTTTCTAAAATACAAGAATCAGAACTACAACTGCCTTAAATTCAGACTTTATAGAAAATAGAAATTCATGCCTCCCCCTCGGATACCATTGTTTAGGTTGATTAACATCTTACTTAGACACCTCCTGTTTCAGTCATAAGAGGAAATTTCTGAGTAAGATACTGCTTATTTTCAAAGAATCATAGAATCATAGAATATCCCACGTTGGAAGGGACCCATAAGGATCATCAAGTCCAACTCCTTGCACTGCACAGGTCTACCCAAAAGTTTAGACCATGTGACTAAGTGCACAGTTCAATCCCTTCTTAAATTCAGACAGGCTTGGTGCAGTGACTACTTCACTGGGGAGCATGTTCCAGTGTGCGACCACTCCCTTGGTGAAGAACCTCCTCCTGATGTCTAGTCTAAACTTCCCCTGCCTCAGCTTAACCCTGTTCCTGCCTCAGCTTAACCCTGGTCCTATCACTGGTGTTTGTGGAGAATAGGTCACCTGCCCCTCCACTCCTCCTTGTGAGGAAGTTGTAGACTGTGATGAGATCCCCCCTCAGCCTCCTCTTCTCCAAGCTGAACAGGCCCAGTGACCTCAGCCACTCCTCATATGCCTTCCCCTCGAGGCCCTTCACCATCTTCGTCTCCCTCCTCTGGACACTTTCCAACAGTTTAATGTCCTTTTTGTACTGTGGTGCCCAGAACTGCACACAGTACTCGAGGTGAGGCCATACCAGCACAGCGTAGAGCGGTATGATCACTTCCCTCGACTGACTAGCAATGCCTTGCTTGATGCACCCCAGGATACGGTTGGCCCTCCTGGCTGCCAGGCCACACTGCTAGCTCATATTCAATTTGCTGTCAACCGCGACCCCTAGATCCCTCTCTGCGGTGTTGCTGTCCAGCGTCTCATAGCCCAGACTATATGTATAACCAGGGTTGCCGCGTCCCAGGTGCAGGACCCGGCACTTTTTTATTTTTTATTATTTACTTTTTTATTTTGAGAAATAAAGTCCTTATTGTCTACGTGCTATGTGCTATTACTGTGTTTATGCAATTGTGATGTATTCACAGATATCAGCATAAATTTCAGCACTGAAAAAACATAATGGAATGCAATTCAGATATGAGTGAGTCTTAAAATAAATGCAGTTCAATAGTTTTTGTTTGCCTTGTGTTTCAGTGTAATGGGCATCAGTTTTATTTAAGTGGTTTTATCATTTCTGTCACATTTGTGGCAGTTGTAGTAATCTTGGAGAAACTTTTTTCATGTAGATGTTGAAAACTGTTCTTTTCCCTAACTGCCTGCTTCTGGTATACTTCTTCTGCAATAATGCTCCTTCTAATGGCTAAAGATGTTCACTGTTTCTTAGAAAGAGTTGCCAGCAGCTGATTTAATTAGTGGTGTTAAGCAACTCCAAAAATGTCCAGAATGTGTACTTTAGCTGCTTTAACTCACTATATGTGCATGTCACTCTCTACAGTGTAACTAACAAGAGTTAGGTTTGCTTCACAAGCCGGGTGGGAGGTATCAGGCCACTTGAGAGCTTGATGAATAATAGTCATAAATCATTATGATATAAACCTCCACCCCATGCCAAGTTACTCAGTTCCTGCAGGAAAAAAAAAAAAAAAAAAAAAAAAAAAAAAAAAAAGAGTTTTAGCTTTGATGCTTTTATTAAATCATAGAATCATAGAATGTCTTGGGTTGGAAGGCTGAACATCCCCCGCTCTCTCAGCCTTTCTTCATAGAGGTGTTCCAGCCCTCTGATCATTTTCATGGCTCTCCTCTGGACAAGTTTAAATGTGAAGCTAGGTAAATATGTACCATCTTTCTCGAATCCTGATCTGTATTTTAATATTTTGGCAATCCCTGAATTGTTTCTAAAGTTAGTATCATACTGCTGTACTGTAATCTCCCCTATATTTCACCTCCAGTGACTTAAATCCCAGTACTGAATTGCACAATGTGCATATATTTATATATCCCCCTTTGTATCTGTGTTCATTTGCCTTTGTATCTATGTATGTTGTCTTTGCATTTGTTTATCTATTTTTAGTATAGTGAAAAATATTATTGTCATGATTGCTTTAAGCAAGGAAATGAATAACACTGATGGAACTCAAAAGAAGATCAACAAGAGGAAAAGGCTGAACCTTACTGAAACAGTGAGATTATTCATGGTGAGTTCTGATTGTACAGAACACAAAAGAGCTTTATAACAATTTCATTGCAAATTGACCTAATTCTCTGACATAAACTACCTATATTGATGAGATTTCCACCTATCTTCAGGCGTAACATGTAGTCATTCTTTTTTAAGTGATAATCAGAATGTTTATTACTCACTCTTGTTACTTAAACACAGTATTTTCAGAAATAGTCCTGCACTACTAATGTCATCCCTGATATTGGAATAACAAGGGAATAACTTCAGTCTTTGCTATGGGAGCTGTTCAACAAATCTAAAAATATTAATCATGTTCAGGGCATTGTCACTTTCAGAGAACAGAGATCATTTCCAGTGATGTGCCCAGAAGCAATCTATTTAGTTTTCTTTTCATATAAAGTTAGGAAATAATGAAAGTTTTATTAAATGAAACTTAATTCACCACAATAGGGACTTCCGATCTACCTTTTTCCCCTACCAGGGGATGTGGTATAATTTAATAACAGTCTCTTTAGATTAGCTCAGTCTATTTGCATGTCACATTATTAACTGACTCCATGCCATAGTGTGTAGAGGACTTCAAAGACTGCTGTCTCAGCTTTTATTTAAGAAAAAAAAAAAAAAAAAAGGAAAAAAAAATCCTATATTGATGATTTGTAAACTACGTTATTACAGTAACAAATCTGTATGCTAAGAACAGCTAAAAGTGGTGATGTAAGCTTTTTGGCTGAGGTCCGAGGCACTAAGACTTAGTAGATTGTTAATGCTGTCTAGCAGTGGTGTGTTTTTCCTGCCACAATGACAGCTGCTGAGAGGTTTTCTATTATTATCTCACCATTTTTTTTAAGCATTAAAGTGTAATGATTTACTATCCTATAATATGGTAGCAATGTGTGAATTACAGTGGCTCCATTTGTATGCTCAGCAACATCTGGTTTACAGGTGTGAATATGTCGATTTTGCTAATTAATACTTAGTGGCGCAATTTCAGAATGAAGGCACAGAGATGGAAGTAGACAAATGTTTTCTATACCATGTTATTTCAGCTTTGTGGGAAATAAAAAACAAGCCATGCATACCTGGGTTATTTTTTTATTATTGTTTTTACTGGCTAGTTTCTTGGTTTATTTTATTTTATTTTAACACCTTGGTAATATCTCCCTAGTACTTATCCAGGAGATATTTTGCTGAAGAGAGTTATAAAGAGATAGGTTAAATAAAGTGTTTTATTCACAATGAGACAGTATCAGCTGATTTATTATTATTATTATTATTATTGTTATTTTAATTTCAGCTTGCAATATCAAACACATAGTTAAATAACATACTTGTGAATGGCTGTTCCTCAGCTGAGTCCACACCCTGGTCCATGTGGTCTCACTTTGTGCAGTAGGCAGGGCCTGGTGAACTCCCTTACACTTGCTTAAGGCTGAGACAGGATGGGAACCATCACCATGGCCCAGTTTGTTTTATAATCCACTCATGCGGTATACTTTTCTAAATCTGGTTTCTTCATGAACAGATAATCTCCCCGCCATTTCTCATTTTTATACTCCTTCAGTAAATAGTATTTGAGATGATTTAAAAAGATAAGTCATTTTGGAGTTATAGGAAGGGAAGAGGGAAGTAGTTGAGGAAATTGACCAATTTACCACTGTCAAATGGTCTGCTCCAGTGATTATTTTAAATTCTTCCATTATCTTACAGAAAATATATTAAAAATTGAGATATATATATATATTAATTTGGGTCTCTCTCTCTTTGTCCTTCTGCTCTGAAGTTTTTATATGGTGTATTGATAAATAGGGAAGGACCCAAATGCTGTAACTGTTTCCCTTCAGAAGTTCCAATAAGAAGAAAAAAAAAAAAAAAAGATTATTTTTACAATAGGTGGGACTAAACTGAGTTTTTTTGCAACCAAGATATATGAGAGCTTTTCATTATTAATAAATAAATAAATAAATAAATAAATAAATACAACATGTAATTGTGAATTAGGAAATAAAGCTAAAAAATAATAATGTAGGTACTAATTTTAGGTTCCTAGCTTCAGGCATGGGAGGTGACAGTTCAAATTCTTCCTTTTTTCTTTTGTGTTTATGGGCAGACAACAAAAATTCCATCTCTTATTCTACAGTGTTCTTTCTTTCTGCCTTATTTGTTAACCTTATTGATCATTTAATCTTGACCTTTCACAGCTGGAAGAATATTCAGCTAGGCAGGTTCAATATATGAGATGAGTTTTCTAGAAGATGAACAAGCTGGTTTGAAGCAGGTAAGATTTGTCTTCTCCAAACAAGTACCTTTGCTAGTTGTCTGCAGGCCTTCCCTCTTCATATGCAATCCTTTCATGGGGCCTGTTATACCTTGCACATGACACCTGTGTCTTTTCCATGTTCTCTACTTGGTGATAATCACTTACATACTTACACTAGTAAATACTTAACCAGGAAGATGTGGCCTGAGGGAAAACTGGGAGGTGAGAGAGTTAAATCACCATGGTAGAGGGAAGCTGAAAACCAAATGGACTTTGAGATGATGGGATAAGCACTGGAGTAGTTAAGTGAGAGTCAACCTGCCTGCCGGCTCAGGATCCAATTTAGGCACTGAGGTAACTTAAAAAATCAGGCATCTGTCTCAGCAAGATGAGTCAGCAAGATGGATAGCAGGTACTTACATGAGTGCTGGCTGCCCAGGATGATTGAGGATGTCAGCATGGTGAATATAGGCTTCTCAAGGGTATAAACTAGGGAGGATTAGATCCCAGGGTCCATCTGACCTCTCACTGCCTTGCAGATTTGATGTGGATTTCCATTGCCATCTCCATCCACAATCCATAAGCCTAGGAAGAGGCAGCTAGCTAAGGTTACAGTCCCACAAACATTGCTATCAAACTGGTGGGTTACTGGATCATTCAAATGTAAGAGTTTGATATGAATCGAGCATGGGGACATGGCTGTTAAGTGGCGGATTATCTAGAAAGCACAATATGTAATTTATTTCAAATTGATACCTATATGCTGGTTTTATAAGCTATGAGAAAATATATGATAAACAATCTAGCAGAAAGTTAGTGTTACAGATGAAAAATATCTGACTTGACATGAAGTTTGATAGTATTAACTTAGTCAAATATTTTTTAATGCAGACTGGAATAACAGACTGAGCACATAACAGGTGTCATATGATTACAGATTTTTTCATCTGGTGCTGTATACAAGGAATAGCTCCAGATTTAACACACCATTAAACTATGATTTCAACAGAATTCTCTCTGTCTGAGATTCAGCTGGCCAAGGTGGACCTGACTCTATAATCTAGATTTTCAGATGTTTAGGCAGGGAGAGGCAGGCCCACAGTTTGCTATTTTCGATCATTTCTGGTTTTAGTGGGAGCATATTTTGTTTTGTCTTACTGTTTGCGTATGCATCCACATATACTTTAATAATAACAGTAGTCAAATTAATCAAAAAGGTTTAAAAAAATCACTTTGGATTATATATTTATTTACTCTTTTACAACATTATCATTGAAATTACAAACACTTTGTGTTTATTTATTTATTTTTTAAAGGCATGCAGTCAAAATAAATCAATTGCACCCCCATGACCAAAAGACATGTTAGATGATATTTTTCTTAATAATCTCCTGCCTTTTATAAAATCACCCCCCCAGATGTTTGACCTTCTTTACAACCCAGAATGTTGTTAACTGGTAGCAAAATCCTGTTTTGTATATGAAGCCTATTGAAATGAGATGACTAACACTATTTCTTAAATTGAGGCATATTCAGATGAGATCCTTACCTGAGCAGAAGTGCAATCTTAATAACACTGACAGACCACTTGTTAGAAGTTGGTAGCATCTACTAAAATAACAGCTTGGCTGGTTTACAAAGTCATCCTTACTATCGAGCTTTAAGTTCTTGCTCATGCAAGGTCTTTCTTTCCCTTTGCAGTGATAGTAGAAAGGGTTCAGTATCAGGTAGGTTAAGCTCCAAGTGCAATATGAGAGACTATTTCTTAGCTCTGTTCAGGGGAAAAGAATGGATATATATGGAGTTATTATTAATTCAGCATTCAGTTTGAATCAATGACAATGAAGGGCCATAATGTTTTACATAGAAGAAAAAAAAAAAAAAAAAAAAAAAAAAAAAACTGTTCTGACATTGTTGAGATGTTTTCACCAAAAAATGAGTTATATTTCTTTTCATTTTAGTACTGTTGTCATAGATTTAAGAGGAGAGAGTGGTAAGCAGGAAGGGAGGAAAAGACTTTTTAATGCAAGTGTTTGCTTTGAAATCAGAAACATTAAATCACAGAACAAAAGAAAATATGTAAGCCATAATGTGTAGAGTCTGAAATACCACATGACTGGTGAAGAAGAGTCCAAGCAGACTTAGTGTATCTCCAATAGCTGGCAAGTGAAAATGATAGCCATGAAAGAGAAGGTAGATAAAAGACGGGGAGCTGCTAATAGTAAACACGCAGAACTGCCATTTCCTCCAACATGACAAGCAAAGAACAGGCAAGCACTGAACAACAAAAAATAGTCTTAGATATATATTTTTGGTCTTTTCTTCCAGGCTGACACCTTTTCTTCACTGTCAGAAAACCAATGAGACAGCAACCTTGCAAAATACCAGATTTCTCTGAAGACATACTGAATACTGATGACCTTTAAGGAAAGCTTTCACAACTTGTTAAAATGAGTCTACAGAGAGAAACATGAGAGGGGATGGGGGAATGCACTGACTTATGCTTCCCAATTTATGTTTGATAGCTGAAATACAACAACTCAATCTAAATATTACCTTCCAAGTCAGTAATAACAACAGAACTTGATCATTAGAAAGCTCTTCAGGCTGATTTCTTTAACAGCCTCTATAATTATAATATCTTATTGATCCATAGTTTGTAATGTATTTATCCTTACGTCTTTGCCCAAGGGAAAGGAATGCCATGTCCCATCTCTATGCCTGTGCATGGAAAAGGGAAGCACGAAAAGACAAAAGTCCTCAGTATTTGGTGTCTAAATCTCATATAACTTCTGATTTCACTAAGAATCTAGATATCTTTGAATAGCTAACCTGAAGCAATTTGCCCACTATAATACAGGATGCTTATAGGTAAGTTGTAAGGATCTACATGATCACTTATGTGATCCTTAGAAAGGATCCCTAATCATAGTGATCTCTATAACCAGAAGTCCACTTCATGTTGGAGATCCAGACACAGATGTTACATAGCTGTGAATGTAGCACAATCAGCCTCCACCACCACAGTTGAAGCTGGCCCAAGTCTCTCAAGGAATGAGAGATTTATCATTCCAGGAAGCCTGGGAGTAAACACACAAGAGGGAACTTGATTCTCTACCACATCAAAGAAATGACGTGAATATGACAGAAGAAGGGAGGAATAAGAAATATTTGTTTCAGAGACTATTTATGCATTTTTCAGTTAAAAAAAAAAATAGATATGGTACATAAACAGCAGGAACAGAGAAAAGAACCTAGGGCTATGTTTCTGCATGGGAAGAGTACTACTGCAACTGCAGCCTACTTGCAGTTTCTCTTCCTATTTCTGTCCAAGCTATGTTCAGTCTATAAAGATGGAAAATATCCAATCCTCACTTAAACAGCTCAATAAGGATCAGAAATTCCACCTTAATAGCTAAAAGCTGAGCTTTCAGCTAGTGCTGTACTCAGCATTTGTCTATCTGTCTCTGTGACTTTAGGAGTGCTCAATTTCTGCTCATTTTACCAGTATTAAATTCACTGGCTTTTTTTTTTTTTTTTTTTTTTTTTTTTAATTATCATTTGACTTTACTGAAGCAATATCTGGGAATAAACTTAGCATATCCATTATTGCAATTACTTTAAATGACAGAAAGACCCTGAAGCAAAGAATCATCATTTCTGTTCTACAACATTATCGCAATGCATCTTCATTCTGTGGACATTCAATATATACTTCAGATGATTAACTATTTCGGATTGATCACTATATTCAGGTGATTAACTAAGAGCCGCTACTACCTGCTTTCCCCCACCCCTGAACAAGTTAAATTTTACCCCAGATTAGGTTTTACTAAACAGCATATATGTTAGTTATGCAATACTGCAGAGTGGCACACCCCTAGCTATTTAGCATCATTCTTGGCAGGTTTCTTTTGTGCACAATTGACTCCATGCTGAAAACCTCTGATGAAGGAACAAAAGGACTCCATGGCTACCTGGGAAGCAACATGGGACAGAGCCAGTGGAGATGGCATGGTTGATTATCCTTGTGGGTCCCTTCCAACTTGGATATTCTATAATTCTATGTTTTGGGCATTTAAAAGAAGGGAAAACCTCCAAAGATGTAGGGCAAAAAGAAAAGATGTGGCCATTGCAGCACTGAAGAACTCTCCAGGTGATCAATCTTGTTTTAAATATATTAAAAAAAAAAAAAAAAAAAAAAGTCTTAAAGAAGGAATTTTTAAAAATTAGTTAAATCCTGGAGAGAAAGGATTAAGGATGAAGGAACTTGTGAAATAGGAAGTGCAAATGATAACTCACTCAGTCTTGTGAAAGAGAAGGATCACTACGTTATTTATTTGTGTAAGTCAGACATTCAATATGAAGTAGTGGTTGAGACTAACTCCTCAGAAAACTTTCTCAGTTCAAAATTACTTATATCTCATCTACATTTAGTTTGTATGGATCTTTTGCAGCCAGATGTTGATTATCTGGTTCTATGAAGGAGGTATAAAACTAACAATTATCTGCCTTGCTGTTGACAGCAAAATTTATGGCTCATGATTTTGTGAATGGAGTTAATCGATTTATTTTTTTATTTTTTTTAATAGGAGGGAGAGTGCTACTGAGCCTTGTGGAAATGAGGTGAGCACTACTAAGACAGAAAAGTGATACCCCATCAAGCCTTCCAGAGGATAGTTCTGAGAGAAGATTTGTACAAGCTATGTTGATTTACCTTACAGATGCCGGCCTTGGTGCTTCTGTACTAAATATGTCACTTTGTTCTCTATTTTGTTAAAATGGTAAGTCTTTTTCAAAACAAGCTGAGCTTTAAATCAGGGATGGAGGAGAAGCCTTGCATACTTCTGCTCTGGAGCTTTTGTAACAGTGCATATCAGACTGAAGTAAAAGATAATACCTACTTCAGAATGCAGCAGGCTGGAGAAAATCCTGCTCCACAGTTTTGAAGAGCAGATTGCTACAGAAATTCTTAGGATGAGCCAATGGCAGAGAATCCAATAGTAACATGAATACTATGGAAGCACATGTCTTTTCACAGAGAGACATATCTCGTTTGACTTAAGATAGAAATGTAAAATTCTACCTATAACCTAGTCACTCAACTTCCCTTATTGTCAGCAGAGACCTACATGCTCTTCTAGAGTGCAGTGCACCTGAATTATGCTTTTCATGTCTCTATTTTTTGCTGCTAACTACACAGTACATAATCAGCTCAGGTACAGATATGCAAATTGTAGCCAGTCTGGACAGATGATGTCAGCTACTGCAGAGTGTAGGAGCATGTTGAGAAAAAGGTACATCATAGATTGCCTGCTGTAATAGCAGTTAAAAGCACATTAAACATATTTGAATATTTATGCTAACATTTTAACATATGTAACTAAACTGAGCTTGTAAAAAGTTTTATAAAAAATGTCCAATGTTTGATGAGTTTGATATTTAATTGTCACCGGTGCACTATAAAAAGTCTGAATCCATTTTGTCCTTCACAACAGTCTGAAAAAAAGTTGTACTTGGAACCCTCTAGATAAAACAATACTTAAAGCATATAGTCCTGGGCATGAAAATAATATGGTGAGTATCTAAACCTAATCATGTCTCCCCCTGAAAATGTGAGAGAAGCTGAGGAGAGGCAGCAGAAAGTGACTGCAAATGTACATGTCAGTGCACTGAACAATTCCACAAAGCAGACTCAATTCAGGGCAGTAATAGATTGACCTATTTGATGACCTGGCTTCAGGAAAAGACAGGCTGTCAGCTGGTTATAAAATAGGCAGCAATACGTAGTTCATTCAAAATGGGAAACTGTTTCTATCTGAAGCTGCTAGATAGTTGTCATCCCTGGTAACTTCTCTCCTTTAATTTCCTGAAGTCTGTTGGAGAGAACTGAAAAGCAAAGTGAGATGCTTAAAGTTAGAAGAGGCAATAACACCTTCAAAGATCAGGTAAGACAGAGAAACTTCCATAGAAAAAACATTAGCAGAAATCAACAAGGCAATAAAAGAGCTCAAAAACAATTTAAGAAATCTAAAGTTTTTTCTTAATGAATGAAATCCTGTGAAAAGACTAAAGTGAAGGATTGCAGAGGAGGAAAAAATGTTGCATATATTTTCAGATTCATGAAATCACAGTTATTCTACAGGTTGCTTCTGACTAAAAGATGAGGAAGAGAATAGACCTCGCTTCTAACATATTAAGTCTCACATGGAAGGGAAAAGAGAATTTTTAAAGTTTCTGTAGTACTAAGAACTGTACCCCTGCCAATATTAAAAGAGTGAAACTGAAGTTGGTAGTGTTTGGGAGCTCTTAAAATGTGTGGATAGAAGCTTATTTTCAAACCTATTTAAGGCTAGGTGGAAGAAAGGAAGAAAAAAATGCTTTACTAATAGATCTTTCCCATGCCTAGTTGTATGACTTGATGATTTATCATAATGAAGTAATGATAGATGAGAAGGAAAAGTAGGAAATATAGCAGTTAAGCATGGAGTGAGCCCAGTAGCACAGTATGCTAATGATAAAACTATATTTAAGAGAATTTGAGCTGCTGCCACCAATACAGCATTACTATTTGATAAATATCATAAGAAGACAAAACTTTGTTGGTGTTTGCCAGTAATGAAAGATTCAGTTCTAAAATCTGACATAAAATAATCACTTCCTTACCCTAGGAAATAAGAGTGCATGTGGGCGTTGGATTTCACTGTGATGCTGATGCTGAGCCACACCACTGTTCCTCGGGGAGACTGTTCTTCAGGGAGGTCAGCTCTGTTGGACACAAAGCCACACCAGGGTAATACAGCCCCAGTGGCTACAGGACACAGACAACAAAGAAAGCATGAACCATGAACAGAAAGACACTGCCCTACATCTGAACAATGTTTCATTGTGATTCTCTGGGTATGTATGTTGACATATAAACACACATGTTTACGGGTATGTCTGTATAAACATACGTATGTACTCTAAGGTTTGGCAGTATTTTGCAGGTGAGTAGGTACTTCGCATTTGTTGCTTTAAGGGAACGGTGTACAAACTGGTGTATAGCTAAATGATCTGAACATAATTAGGGCAATCTGTAAATTGGTAAATGCCCATGTAATAAGCACCTATATTCTTACCAGTACTTGCACAGTACATATTGATCCAGCAGTTCTAAATATAGGCAAATTGTTAATATTATTCTTTCCTGACATCTCATTTTTGGCTACAGAACTGCAGCCTTATTCTTGAACTCTCCTGAAGAATAAAGTGATAGTATGTCTTGTGGAATAGAGCAGTGTTAATATTGCCCCAAGAAGAGTCTAAAGCTATGCTTTTGTTTACTAAGTTTTCAATATATTTTAAATGCTGACTTCAAATGCTGTTCCAGCACCCCTGTAAAATTAAAATATATATAATATATGTAGTTTAAACATGATACCAGATGTGATATCTATGGCAGGCTTGGGGAAAATTCATGGTGACTTCTAGAAAGCCACCATCTCATAGTACACCACAGGTCTTACCTTCACTTTATTACTTCCAGTCTCAGAATGATTTTGGTGGACTAGTATTTATGATGTAACACTATCTACATTTCTCAGGCCAGTTTGACTTATTTCTTCCCCAGAGTAGTAAAAAGGCAGGAAAAAATATTTCTGGAAACCTCTTTCGTTTTTGTTACTCCTTCACAGCATTCAGTATTGAAAGTTGAATGATGCCTGGTATTTTGGCAGTTCCAGGATAGGTTTGAACAGTGATAAGCTCTCACAAAAGACAAAGGATAACCTCTGTCTTTTAGTATGTGGGTAATGAGGCCACTTAAATTCAAGACTCACTTTCTGGAAAGCTAAAATGAACTCCAGGGGTAGCTTTTTTCAGTGCCTTGTGCCATGATTCATTTTAAGGAATGTCTGGATTTGGATAAATAGACAAAGGATCTGTCTGAGGTCAGCTGAGAGATTTAAATTAAATCAGTGTCTTCACTAATTTTGAACATTGCCTAAAACAATCCTCCTGTATGATATTTACAGGAACTGGTGCTCAGTATTTAAGCTACTGAGATGTGAGGTCCTTATTCAAAAGAATCCAGTACTGACAGTCAAGGTAAAGACCAGCACGTGGACACATGAACAAACTATGTCCTTCTGAAGTGCTTTTGGGTGCAGTGTTATAATCCATCACTGAGCATAAATGGAAGTCACAAACATCACACACACAAAACCACTTTTGCCACTGTTACAGCAATTAACTATTAATTTTTTAAACTTTGAATAAGCTTATTCATCTCAGTATGGCCCCAATGGTTCGGTAAAACTGCAAGCCCCACTGGGATGCCTGTGCAGGAATGGCTGGGTGTCATCTGATGGAATGACAGCACAACAGCTTGAAAATTCAGTGAATTAATCGCATTTCTTTCCATCAACAGCAGTGTTTTGGCTTATTTTTCACATCGTATGGCACAGCAATGCTAATATGAGCCAGCATATTTAATTGCCCTTGAAAAGTAACCTCTGGTAATAGATATTATTCCTACCCTCAGATACTTTTCCCCTGACTTCATTTGGGCTAATGCACGTATGACAGAATCCCAGTGTGCCACTCCCTTGAATTTCCTTAACATCTGACCTCACACAGCTGTTTATTATTAAGAGACATTTGCCACTGCTGTGCATGTTGCCATAATCTGTCTCCATATTCAGCATATTTTTATCCCAAATACTCAAATTTACAAATAAGCTAAAAATGAATGCCTTGCATCAGCTTTAATTTTATAACGCAGTGACCCATTCTACCACTGTGTAATAACAGGTCCCACTGTGACAATTAAAACAAATCACCCTACAGAATATGTCATTAGGTACATTCATGCCTCATCAGTAACTGAATTGCCTTTTATGACATATTTCAAGAAAAGGTATATAACTTTAGCCTGCTTTCCCCAGAGCACAACATGATTTATAACAAATCTCCCATCTTCTCAATTTACTAGGAAAATGAAATATGGATGAAATGAAACAAAAACCTTAATTAAGATATAAAATATCTGTTTGCCACTAAATAAAGCATGTGTGTAGATAATTTTGAACCAACAACAATAGATCTAAAAAGAAACTAAGTTCCCAGACACCACTGCAGCTGTTCTTAGCTCTTCTGTTTTGAACAAATGAGAACCAGCAAGAAATCAGTAGAAAAATGACCTCTGATAGCTCATATCATGATGCTGATCATTTTACCTAATTTGTGAACCTCTTTTACAGAGTAGATCTCAGCCCATCAGGTGACATTACCAAGACTGTCAGGATGGCATGCAGTTTCCTCTGAGCCTAATCCTGTCTTTATGAGCAGTGCTCTGCATGTAGCAAAAACATAAAATGTAATACCTGGTACCAACAGTACTATCAACTTGTCAGTGTTTTTTAGGAAGGGTTAAACTAGCCCTCTGCTAGATCTTTATTTTCTTACTGCTGGGAGTACTTGGAATTGGAGTGTTTTAAGTGAACTATGTTTTCATTTGTATATTTTAGTAAGCTGCCTCCAAACTCTTTTTCAGTTCCCGAGTGGGTAGGACACTTATGGTTGAGATTCACCTCATTAACTTTAGACATCTACAGTGTAGACATCTACATCTGAACTAGACATTGGAGACTTACTTCGTAGTCAACAGAGAGAGATAAACTCTTTTAAAGGGGGATTCAGCTGACCTACTTGAGTCACTTGGTAGCAGGGCACCCGTTAAAACAACCAGTTCACGATTAGATGAGTACGTTTAGGTGTCTACACTTGGTCAAATGAATCCCACAGGGAGTTCAGGACCTATATCTAGGTGATTTTGTAAATTGGAAATTGGTCAGTGGGGAGATAGAGAAATGTTTTGCTCCTCTGCATCCTGTAACTTGCAAACTCAAACATTGTACTGTATCTTTTGTCTTTTTTCTTTTTTTCTTTTTTTTTTCCTTTTTTTTTTTTTTTTGCCTGAAGCCCATACCATGCTGGTAGGCAATCAGGTATTTGCTCTGTAGAATGGTCCCCAAGTGGGTCGAGGACAAGATCCCACTTGTCTTCACTGGGATAATATTGAAGGCTAACAGCATTTTCCTGGTCTGTCACTACTGTTCCACAAGATAGTTCATAAGAACCATCCCATCTGCAGACAGGTAAGTACACGTTGGAGTCATACCCATATAACCCATGCTCTAGATGCTCTTGGACTAAATACTTAACATGCAAGCCATGAGCTCTCACGGCATATCCCTTCCAGCTCTTGGCCCTGGCTCATCTATCTCATACACAGTTCACGTGCTCTGTGTTACTGTCCTACACAAGAGACATGCCTGGCTCTCACCCCTGCTCTCCAATGCTTTGTACAGCAGGAGAAGGGGAGGAGGGGTCCAGAACCAGGATAAGAATGTTAGATTACAGTTATCACATCACCTGATCAACCATCAATGTCATTACCTGTCTGTCTCCCCTGCAACAGCTCTACTAGGTATGACATGTCTCAATAAATAAATAAATAAATAGAACTTGCATTATAATCTTTAATTAGGCTTTCCCCATTGGATTGGATTTCCTGGCCTTTCTATGAACAAGCCACAGGCCATTCTGCAAAGACTGAAAGGAAAGTAAATCAAAACTGTGACACTTTTCCCCTTTCACATCTGTGCATCTCTTGCTCTTCCTAAAAAGAGGCAAACTAATAGGTAGTCTGTCAGTGACCTAACTAGTAACTAGATTTACATTTTTGTACCTTTGGATAGATTCATTTAATTCCTTTTAAAACTCTGATTCTTACTGCAGATAAGCCATCAGTGTGTTTAACAGGATATTAAAAGTAGAAAGCAAGTGTAGAATAGCAGGTTCATTAGACAACACTTATTCCAAACGTGGAAGCTGAACGCCAGATGCCGTTTTGCATAATAAAAGCAGTCAGTGATTAGCCCTTAGAGGTCTGTGATCCCTGAATAATAACCCATTTTTCAACCTTGTCTGTTATTTTTCTCCCTTCCCCTAAATTTTCAGCTTTAGGACTAGTACATTTTAATAATCACATAAACCAAATGTGACTTGTAATTCTTGATGCTGTTTTAAAATTAAATGTGATTTTCCAGTGTTTATTCAAAATGGGGAAAAAAATCCTCCAACAAACAACTGCTTATAGGAATAATGAAAATTTGGGACCCACTGAAAAAATAGAAAATAGGAATTCAGTCTCTAAGTAGAAGAATTAAAAAGGCTTGTATGTTGGGCCTCCCCATCTGGTATAATTCCAGAGGGAGCTAAGAACACGCAATCATTATCAGGCTCTCCTGCCTTTGAGTCCCAGTTAAGGAAAATAGAGAAACCAACTCTTTAGTTCCAGGGAAGATGGTGTAATCATTATCCTCCCTGAACCCAAAAAAGGGAGTTTAGGCATATAGATTACTGATTTCTTTGAAAAAATGTGACTTTCACATACGTTTCATCAGCTTTGAATTCAGAAGTGGGAAACAGCAGACATGAGATGATTGAGTCTAGATGATTTGGCTCTTAAGCACTTAGCTCAGCTGCTGGACATAACCCAGGTCCATCTGCTGCTAGAGGATGTATCTTGCACAGCAGACTTTCACTTGATATGAGGACAAAAGTGAGAATCATACGTGGGGAAAAGGTGCCAGTCTTCAAAAAGAGCAAAGCAACTGATTGAGTGGAAGAGAAAACTGTCACAAAAGTTTTGTTTGTTTGTTTGTTTGTTTGTTTTTAATCCTCCAGGACATGGAAGCTGCTGGGATACCTCTGTGCAGAAGTTTTATTTTAGTCAGTAGGTCTTGTTTGCTGTTTCTAATGAGCAGTGCTCATTTCAGACTGATGCCATGAACAAACAATCATAAAAACACAGAGAGAAGAGCACAAACTCATGGCCCGGGTAGACCTTATTATGTTATCCTTTTAAGTTTCTGCATTACAAGAACTGAAGGATCAAAGCAATTATGGACAAATAGAAACATACTGCAGCAACAGATTTGGTACAATTATTTGAAAGCCAGTAAGTATTTTTGTTTTAGTGACAGTTATCTGTAGTCTGTTGTGTCTGCAAGCTGGTGGCAAGACACTAGAACAAACTTACCAGCCCATCTGGTGCCTGGAATGAAGCATTTCTGTGCTTCATGTTATTACTGCCAAAGCTGAAAGCAAGAAAACCTCCTGTGGTTCTGATGATGTTTCCATGAGAGGTCACAAGGGTTGTCAAGCTAAGGGGAGTTGTAATAACATTTTAATGGCTGATGGACATTTCTTGCATATAAATTTATGTGTGAACATATATGTGTGCACATATATATATAAATATATAATTGAAGAATAAACCCAAGGTGGCTGATCTGAGAAGGAAACCACCTTTCAAGAGGAGGAAATTGCCTTTTTAAGAGGAGGAATTTTTTTTTTTTTTTTTTTTTGTATAAAATTATTTTGTTTTTTTTTTTTTTTTTTTTTTTTTTTAGGGACGATGCCTTATTCTTTAAGGTACTTTAATAGAGTAAGTAACATAAAGTCTCAGTTTTCAACTGATTTTAAACTTTTGCTGAGTTTGTTCACGCTGTGCTTTACCTCCCAAACATGTTTCCACTACCTTTGTTTCAGCAGCATCCATACACCTATTTATTTTTAAATTGGTGACTAGATATTGGAGCCTGTAATAGAAGTATTTCAGCTATCAGCAATAAAAGAAAACATGATTACTAGTACAATAGCACTGTCTATAATTTTATAATTTACACGGTTTCATATTTTCCTGTATGTTTGCAGTGCAAACTAATAGCAATTCTCTCAGAGTAAATTGCCTTTAAACTTGGTCTCATTGTAAATCATAATGATAAAAGTGGAAAACAAGGCTATAGCAGAGTACAAGGGCTAAAACAACATTATCATATGCTTAATGTCATAAAATGTGTTGATGCCTTTGTTTGTTTTTTAATTCCATGTTAAAGCTTTTGTGTTGGCAGGTAGCACCAGGTGGCACTGTTACATAATCATCTACATTTTTTTTTTTTTAGCAGGAGAACAAGGTCTCAGTGTTGGGAAGACATGCTTCAACCAGGGGGTGGGTGCTAGGTTTTATGGAAGAAGAAGCTGAGGTAAGCAGCAGAGAGTTTTGCTTTGTACATACACATTCCTTTCATTATAATTTTTGTATTCAGTAATACATTGTGCAGAATTACCCCCAGGTAATAACAGGAAACCTAAAATTTCCGGAAAGCAGCATTTCCAGCACACTGTTCGTAAGTAACCCTGTTTAAGGACTTATGAATGTCTAAATAAAACAAGACTTACTAATGTTTACCCAGTTGCTATATCACAGTATTATACACTAATAACCAGTTCTTCCAAAGCCCCAAATATTTGATATTGACAGAAAGATGAAAAATGGAACACCACAACAATGGGATTATGAGATTAATTCTATCACTTGGAGTCCTGTGAAAACACATTACTGCTACTGAGGAGCCCCTCTGAGGTCTTGGATCATGGCACACATGCACTGGTGTGGCAGGGTTGGTCCGACTGCAGGGTCGAGTCGTTTTGTGATGCTGCAACCCAGCTGTGATTACTATTGTAGGTAAAGAATACAAAACCTAATAGAGCAGAGAAGTGCACATATTAGATAATAGAGCACATGTATTTGTAGACCTAATAGCTCTAACATTAAATAGTTGAACTGTTATCTGAGCAGCTGTTATTTACACTTCTTCAAGATTTAAGATGTCTCTTACTATATGCTAAAGAGCTACTGACCTTGCTGGGGGTCCCTTCCAAAGACTCCTGCATTAACAGCACATATCCCACTCCAGAAAGTGATGTGTATCTTCTGAGAATCCATTAGAAATATTTGTGGTACTGGGTACTAACACTGAGTGCTTTCAGTTTCCCAGTTCCAAGGATTGTCACAGTTTTGATTTTGCCACTTGCAAAAGTTTCAATACCAGCTTTCATAAAAAAAAAAAAAAAAAAAGAGAGAGAGAGAAAATGGCAAAAAAAGTATTAGATATCAACTGATACTTACCTCACTCACAATGACAGCACAAAAAGATGTTCTACCTTTCCATTATCTGTTTTGTACATCCTTCAGGTGCTTTTCTAGCTAGGGATTCAGTCCTTGTGCAAATTTTCCCTGTTAGAGAGTACCCCAGTCTGGGAAAGCAGCTTATCTTTATATCCTGTTCCTTTTTATTATTTTTTTCTTTTTCTCTCCAGGCAGTGATAGTTGTATTTTCACTTAATAGAAATTAGTTTAAGCAAGGCTGAATACTCTTTCTTCTTACGTAGAACAGTTCAAATTCTGTGTTGAACCTCCTCATGTGCAGAACTTCATTTTTTGTTCAACACCTACAACTTGGCACAATTTATGCAGCTATGGATTTTATATACTCACTGCTGGTTCCTGTTTGAGATTTGATGTTTTATTATTTATTGTTTTGATTTGGTAATGAATTTGGGGTGCCAAAACTAACTGTGTCTTTGGGTACACTATGACAAGAATTCTCAAGTAATGTATGACATTTAACAAAATTACATGACGCAAATATCATTTGAGTCAACCACTTAACCAAAATGACAGCTCAGAAAAGGTGAAGGTGAATATAAAGGTGAAGGTATCTTAATTAACTACCAAGGTATCTCTGAGACACTAGTAGATATGGAATGATGGTGATGAAGTAACACGTGGGAATAGAGAGAATACATAAAACTATGTTGGTAAAATTTGTCCCCCTTCCCGGATTACATGAGATTCATCAGCTTTAAGGAAATGATTTAAAATATGAGGGCCAGTCAAGTCAGAGTAATTCCTGTCAGATAATACAAGTCAGGATCACTTTTCATTTCCATCAGTAGAATTGAGGTTTGGCTCTACTTGACTCTAGATTTCCATAATTCTATGATTTACAACCATCATATTAAAGCCTGAAAGTTAGGGTAGTGGAGCATGCCTGAGTATCATTGCAAGAAGCATGGTACTTAAAATGCCTTCTAGCTGCTTATAACAGCCTCTCTGACTGAGTTTATTGATCTGAAGACAGAGCTCTAAAAAATAGTAGAAAGAACCATGTGAATGTTTCTCAGATGCTTTACAATCCACCAGTAAATTTAAACCTAGTGTTCAGGTTAAACGGAAATTTTAAGTAAGATTCAAGGGAGTTGGATTCAATTTGGAGTAGGATTCAATAGTTAACAACTAAGTTGTTAACCATTTTCAGGAAATACTGAATCTCATCTAAAATTTTTTGTAGGACCTGATAAAAAGTATGGCAGACAAAGACAATGGTGGTAAAAAAGCCAAGGAGAACACCAAAACAAAAAAGGGAAAAGGAAAACCATAATTAATGATTCCATAAAGAATTTCAGTCCAAGAAAAAAAACACCTCATATTCTTTCTCCCTGCTTCAGACTAAGATTTCTTAGTCCTTGCCTACTTGTCATAGTCATCCCATTAAAACATAAACAGACATCATCTCTTTTTGTCACACTGGAAAAACATCAATATAATTAAAAGTCACTTTTCTAATATTCGTCATAGTAATGCAGCAAAACAAGTCAAATCATATTGCAGGTATTCAATCTTCTTTCCCTTTTCCCAAAACTGGAGTTCACATTATGAACTCTCACTTGTCAATACTTTGATCAATTTGATCATAGTGTGGAAAGTCCGTATCTGTATGTAAAATCATTAAATTTTTAACAAAAAAAAGAACAGATAAAAATCTTCCCTTTTTGTGGTGGGTGTTTTATGCAGTATGCCAGAGTGGAGCTGAGCAAGTGCATGATGCTCAGTGCATGACAGGACCCATGGGTGGCCATCCTTGATCTCCTTCCTACCTACTTGTCCTTTCCTGATGCATCTCTGATCAGACAGAATGAACAGAAATATGAGATCAGCTTATACTTTTTGAGTCTGGTTGCCTATCTTCTGGATCATATCACATAAGTTATTTTATACTCCTACTACAGAACTCTTAAAAGTGTAAGTCACTGAGAAGAAAAGACACATTGAAGCACAGTTGCAGTATTGCACTGGCAAGTGTCATGAGTCAAGAGGAAGAATAATCATTTCCTGCAGTACCTGTTATTCCTTAGAGCTCTCTCAACCATGCTTAGCACATAAAATCTGACAAGATTAGAACCTCAGGTGGTATGGCTTCAGGCAAAGGAGAAATTCAGTTACCTGTCAGTAGTAATAATAAAGAAATGAGCGAAACCACCACAACGCTGTCTCTGTCTTTCCCCTGGATTACCTCTCTTTTAAGATGCCCTTATTGAGCAGTTATTCTCTATGTCTACTGATGAAAGGAAAAGTTAATGTTGTGCAAAGAAGAAGCAAGCCTTAAATCTGTTTTATGGGTTGACTAAGTTTCTTTGAATGTTTTTATGACATTTTTACTTTTCTGTTTGTTCTCTTTTAAACTGAGCCACAAAAGAATAATGGCTTCCAATGTCATTAGCAGGTATGTGAAACTCAAATGCATTCCTTACTTTTCTCTTGAGTAACTTCCATCTTATGTGGTAAATTAAAGGTTTCAGCTGAACCATAGAAATGGTCTACTCCAGCTCTCACTGAAATCAGTCTCATTGTCTTCTGGTATTCCTGCATCAATATCTATTTTATTTTAATAGAGACTGTAGACTTCTCATTTGTTGCAGCTATGCTGAAATGTTACAGCTAAGTCCTGTCGTTTAACCACCTACACTATCATTTTCCAAGAAAACACATGTAATGTAATATATTCCATGACAGCTACATTAATACCGTGCTTTTTACTCAGTCCTGTACTGTGTTTTCAGATTAATTTGTTTTCATTTTTTCCCAAGTAAATCTCTAAATGTTCTGATTTTTACCCAGTTGGTTGCAAAAGACATCATTTCCCATCAAATGGGTTGGTTCTTTTACCTTAAGAATAATAGATAGCAGACCTTCTCCTGTAGATGGCTCAATTATCCTAAAAAGAAAAATGAGAATTCCCAGTTCTTTAAGATGGCAGTATTTTCATCTTATAAGAGTTTTTGTTTGTTTGTTTGTTTGTTTTTGTGATTTTTTGGTTTTGTAGTATAACTAATGCAGCACTGAGCGACAGGCAGAGAACTAAAAAATGCAATGGCCGTATGACTGGTACAGTACATTAACAGCCCTTTGAAATGTAAGTTGTTTTGAAAAATAAATAAATAAATAAAAGAACAGGGAAAGAACGGGGGAAAGTTTTCATGATAGAGATCCATGTAGCATGTCCCTGCAAGAGGTGAAAGGATTCTTCCAGGTGGAATTTGACATATATCCATTCAAGTTTTTAAACAGTAAGTCTGGTCACTTGCATGTCAAATACACAAAGATAAATAAGGCACATCTTTGATGTAACCTTTTTTTTTTTTAAAAAAAAAAAAGACAGATTGTGGATCACTTAACCAGATGCCAAAGGGTCTATACTAGGCCTTTGTAATCTTGTTTTTGTAACTGCTGCATCTATTAAAAATGAACAGGGGCCAGAATGGTTGTAAATGAGAACATCATCTCAACACAGCCTTGTTTTTGGAAGCTTTCCCTTTGCTTATTAGTGAGTGATATCCTTCAGTCATCAATACCCTAATATTTTACCAAGATTTTTTATTTATTTATTTATTTTTCAGTTTAGAAGCTACCTTTTTGCTTTCTGTTTGGATTCCAGATAGATATTTATGTTATCTGATCTCCTTGAAGTACACAGTGATTGAAGTACACTGTGATTCTATGACCTTAAGAGGCAAGTGTAAAAACACAAGTCCTTTGTATAGTATTTTGATGGTAAACTTTTTTTTTTTTTTTCTCTAATACTTTTAGATGAATATATATGGGAAAGCTTGTCAAGATTCAGACTAGCATATCTGACACTGTAATAACCAGTGTCGTGCAAAGCTCTGGCTAAAACACTGCTTCAAGTGTGCTGGATTATGTCAGAACAGTTTTAAAGTACACCTGTTTTTGCCTGTTGGCCATGTGGGTTAGTCTTCCCACTCCTGCTTGGGATGAGCAGTAAACTGACATTTAGTTCCACAGTCGGCACTCATGAACTATAGTGTTTTAATGTCAGTTCAGTACAGAAATGATTTACAGTTCCAGTCAAAGAGAGTACGATTTTAAGTAGATTTCTGAATAAGAAATACAGAAAAAGCTATTTGGGTGCATAAATCCATATATCTTAGAGGTCTTTTCTAACCTAAATGATTCTGTATCTATTCATGTATTTTACTTCTGTCCTAACATCCAGATTGCTTTAAGCCCTTATCCTCTGGCTGAGCTGAGCAAGATGACACATTCTTCATCCGCTTTCAGGTCTTACATACTATCAGTGAAAATCACACAGGACAAGAGGTGCTTTACATATATTTCTGTGCGTGCCTTTCTACTTCTGTAACCTGGCATACAGTCTGGGGCATAATTTCTCCTCAGAGAATCTTCTGTGCAATCTGGTATTTTTTAAAATACATAGATTTGTACTATTCTGTTAAAGAAATACCTGCTATGATGGATTGACCTTGGCACAGCTCCAGATGCCTACCCAGCCACTGTCCCAGTGCCTCCTCAACTGGACAGGTAGAGAACATAAGATGAAAAACCTTTGGGTAACTTGATCTTGTGGAAGGTGTCCCTGCCCATAGCAGGTGGGTTGGAACTAGGTGATCTTTCAGGTCGCTTTTAACCCAAACCATTCCATGATTCTGTGAAAGACAATGAGATCACTTACCAATTACCTTCACAAGCAAAACAGACTCAACTTGGGGAGAACTGATTGCATTTATAGCCAATTAATATAGATATAGCTAGTGAAAAATAAATAAAAAATTAAGACAACGCCTTCCTACCACCTACTCCTCTTTTTATCTTCAATGCTCAACTCCAGTCTTTGTTTCCAACTCCTTATCCCCCACCTCAACCCGTGCAAGTGGGACAGCAAATGAGAGGTTGTGGTCAGTCCATAACATCTCCTCTCCTCATCACACTTCTTTTCCCCTGTTTCTG
>CM021699.1:99625541-99656355 GCA_011074415.1 Stictonetta naevosa
TCAGGTGCCTGGAACATCTCACATCTCTTCCTCCTCTTTCTTGTCTGACCTTGGTGTCTGACAGGCTGTTTATGACATGTTTTTGTCCTCACTCCTCTCTACCTGCTGCATTTTGTCCTTGCTTCAATATATTTCCTAGCAGCAACACCATTTTGGATGCTGGGCCCAGCTGTGCCCTGCGGTGGGGCCGTTGGAGTTGTCTGGAACCGGATGTGTCCAGCATGGGGCAGCCCCGGCCTCTCCTCACAGAGGCTGCCCCTGAAGCTCCATACTGCCAGCAATGTTGGCACCTTCACCCAGCACACCCACAAGTATAAAATAGTATAGTCATTTGTTCTTTTGACATTAAGGAAATAATAATAATAATAACAACAACAATAGTAATAATAAAACTGTGGAAAGCCTAATGCATAACCTGTGAAAAGGTTGATTCTTTTGCGTATAGATTACAGACATGATTAAATGTTCTTCAGATCACTGTGGAAAATTGATAGTAGTTATTTGCCACTTATAAAATGTGTGCCTCCACTGCTAAGCAAAGTCTTCTTTAGCTGTATTGTTTTCTTGCTTTCACAGGCAAGTTTATGAGCAATTCTTTTTTTTCTTTTTTTTTCTTTATTTTCTAATTCTCTTCAGAAGTTCTGATAATATGCAGAACTTTTCAGAAGTTTGCAATAGTTTTTGGACTCACAATATATGATCTATAAAAGATTTTTCTCTGAAAAATTACTTAAATTAGTGTTTTGTTGGCTTTTTTTTTTTTTTTTTAATTCGTAATCAGCAGTCATAATTAAGTAGTAAACACTCTGGATGTTTCATCCCGTTCCCAGTAAAATCACAGTTCAGCCTGGCTTACATTTAGCCATTTTGTGTTACAAAAATAAAAAAATAAGCACTCATATATATACATAGCGAAAGAGACAATATATATTACTACAGAAGAATACTTTTCAGTAAGATACATGCTAATAAAGACAGACTGCTGAAACACTGGCTGCCTTGCTCAGCTGCTTCAGTATGGTCTTGGCATGGCTTCACCTGTCATTATTCATTAGATGTAACACTAGATTACATCATCCAGAGTGGATTTTTTTTCCCTAAACATGACATGAACTACAACACATATTTGTTTTGCCATTTATTTTTGAAAGAATGAAAGGACTTTTCCATTTCCAAAGTTGTACAAGAGCAAATTGACTCACTGCAGCATTTAAATGTAAAGGCTGCTTCTAAAAATTTTTCATCACCATGTTAAGACCATGATACATGTTTTGTTGAAGCACAGTCATCAGCTAAGAACCCCAAAATATGCTACAACCTCACTTCGCAAAAATTCCCTAGGATAAGGAGTAAGTTCAATTCTTTACTTGATAACATATTGGAATATGAGGTGCAGTTAAATGTATTGCACTTTTATTGGATAAAAACCAAAATACATATATTTAATATTTGAAGTTTGACTGATAATATGGTAACTTGAAGAATGAAAATGGAAATTTAAAAAAGCCAATGTCAGAAGCAGTGACCACTGCTAGCTTCAGTGCTGCTAAACAAGCTACTAAACATGAGAATCTGACTTAATTCATAGCTGCTTAGACAATTAAATAAGCCATATATGATCTGAAGATGAGGAGAATAATTGGTTGCTTTTCAGTGAAATCCAGTGCACCAGGAGACAATGAGACCAAGACCCATTAACTGACATAAGTGCATAATCAGCAAATAAAAAGGCATGGATCTGAGTTAATCCCATTGTCTCCCTGCAAAATCTGTACTTAAAGGTGTGGTAGTTTTACTCGAATGGGCAGCTGAGCTCCACCACAATTGCTCTCTCAATCCTCCCCTCCTCAAAGAGGAAGGGGAAGAAAAGACAACACAAAGAGTTCGAAGTTTGAGATGAGAATGATTTAATTAAAGGGAAAGGGAATGGGGAGAAAAGGAAAACAAAAGAAACAACAAGGCCCCGCAGAAGCACAGAGAAAAAGGGAAAAAAGTTATTCTCTACTTCCCATCAACGAGCGATGTTCGGCCACGTCCTGGGAAACAGGGCCTCAAAACACGTAGTGGTTGTTCAGGAGGACCGCCCTCCCCCACAAGAGCCCCCCTTTTATTGCTGAGTGTGACATCAGGTGTTATGGAATATCCCTTTGGTCGGTTTAGGTCAGCTGCCCTGGTGATGTCCCCTCCCAATCAATTGCCCACCCCCAGTCTGCTGGCTCTTCGGAGCTTGGAGGGAGTCCTGATGCTGTGCCAGCACTATGCAGCAATAGACACAACACTGGAGTGATACCAGTGCTGTTCCAGCTGAGTGCAGAGCACGGCATTGTGTGGGCTGTTGCAGGGAAAGGTGATTCCATCCCAGACAGACCCAACACAAAAGGGAACTGCATACGAGCATGATTCAGAAGCCAGCATGTAGAGCTAGAGATCATGTAAGCTAACCAGTAAGAAACACTGAAGGAGAATGTCCATGTTAATGTCACCCACAATCTTCATGTGAGAAAAAGAACTGCAGACAGCTTAACAAATAATGTTTCAGTTGGGATGCAAAAGTTCTATATTTGATATCAAAAAAAAAGACCATATGCAAACAGCCCACTCTAAAAGATCAAGTCAGACTTTGTGACTACTTATTTCTCCAGGGAGAACTTATAGCAGACTTACAGTACCTAAAGGAGCCCTACAGGAAAGCTGTGGAGGGGCTCTGTCAGAGAGCGTAGTGATAGGACAAGGGGTAATGTCTTTAAACTAAAAGAGGGTAGGTTTAGATTAGGTATTAGGAAGAAATTATTTACTCTGAGGGTGGTGAGGCCCTGGCACAGGGTGCCCAGAGATGCTGTGGATGCTCCATCCCTGGAAATGTTCAAGGCCAGGCTGGATGGGTCCTTGAGCAACCTGATTTAGCAGGAGTTGTCCATAGCAGGGGGGGTTGGTATTAGATGATCTTTATGGTGCCTTCCAACCCAAACCATTCTATGATTCTATTTAGTGGGCAAAGTGCAATAAAAAAAATAAATCTGAGGTAGAGACAAAAAGGAATGTTTAATTTTCATATACCTTTTAACAAAAACTAAAGAAAAAATAGAGATCTGTGGAAAGCTACTCTCTAGACTGCCCAGCCTTTAGTTTTACTATGCTGAAGAGTGATCTCTCAAAACTTTACCTGAAAGATTACCAAATGATATGTAAGAAGACAGAAGTTATTCAAATGCCATCCATTTACAGTGTCCTGTATGGCCCATGAGTGACATAGCAACTAGTATGGGAGGGTATTTTTTCTCCCCACTCTTCTGTTGGATAATCAAGAACATAACCCAGAGCTGTCAATTAGTGCTAATTTTTAGCAGTAGCTATTGTAATGTGCACATCTACTTAATCAGTCTGAACTAAGAGTTTGTGGAATCTCTTAAAGTATTTATACTGCAGCAAGTTTCAATATGGATTTTATTCAAATCTATGACTAGAATATTGCCAATCACTTTGATTCCTCTAGTTTATCATGTGTTAGAAAGATAATAATATTCTTTTCACTTTTAAAGTCTCATTAAAATATTTCAGAGTGTTCATATTTTTCCTTTATATATATATATATATATTTTTTTCTCTGTCATATCAATGCAGTACTCTACAGGAAAAAAAAAAAAAAAAAAAGTGATTTATACAGTAAATGAGGCTGGGAAATCAGCAGGGATGGGACTACAGGAGAATGAATAGCTACAACTTCTTGTTTGAATTGTAATAATGGCAAATTTCTCTACTAAATTGGATTTGACTCTTTAAATGGTCAGCCTGACTATGGTTATATGTCTGTGTTTAGATAGGTTAGAGTCTAAGGTCAGCCATGGATCTCTGTACAATTTCAACTAGCAAAGCCTGGCTAGTCCAAATACCTATTTGCCATATGGAGGGTCTTTCTGATTGTATCTGTTCAGATCCCCAAGGCATTCTGCATTTCTCCTTTTTTCTTCACAGGTATAGGAAAGCTCATTGCATCAAACAACAGAAGAAAGCCAGCCTGGCAGGTTTACTGTGTTTTGTGATTGGATTTTGGCTGTCAGCTCAGCACTAGGTCTCATTGTCTGATGATATTAAGAGGGACACAGTTTCATTTTAGCATACTGCCCTGCTGAGTCTTTACATGTTTCCTCCCAGACATGTATTCAGTCTCCCTATCCTGTCTCTAACAATCTCCTGTGGAAATACATTCCCCAACCAAAAAAAAAAATATATATATATATATATATGTATATATATATATATTATATATATAATCTCCCAGTTTCCTTCCTTTCTTGTAATCCCAGAGCATCCACATTCTGTTCATACGAGCTGGATAAATGGCTTACTAACCTTTCCTTACCCTAAGTTTGAGCACAGCCCTGGCTTTACTTCTTTGCCATTTGGGTCAGCAAGCAGTTATTGATTTCTCTCAATGCCTGTTGTAGCTCAGCTGCCTCCTGCCCTTTGGCATGCACATGCTTTACCTCTCCTCCCCAGAGCTTCCACAGGCCACTGTGCCCTGGGCAGTGCTTCTCTTTCAGTTGACCACACTGCTTGGGGAGTCACGTCAGGGCTTCAAAAAGCTTCCCACAGCTTTATCATAGCGATGCTACTGCTTGGCTTGGTTTTCTCCAACCGGCTGCTTCACAGCTCCATTTCTGCAGCTGTCCATGCCCTACTGAGGCACAGCTTGCAGCCTTCTCTTCCTCTAGGTCATCTGCTTTGTGATAGTGCTCCCAGCTGTGTTTTTCTTCTTCTGACGACTGAGGTCACAGGAAAAAGCATTCTCCTTAGATGTGGTTGTATCTATTTAATGTCTCCAACTGAATACACAGTTAGCCACTCTGAAAATACAGTGTGTAAGTAATTGAAATTCTGCTTCATTCTTTGAAATAATTGTGCAAGAGTTTAGTTAAAGTGCAGCTCTTCTACTGTGGCAGGGAGAAAACACCCAGAACAAAACTCTGGCATAAGGCATGAAGTCTAACAGTCGGCAGAGATCCCAGTGTGGAATAAAAATAGGAAGTTTTTTTCTGCCTTTGTATTACAGATCTAGGCAGTATTTAAGACAGTGGGATTTATGTAAAGATAAGATTTTTAATTTTCCCTTCTTTCTGCTGCATGCTTAATAGCAATTCTGCATTCACTCTCTATTTCACTCTGTATCAAATTAAATTTAATAATTTAAATACTGGTAGGTAGCAAATCATGTGTGTATAAAATCAACATATTTTCTCTGAAATGTTTGCCATGGATAGATGGATATAGTTTTGTAGCATGCAACTTTAAGTTATCTTTGTCCTAATTGGATTAAGTCCCAGCTCTGAGTACTGGTAGACTAAACTTCTGCTTTATTAAAACAAACAAAGCACAAAATAAAGGATTTTAATTATTTCTGTTGAGATGCATCCACTCTCCTCTCTTCAACATTCCAC
Organism: Stictonetta naevosa; assembly: GCA_011074415.1. NCBI lineage: Eukaryota > Metazoa > Chordata > Aves > Anseriformes > Anatidae > Stictonetta > Stictonetta naevosa. The sequence continues at coordinate 99,630,977 of CM021699.1, forward strand.
ATCACATATGTTCAGTAACATCATAAATGCATGTACCACAATATACATTGTTTGTTTGCAAGGTGGGACAATACCTTCAATTTCAAATTCAGAATTAGATGCATGCTGCTTCCTGGGTTACTGCTAAATAAAAACATGGCTAAGATGTGTTTTTTAGAATTTGGTTTGATAGTCCTTATTATTTCATTTTTAGCATCTTCCCTGGCATGGCTTTATCCTGTGCCACCTAGCAAACACTCTTGCAGGTAATGCAAGACGATTCATGGTAGGCAGTCTGGACAAAGTCAAGATGACCTGGCATCTTTTATCTGACATAGATCTCCACTGCCAGCAGACCTTCTACCCCCAAACCCTCAAGACTTTTCTTGTGAAATATCTATAAAAACACCATTTCAATGGGCTGTCCACAGCTTTCAAAGTATTTCAGATCCTTTAAAATGTGGGGAAAAAGGAAAAAAAGTATTTTAACAATGTTCCACTCACATACTAATAGATGTTTTCTGTCAGATACCTGGTCACTGTGGATGAGATAGTATGAAACAAAGGCATGAAAGATACTATTGCAAACAATATATTATAGAGACAGAATTTTATCAAGAAAGAATTTAAAAGTAAATATAATTTTAATTGTATTTTTTCTTGTCAAGGATATTGAAATGCAGTCAATTGCAAGTTAAAAATCATAGAATTTTAGAATATCCTGAGTTGGAAGGGACCCACAAGGATCATTGAGTCCAGCTCCTGGCTCCACACAGGACTACCCAAAAATCAAAACATATTTCTGAAAACATTGTCCAAACACTCTTGAACTCTGGCAGGCTCGGTGCTGTGACCACTGCCCTGGCGAGCCTGTTCCAGTACCTGACTAACAGCTGACAAACCTTTTCCTAATATCCAGCCAAAATTTCCCCTGTCACAGCATCATGCTATTCACTTGGGTTCTGGTCACCAGAGTGGAGAGCAGTGTTTCCCCTTCCTCCCCTCATGAGGAAGCTGTAGGCCGCAATGAAGTACTGAGGTATCCTCTTCTCTAAATAATATTGCAATTAATGGAAGCAAATGCTTTATAAGAAGGGAGTTTAAGTAGAAGCAGGGTGGGGGATGAATGATGAAGAACCATTATGCAAGTTATCCCCATTGCCTTGCAGTTGGGAACCTGGCCAACGAGGCTGTGAAAAAGAAGCTACTCTTCCCATATGTAATGTATATTGTTTTGTTGCTTGGTTTGATTTAATGAAGCAACAAATCGATTCTTCTTATGAAAAGAAAGGTTTGGGGTCTTATATATTATTACTCCCCTTGTAGCTACAATTATTACTATAACAATCTTAGGACAGCAGTTGCCTAACATCTCTTTGGCAAGCCTAGGAATTACATTTTTTATTGTTTTCTTAAATTCAGTTGCTACACTGGACATCCTACCTGGCTGAATAAGCCTGGCTCTTGGTCTCCATAATTTCATAACCCATCACCTTGTACAATAGAAAACTAACAGAGGATCTTCTATACATTTTGTTTTGTCTAAATTAACAAACTGAAGTGGAAGAAATTTACACTCGATCCATAACAAGAAAGCTTATAGTAGATTATAATTAGAGTGTTCTATTTTAAGACGTAAAACCAAACACCACACAAAAGGAAAGGAAAGAAAGATAAATTAAATACCTAGCTAAAACACTGTTGTGTTGATTTAAAAGATGCATAAATATAGCAATACTGTATTTAGAATGTTCTTGTCCATTTTTTTTCTTCCACATATGAAGGCACTGCACAAATCAGAGTTCTATATAGCTTTTTTTTTTTTTTTTTTTTAAATATATATATATATTAGTATTATCATTTGGTCAACAGTGACGCTTCACAGGAAAGTGAAAAGGACTTGCCTTCGTTTCACTCTGGTTCTCAAACTCTGAGTTATTGTTGTCAGCTGTCCCTCTCCAATCTACTTCTAGAGAACTGCTGCTCACTCTTCTACTCGCTGTCTTACTTGTGCAGTTATTCTTGCGAAAGTACAAGGTTTTCGTGTGCACATGTGAAACTTCATCCTATTTTGTGGACCCATTTTCCTACAGTTCAAGATAGATGAAATTCTAACCTGGTAGCCTTTCCCAATTTGACTTACCATATTTCATGTAATGTAATATTTGTACTCTCTACTCCATCATAATGAATAATACCAAACATATCTTAGGCCCCGCCATCTGTCTGGTTAGAAATGTGGGCTACTGATAAGTACTTTTGGAGTATTTTTCTCCATATCTCTATGCATCCAGTTTACAGTAGATTCTTTTCTAAAATACATTTTGTCTATTTCTTATGGCTGTATCTTCTGAGACAGTGTAAGGCCTGAGACAGTAATGTAAGTGCAAGAATTACTGCCCTCTCATTAAAGTAAATCATCTTGTTCTGAAGTGACATGCATTTGACAATAACATCTTGGATGCTGTTCACCTACTTGTGGTCTTTTAGTAACTTATTTTTTTCCTCTGATGAAACATTCATGATTTTTTCCAGGAACTGAAGTTAGGATAACTCAACTACAATTGTCTGGCCTACCAGTCTTTGGAATTTCTTCTGTCTTCAACAATTTCTCAGGAAAAACAAACAAACAAAAATCTATCTATCTATCTATCTGTCTGTCTGTCTGTCTATTTCTAATGTCTCTAAGATTACTTCAGCCAGTCTCCTAAGTATACTGGAATGTAAATCCTCAGACGATCCCATTTTGAAATGATTTAGTTCACCTGAGATTTGAATTTGTTCTTTTCTTATTCTATCCTGAATTGTCACCCTACTTTAGTTTCACATAATGCATTAGGGGCATACTGTGGATAAGAGTGAAAGAACGGGTTTCTCAAGGCTAGATGCTGCAATTTTAAATCTCTTAGGGTAGTTTTTGTTGTTTTTGTATTTTACGAATGTGGACATTGTTCAGTGTAACTTCTTTCAGGGTAAGGGAAATGGCTACAAAAGAGATGGAGGGATGAGGACAATGACACACATAGGTGTACCAAGCCAAGTAAATCTAAACAGAATGAGTAATTTGTACACATGAATACAAAAATTTGAAAGAGTAAGAAGACAAAGTGATCATATACACAAGAATATAAAAATCCAGGCAGAAGGACAGATCAGCATATGCAAATCTACACAGTTATAGCTCACTTTGTGCTGTATGCCTGATTGGTACTTCTGAGTATTTGCAAAAATTACCAATAACAACATAATCTCTTTGAACCTCACCCTCGTGGAGACAGAAGCTTAATCTTACCTAAATTAAGACATTTTTTTAATGCAAACATTCATCCTTAACATCCTCCTCCTAGGCTTCCTTTCAGGTAGTGGGGGGAAACATTTATGGCACTGGTGATGTGCTTCTACTTTAGCCATCTACTTTAGCATGAGATGAATCATGTTCTACAGCTGTTCATTGCTCTCCATTGACTATAAAGGGAGTATAGACAACTGGCTTCGATGAGGTTATCCATAATTCATCAAATTAATCCCACACATATCTAAAGTTCCCTTATTGTTAATGGTTCCATTAAGCCTCACCTTTCTCTTATATACAATGACTGTCCATCAAAAGCCATTGCACTTTACAGTGTTAGGTTCATGGAAGAGGAGGCTGAAGCTTTCTGTTTTGAGAAACTGGTTGGCTAGATAGAGAGAAAATCTGCTCCTCCTGCTGTAAGAGTGGATGTGGACACTGTTTAATTCAAGCACACACAGATCTCAGTGTGTATGTATATATACACTTAATACAGAGGAAGCCCCCCTTTCCATTTTTATCTATAAGAGCTTCTGTTTATAGCAAGCCTCCCGTCAGCACAACTGAATATATATAAACTCAGTTTCAGAAGTCAAAACTATTTCCTCTAATTTTTCTTATATTTTGACTTTTCCGTTTTCTCAGATACTTCTCATTTCATTTTACATAGATTTAATATCATTGAAGTTTCACTTGGCATTTCCAGTTTTAAGCATAGATTCAGGTTTAGTCAAATCCCTGCCAAAACAAACATAGTAAACAATCGCATAATTGGATTCTATTTAAAAAAACTCCCATGTTCCCCATTCCCTCCAGTTTCTTCACATACAACCAGCATTTGTCCAAGATTCATCTCATAATATCATAGATTTGGGTGAAGTTTTCTACTGGTAACAAACATGAAACCTAATAAAATATTCCTTACGTCTGCTGTGTTATGGATCTTTCATATAGCTGTTGTATCTTCATAAGACTTTGAAATGGATGAAATCTGCCTCTTGCTTCAAATAAGCTTAAAAATATTAACAAATGCTGTTGCCACTTGTATTATTAAGCACACTCTGTAAGTCCTATTAAACCAGTCAAGGCAAGAGATCTCAAAATAAAATAGTACCTCCTCTTCAAATTCACTAACCAGCTATAAAATTGCAGAGCTTGAGCTTCCTCACTCCTGTCTTAAAGGCCAACATGAAATATCTCTTTAAAAAAAAACATTTCTGACACTAACAAAATCTACTTCATATCATTGTGCTTTTAATATCATTAAGTGAAACCTTCTCCATGTTCAACTTCAATGCATTAGAATCATGAGTAATGCTACTTTTAATTAAACAAGGTATTGCAAAAGATCTGTGCTCTCTTACATTGATCCGTATAATCTTTTTTTTCATATTTTACCCACTGAAGTATGTTTATTAATAGTGCTACAGAGACTTTGGTAGCAGGGCTTCTTAGATCTTCTAATAACCTTTTGAGCCAAAGATTGCTTCCTTTCATACTTGACCAAATCCTCTACCTTTAAGGAATGTCTCACTTTATTCAAAGCCTTTCTTTTTTTCTTTGACCTGCCTTCAATAATTCTTCTGCTAAAAAGTACTGATGGATTGCTTTTCTCTCCACACAATCTAGAAATAGCCAAAACAAGCCACAGACATACCCAGAGAAAAGCTTCTTTATATTGTCTGTGACAGTTTCCATAAATCCCTTAAAATAGAGAGAATAAAAGGAGATCCAGACAACCTTTTGAACTCTATCTTTTCTCTACTGCTGTATCAATTTAGAAGGCAGCTGTAGATGAATAAACATTGTAAAATGGTCACCCCACCTTCAGGAAAATCGATTTTATACTGTAAAGCCAACCTCTAATATTTACTCCCAACTTTCTGAAAATTTATGTCTTGCTGGTGCTTGAACATTTAGCAGTAAGACTGTTAAAACTACTCCTTACCTACCATTTCAAGTGGATCATATTATCTATTATTTTTTTCTTCTTAAACCTTATTCTTTAATTTTGCTCTCAGCCAATAATTTGTTACTAGTTTCTTGTAATAGTCATTAGTGATGAAGTGGTTTTATGTTTAGAGCTAAGTTCATCCTGTGTTTAAATGTCATTTTGCTGGTAAGGATTTGTTCTCTTAAGAGACAGCATCTCATTTTGAGAATTTTTTTTTCAAAGTAATCATACTAGAATCTCATAAATGTTAGTCTTCCATAATGAAAAACCCAATCAATAGATATAGTAATCACAACTATTACAAACATTAATCATTGCCAATTTATTTATAACAATGTATTTATTAAAAGTATCAAAAGACTATTAAAATACTATTAAAATTTCCCACTCTCAAAATTCTAGTTTTAGATTCTACATTCAAACTCCAGTCCTACTTTCATTGATAGAACCAGTCAAGATGAATTTTAACACTCCCTTTCATTCTCTCTCAACACTTCTGTAGATATGGTCATTTCTGCCCCTCCCTGTACCCAGAAAGAATCAATGTCAACAGAGCATTCCAGTAAGTCCTCTCCCTTGTAGAGATATGCTCTGTCTCACCTCTGTGGAATTCATGACAATGGGATAAATTTCCTTGTATTTTGTGTGTGTTAGTCTTCACACATGAAAATAGAGACTCAAGACTGGTCATCTATGCTTTAGAAAGTCCATAATGTTCCTTTAATACAGAAAAGTATGAGAAAGAAGGGAAGAAGGAAGGAAGGAAGGAAGGAAGGAAGGAAGGAAGGAAGGAAGGAAGGAAGGAAGGAAGGAAGGAAGGAAGGAAGGAAGGAAGGAAGGGAAAAGGAAGAGCAAAATGAAAAACAATCAAACTCACAATTTATTACTATTCTCTAATTCCTGCACTGTTAAGAAACCATAAGGAAAGGACCTCCTGGGAAATATTTTCTGGGCAAGCAGAAAGGCTCCTTGGTGTCTTAGAGTGCCAAGATAAATATGAGAAATCTTCAGGTGGCCTAAACTGATGGTAGCCTGACCTCTTGTTGACCCCAACACACATTATCATAAATTTTCTTTACAGCCATGTTTGTCTTTCTTTATGACCACCATGATTACAGCATTCAAAATTCAGAAGCTTTAAGATCACCACCCTCAGAATATTTTAAGATAGCAGATGTTCTCTGTATTCTTGAAAACAGTACAGAGAAGGAACACTTTCTACAAAATACCCATTTTAAATCTGGTAAGTATTGTGGTCTCAAACAATGAAATGGTAAACTTTACTGAGCAAAGAGCCATAAGCAACCTGTTCTGATTTCAAAACTATGCCTGCTATGCGCACTGGTTTGTAATAGAAGACATTGAAAGGTGAATGGGATTAGAAAGGCCTTGCAGAGAGACCTTGACAAATTAGAGGGCTGGGCAGTCACCAAGTGCATGAAGTTTAACAAAACCAAGTGACATATTCTGCACCTGGGCAGCCCTGGATATACATACGCGGCAGACTAGGAGATGACAGGCTGGAGAGCAGCCCAGCAGAAAGGGATATGGGGGTTCTGGTTGACAGAAAGTTGAATAGGAGTCAACAGTGTGCCCTGAAGCCAAAAGGGTCAACTGTGTCCTGAGGTGCATCAAGCACAGCATTCCTAGGAAGTTGAGGGAAGATATTGTCCCACTATACTCTGTGCTGGTGCGGCCTCACCTCTAGTACAGTTTTGGCACCACAAACTAAGAAGAAGACAAAACTATTAGTGTCCAAAGGAAGGCTGCAAGATGGTGAAGGGCCTAGAGGAGAAGAAGTATAAGGAGCAGTTGAAGTCACTTGGATTGTTCAGCCTTGAGAAGAGGAAACTGAGATGAGACCTCATGGTGGCCTACAGCTCGCTACAGCTTCCTCACAAGGAGGATTGGAGGGGCAAGCAACCTCTCTTTCACCCATCTCTGGTAACAAGTAATAGGACCTGGGGGAACAGCATGACGTGGAAAAAGGGGAGGTACAGATTGGATGTTAGGAAAACGTTCTTCACCAAGAGGGTGGTCAGGCACTGAAACAGGCTCTCCAGGGAAGTGGCACTGAGCCTGATGGAGTTCAAGAGGTGTTTGGACAACACTCTCAGATATATGTTTTACTTTTTGGGTGGTTTTGTGTGGACTTTGGAGCTGGACTTTATGATCCTTGTGGGTCCTTCCAACTCAAGATATTCCATGATTCTGTAAGCTACACATTTACATAAAAGTCTGCAGAAATGTCTTGCAGACAAAAAAAAGATGTTGGAAAAGATGTTGGAAAAAATGTATTGCAAACATTTCTTGCTTATTAATATTATCTGTGGATTTTGTATCCTTAAAACTCTGATAAGAAATTGCTCATCCAGTTGCTCTTCATTTTACAGTGACATCATAGAATGGTTTGGGCTGGAAGGGAAGATCATTCAATTCCAACCCTCCCTGCCATTCCACTAGATCATGTTGCTCAAAGCCCCATCCAGCCTTAAACACCTCCAGGGATGTGGCATCCACAGCTTCTCTGGGCAACCTGCACCAGTGCCTCACCACCCTCTGAGTAAAGAATTTCTTCCTTATAGCTATACTAAATCTACCCTCTTTAGTTTAAAGCCACTATTCCTTGTCCTATTGCTACACTCTCTGATAAAGAGTCTCTCCCCAGAAGGTGATCATAAATCACCTCTCCTTTCAGATGCATCCATGCCCTGACTCCTTGGAGCACAAGGGAAATAAATGTTATTTCAAACAGAATATAGAGCACAATGTTACATAAAGTGGAAATCTCATTCTGGGGGTTAAAAATATTGGTCGGCTGCTCCTGCATAGACAGAATGAGCAAATTTGCCATTCTCTCAAAATTATTTCTGGGCCCATATGGCATGATATTCTCCTGTGTATTCTAATGGCTTTTCTCTTGGGACACAACATTGAGGTCCTGGCTTTAGCTAAAGTGGAAGAGACAGCCATTCGACTTCCAAATAACTAAGTAATGACTCCCTGAAGGAATCATTCAGGGATAATTTCAGCACAAACCCACTTGTTGGTCTTGTTGTATATGTTTCTGAGCTCACTGGAGATTAAGATCTGTTTCTGTAAAAGTAAATGTAGATAGGGAGGTGTGGGGGGGATTGTTAGTTTTTTTTTGTTGTGTTTTTTTTTTTTTTCTTTTTGGTAAGGCTTGTAATAAGATGTACTAAATAAACAGGATATCAGCATATAACCAGTTTAGTTCACTATAAAGTGAACTTGTTTTTTTATGGCAGTAATCCAGTCATATCTTTTTCAGCTCATTGGTTTCTTTTTCCCTCAGTGTTTTTCACCATTTACTCAATATTAGAAATGCTCATACTCAGAGTATAGAATCATGGAATCATTCAGGTTGGAAAATACCTCTAAGATTATCTAGTCCAACCTTTAGTAGTTGTGTTACAGTGAATAGCTGTGTAATTTCTGGGGAGTAAAAAAGGGAATGGGAAAACATCCAGAAGCATATTCAAGCAGAAAAAAAAAAAAAAAAAAAAAAAGGTAAAAAGGTTTTCAAAGATAAGAATGGAGAGTACAGAAGTCATAAAAATATTATGTCTGCCAAGCTCCTCAGATGTCTTAAAATCTCTGGAGTTCTTAGCTTCAGGACTTGAAAAATGCAGTCCTGTCTTAAGTTATTGCTGCTAAATACAGAAAGGCAATATTACCCAGCTTCAGTACACAGTCAGTCAAGGATCAGCTCCTGATTAGGCCATTGATCTGTTGTGTGACATTCCAGCTTTTTGTGTCTCTATAAACCTTTCAACCCTTTGTGCTTTTTCTCTTTCCAGTGCCATGATGGTAACCAGCTGTTGTTCTTTCCAGTGCTTGGTAGGGTACCAATTTCCTCTGGGATTTCCAGTAACTACTGTAATACAAATGATAGCAACACTGCTTTGTGAATATGTTCCACATGTGTAGAAACAGCCCTATCTAGTGATTTTGTGCTACTGCTCCAGTATCAAGGTCTAAGTGTAGAGTAGAGGATAAAAAGAGGGGGAAAAAAAAAAAAAAAAAAGCTCAACAGGAAACAAGCAGTGTGCTTGCAATTTAACATGACTGTCACATTATGCTGTCTTAAGAAGTGAGAATTAAGAGACTTAATTCAATTCAGGAGATGGCATTGAATGGATGCAACAATAAAGTCATAAAAGGTAAATGATTTCTTGCAGAAAGTAGAACAATGACTTTCTATGCACATGCCATTGACAAATGCAAGTGCAAGGGCCATTTCATACAGCATTATCTGGAAAAAAAAAACATATATATATATCCTTAATATTCACAGTGTGTAAGAAATAAATGTTAGACGAGATTCTGAAATTTCCAGAAAGGAAAAGACTTTCTGCATTTTTTGATTCCTACCCTTCTTATGTGTGTTATACTCCATGCCAAACAGTGAACATGCAAATTTGATTATTCATAAGACTTTTGAGTGGATTTAACAGTAACATGACACCATTGCTACAGTCTTAAAACCTTTAATGAGTTACTTCATAGTATAATAGGTCTGTGAATTACTGAGTCATTGCTACGTTTAATTTCTGCAGTGAGGGTGGTTGAGAACAACTACAAATGGCTGATATCTTGTCAGCCTGTCAGGACATGTTTACATGGGAAATTATTTCTCAGGAAGTCAAGGTGAGAATTTGCTGGAAACTACCTACACTGAGCTAGTCTCTGTGTCTGTGCCTGGACACTCTTGAAGTGTGCAAAATGTAAGGTATTTCTGCCTTCAGAGAAGGATAAGTTAATTCAAAGAATTAATCATGCTAGTTTAGAAGATAATAATGACAAAGTGCACCAAAATAGCCAGAGGGAGTGAGCTCTAGTCTGGAAACCAGGCAATTGTTTTAGAGATAAAGTGCATAGTTTACTAATGAAGCTATTTAGCTTGCCCATAGCCTGCACTAAAACCTTTGTTTAACTTTTAGACTGGAATTGGCTTGTTTGTGGCCAGTTCACATTATGGACAGAAGAATAAATCTTCATCTCCACCAGTCCTCATAAGCATACCTTTAGAGCTTATTAAGGGCACTCACAAGAAACAGAGAAAAGGAAGGGTAACAGTATAGAGTAGCTCAAATATTGTAAATTCATACCTAATCTTTTAGGCAAATCCTAACCCATTCTTAAGTGCAGCAGTCTAGTCTATGCTTACTGTTGCAGCTGTTGTTTGTAGTCAAGGATTTAAATGACACTTTATCACCTGTGCTGAATTCATAAACAGTTTAACCACAGGCATCAGCGCATCCAGCAGTTGAGTAGTATTAAATCACCAAATTTAACTCTTCTGATAAATTAGGAAGAAAAAAGTAAAATAAATAAATAACATAAATGTTCTTTTGTTTCAGCTTTAAGGAAACCAATTAAAGACAGCTATGCACTACAGTTGTGTGTAATCTCATAATGTAGTTTTAGGCACAAACTTATATTCCTACTCAATCAAAACACTGCTATTTTAATGTCCTGTTTTCATTGACATGTGGGAAATGAGGTTCAAAAGAAAAGGAACTGAGGCATTAAGCACTGACTGAAAAAAAACAAAAACAAAACAAACAAACAAACAAACAAAAAAAAAATGGAAGAATCAAAATGATATACACAAAAGATAAGAATACAAACATGAGATCTACTCAGCACTTTATGAAAGACTTACGCAGCAGAGATATATTTAATAGTGTATTGTTGCACAAAGAAAATTGGCCAATAAAAATTTGCTGTATTTAGTTTAAAGCATTTCTAACATATAAGCAATAGACCATTCAAAATGTATATATGAGCCTTCATAAATTGTGTATTTCAAATACATATTAATTCCTCTAACTGGATAATAATACTGTATGCTTCATGGAATATCATGTCTGGAAATACAGAAATAAAACAAAGTTGGAAATGTGGATAGATCAGGCAAAAGTTATTTTCATTCTTTAAAGAAATCTTTTTTTTTTTTTTTTTGGCTAAATATTATTTTAAAATTTAGCATAGAATAGAAACTGCAATTTTCGTTTCAGTTAAAAAATCTAAAGTGACTTTAAAAGTGGTATGTCAAGTTCTACATGGAGGTTTGTGTTCCAAAAACTGAAACAGAACTTGTTGCCATTTAATTAAAAACAAAACAAACAAACAAACACAATAATAAGAACAGCAACAAAAAAATCCTTCTCCAGCAAATATGTTTATATGGCATATCCTTTGTGAAAATTATTATTTTTTTTTTTTTAAATTAGTACGCTACAGTGAATCAGTATTACCAACGATAAGACTTTTAGAAAGTGTGAATGAGATGAAATTGCTGCAATGGGCTGCAATATTGTTTACTAGAAATAACTGGTAGAAAAGGTCTTCGGATTCATCAGCTTCTAAAACCTTCATATACTTAGCTTTAATGAAGAAAAAAATAGCAGAACTGAACACAAGATACATGTCTTCATTTTCAGGGCCCACCATGATTTTTCTCATAATACTTGTCATCCTATGTCTCGAATCAAAAATGTACCAAAACCAATAGATTTTTGATGTAAAACAGAATTTCAAAATTATTCATTGTTTTCCTTCTGCTTCAGAAAATATTCTGTAATATCTGTAAATATATCTCACTTTCCTATTATTTAAATTTTCTGAATTGCCTTAAACTTTTAAATAGCAGCCATTGAGACACTTGTGTCACATATTAATATAATATTGCTCCTTAACCTATGTGTGCATGTGCTGAATTTATGTCATTGTAATCACTGTAATTTAAAATAGTTAATTATAACAATTGTAGTAAATACACATATAAACTACTTTAAATTGCAATTTAAAATTAAATTTAATTTAAATTCAAATACGTAACAATAATGCTAGCAGATAACAAGAAATTCCATAGGATATTGTTTTGCAACTTTACAAGCTAATAGGAGCCAGAAAGGCAGATATTCTAATAAATGAGGATCTTTCAGGTTCATATTTACAACCCCCCCACACACACACCAAACACACAAACAAACAAATAACCCAACCCTGCCCCAAAACAACAAGAACAATGAAACACCAACCCTCCCTCTCCCTCCACCCCCCAAGAAAAAATGACAAAATCACTGCCACCATCAAAAATGCCATTTCTCTCATGGGTCAAAAACTGTCAGAAAGTGAAGTAAAGCTCTTCATATATTAACCTATGCATTTGCATTTAAAAAAATGGAGGGAAAACTAAAAGTCCAAAGGGTTGACTATTTCATATCACAGGTGTCTGTATTTCTATGGTGAGTAAAGTTATTGTTACACAATGGGCATATGTCAAGAACAAGAAGATCTCTTATAATAATTTATGTGTGTTTCTAAGGATGCTGTTGTTAGTGAAAGTGTAGTGCTTCAGGTCACTCAGCTCCATTGCTTTATTCCTAAATAATAATTCTAGATAGTGGCTGAGAGGACATCCTGGGATTCTAAGATCAAAGAACATGGGATTACATCACAGAGTTTTCAGAAATCAGAGAGGGATTTAAGTGAGACCTACCTGTCAATGTTCATGTATTCTTAGAGGTACTTAGTACAGGCTGGCTGTGCCACAAGTACCAGGCATCCCATGATAAGAAATACTTGTCTTCCATATGGTAAGACTAGCTGCTGGAATCAGTTATCTTCCTATTTTTTATGTACTGATAACTGAAACATGGAAATTCCACTGATAGAAACAAATACTTGGCTTCCCTACAAGTGTGGATCAGTGGTATACGAATAGTTTTTTAGTTGTTGTTTTTTTTTTTTTTTAATTATTCAGAGTTGCCTAACAAAGATGTAAAATAGTAAGATATTACCCTTTTAATGATAGATTAAATAGAATAGCTTTTCTACTGCTGTCTTCATTAGTTCTGTAGAGACTTAACACATGAAAAGAAGTAGATTATTACTTCAATCTGCATTACTATTCCATTCCTTCAGAGGAACTTCGCTGTGTTTACAATATCTTATTCATTTGGAAATTGTTGCAATGGGCATAATGAAATTAGTACTTCTAAAGAGAGGTGGTGTAAAAATTTTTTTATATATGTGTGAATTTGCATGTACACAGTGCTTCTAAGATTACATATTACACAAATAGTATATTTGTGATTAGAATTATGGTGCTTAGCACTTGCGTTAGTTCAAATTGTACTAAGGAGAATGTTTTTTGCCAAATAGTAAAATATTCCCATTTCCTAGCTCAGTGAGGTTTTCTAGCCCATTTGCTTTTAGGTTGATTTTTGCTCTGAAGCCCTTAGGTTTATATCTCATCTGAAAATCATTTGACTCTGTGGTAGAATCATGAATGTTCTCACTATCTGTAGTGAGAACCCAGTTCAAAGTTGGCAAACCTTTTGGCCTCAGTGATTTAAAACCATAGCACAATTAAGGAGAAAGTTACTTTCTTTGCAATTATTGATCATCTGGCAATTCTTTGAGTGTGATAGGATACATAGACAATCATTCCCATTTTTTACACTTAGATGGCAATATTTTGGTTGTAATTCTACTTTAACTGTATATTGTGTTTTTGAATTTCTTTACATTTTGTGCATTATTTTGACTTGAGGGTACTTTTATTTCTATAGGTTTTTTATTCATTATTTATTGTTATATAGCAGCATTTCTAGAACTATGTTAATTAAATTCTATGGTTCTTATAATAAATTCAAAGTTTTATAATATAAAGAGGCAACACATAGCAGCAGGAAAGAATACTAGTATACTAGTAGAGTTAAACTGAAAGTACATTGTTCCTTGGTGTCTAATCAGCTAAATCTTTAATGTTTTTCCAGACAGCTTGGTTAAAACTTAATCCTTTAAAAAGCAGTGTAGTTCAGAAACTTACAATTAGAAATGGCTAATAGCATCAGTATACTTACTCTGATTATTTCTTGTTACTGGTCTGTTTGAAGTTCCAATTACTTCTAGAAAAGTCTCTAGGATAAGAATGTAAAGATCAATAACTGATAGATTTACAATCTACAATAATAATTGATTGAAAAAGAGGAATATATGTATACTTATGCTGCTGTTAAATACTACCAAGCATTAATAAAATCAATTACAATTTCACAGCTTCCAATTCCCTTCTATAATTAAACCTTTTGAGACACATGCTCACTCTATCACTCAGTGAACAGAGTTTGTTTTTTTTTTAAAAAAAAAAAAAAAGGACAGAGAGAGAGAAGGTAAAAGGTATCTTGTTTTGATGTCCTAACTAAATGATCTACTCCAGGAATTTGGAGCTTCTGGATCTGCTGAAGTAATTCTTTATTGGGAACTACTTCCTAAGGGTCTCTCGCTAGAGACTCTGCTCCAGTAAGTTCTGTCACAAGAACATCACCATTATTTTTTTTTTTTTTTTGACAACTAGCATGTTTGTGTCTGCAAATGGATGAAATTTTATGTGTAAGGCCAAACTAGAGCTATGTAATCACCTGAATAGATGGGTGATGTTTAAGCAGCTTTAGCAGCATGACTACATCTTCTCCTGCAGACCAGAGAAGCTCATATAGCTACTGAACCAAACTGCAGCAACATCATGGCTCTGCTAGTACGGCTGTATGCCTGAGTGGGAAAACCCTACCCCTTACCTGGTGTCAGAGCTGTAGTAAGTGTTGGTATACATTTTCTGATCATTGTAGCCCGAATGAATTTTTGTCTCCTTACTAGAAGCTTTTGTGCTGTAGGAGCTCTGGAGACTACATCAACTCTTTAAAACGAGATTCACGCTCCTGGATTAGTTGAATACAGTGAAATAGGTTTGTCACCTTGTTTGTGGTGCTTGAGATGAAATCCAGTAGATATTGTTTTATAGTAGATATTGTTTTTAGTGTTTATGTATGCTTTCGTTTGAGATTTTGACCATATAAATTTCTGATCCCCAAATGAAATGTCATATCTGAATGCATCACATAATTTTAAATTACATTATATTATATATATTATATATAGCAAGGTGCAACATTATACATCAAGTGAAAGTTAAGATGAGTGTGTTTCCCACATCTCCCCCCATTAAATTTGCATTAGATTTATTGTTGTACTTAGAGTAACTTAAAGAATCATTTGATCCAAACATTTTTTGAGTGACAGACACAAAGCAGACAGCAAGCTGCCCTGGTATTTGCTTACCCTTATGTGTTCACATTATTATGGCTATGTACTCTCAGTCCTGTGAGATGTCCAGAGGTCTCCTAGTGCATGCTGTACACTCAGCAAAGAGCCTTACTAGTCATGGTCACCCACTTTGCATGACAATGTTTCATATGCACAACTAATGTGTAGACACAGGTACCTCTGAATTAGGGATGCATACACATCTCTTATTTAATACATCTCTACAAATATAGAATATTGATGAAAATGCCAGGTGGCAATGTCTGATTTTTATGTGGTCTTGGAACATCAGACTTTTCTGTCTTCTTAAGATTTTTATTTATTTATATATTTAATTTATTTACAGCATAATCTGACTTGAGAAACTACCAGGATTTTATACAATAGTTTTTTTTTTTTTTTTTTTTTTTTTTTTTTTTACATTCCATTGGGCACAGCAAATAAAGAGAACTCTACTGTCAATTGAAACTTATAAAGTTTCTTTAAAAGCCTGCAGTAAAAGCTTAGGAAGAGGAAAAGCCTTTAAATTTATTTCTCTTCTGTCTTCTTCTATTGCTAGGATGAGAGTAAGGAGAATTTAGGGCAGAGAAGAAAAGTGTATTTGACTGGGGTGTTCTGAGGGATTTGATTATCTGTAATCCTGGCACTCTCTTCTACAGTACTATCTTCAAGACTTGATTTTCCAGTTTGTAATACAATTTTGTAGACGAAAATTTTTGCAGAGATAAAAATGATGGAATCTTAGACATACACTTCTGAGGAGACATGGCCAGAGAAGAGCTGGTATAATCTACTAAAGACGTTACAAAGAATATGCACAATTTTGTCCTCCTAAGCTAAATGAATACCGAGGACACATAATCTCTCAGGACTGATCTATGAAAAAGTCTCTCTCCTTGTGTGGGCAATACTCCAATGGGATAAATTAAATCTCTTGTAAGTGAGAATTTCACTTTATGAGCAGCTGATTAAAAATACCTGCTATGGTGTGGTTTAAACGTGATATTGAGCAAATGTGAAAGAAGGCTTGGACTGGGTTTGATCCTTAGGCAGAAGAGGATGCTGAGGGAGGCATACAGGTATGACTGATTGACAAGTTTCTCTGTCTGCATCCCTGCCCCTATTAATTTATAGATACCCACCAGATATGCTCCTAAACTCTGATATGGTAAGCTAAACACCAAGTAGGGAGAAAAATTATTAAAGGTCAGGGATACTCCTGGCACAGGAAAAAAGGGGTATAAATTAATTAGAACTAAAATCTACTTGACAGTGAGAAGAAATTCCCTAACTATTACAATAGTGATGTCCAGGAACATCTTGTTTCCTTACTGAGAAGGAAAAACGTAACTGTTACTTTAACCAAAGTTGACTGGTTTATGAAAGCACTATATAACACGAGAGCCCACAAATGCATTCAGCCGGCATTCAGTCCTATCAGAAGTCATTTCCAGTTCCATGGTCATGCTGTAGACCTGAGTTGAAATTCACATTAGTATTAAAGATGGTGAAATTATACCTTTAAAAAAAATTTTTAAACCACCATACCCATAGCCTTAGGATATTGTGATGTGACTTGATCCATAAATCTATGACAAAAGATCAAACTGATTTGTATGTCTACTCAGGGTACTGACAGGAAAACTTATGTCATGTAGTATTTTAATCAAGGAGCTCCATAAACAAAACTGAGGATGATTGAAGGATTTGGGAGAGTTTAAAACCACTGTTTCACAAAGGTGAGTGAACTAGACCTTTGCATCAGAGGTCTTCATCATTTCAGATTGGAGGTGAGCAGATTACTTCCTTAGACCATGGCAAATGCAACTGTTGCCTCAGACTATTGATGTGATATTTGGAAGAAATTCAGCTTTGTTTGCTGCTATGAACAAGAGAAAACCTTCACTAATTACTTGTATTTTTACTCATGTTAGAAAAAACATTTCTGCTCAAAAACTCCAATATCACTTTCTATTTTAAAAACTTTTTTTTTTTTTTTTTTTTTTTTTAATTCTTTGTGGTGATGTCCTGTTTTTGGCTGGGATAGATTTATTTTTTTTTTTTGTAGAGGTTCATATAATGTTGCATTTTGAATTTTTGTTTAAAATAGTGGTGATACCACACCGATGGTTTAGTTGTTGCAGAGCAGTGCTCACACAGAGCTCCTTGTGCTGCCCTGCCAGTGGCTTGGGGTGCACATGGAGCTGGGAGGGGACACAACCAGGACAACTGGCCCAGGCTGGCCAAAGGGATGTCCCACATCATGTGGTGTCATGTTCAGCAATAACAGCTGGGGTGAAAGGAAATGGTGGGACATTCAGAATGATCACCTCTGTCTTCCCAAGAAATCATTTCATGCGATGAGCCCTGCTTTCTTGGGAGTGGCTGGCACCTACCCACCAAAGGGAACAGAGAGTGAATTCCTTGGTTTGCTTTGCTTGAGTGCATGACTTTTGCTTTACATAATAAACTGACTTTACCTCAACCCATGAGTTTCACTTTCACCTTTTGAATTCTCTCCTCCACCCTAACTTGGGAGAGTGAGTGGGTGGCTGTGTGGTGCTTAGCTTCCTGCCAGGGTAAAACCACAAAAAGAGTGAATTCATATTCCTATTCAATTGGTGTAGCTTATTTTACAGGAAAATTAAGTGGATATTCAGACAACAAGGAAAATAAAAAGGTGACCCATTATTGAGAAATGGATGTTCCTCAGCAGTGTGATGATCTTCAGGAGAACATATATAATCTTCAGATATAGCTCTATTTACTACATGAAGTGGAGTTCCAACTGTAAGTCAGAGGGAACCCGTTTAGTAACAACAGTGGTAACAACATTTCACCTGTGGTCTTTATCCTGATAAACAACAAAATCACAACAAAAACAACAACAAGAACAACAAAGGAAATACCACGATATCCTTCTTATTCTATTGTCTCCTGTCTTTGCAAGGTAAGCCTCACCTTCATGTAAAGTTGTTGCAGGTGTGACATATTGAGATACATGCCAGTGAGATGGTTGAGGTTTCATTGGCATAAGATAGTCAGAAAAACAAAAATACTATTGTCTTTTCTTTGGCAGATCCGCTTATTGATGGCAATCTTTGGCAGATCCATTTATTGATGGCAATCTCTCTTCAAGCAAAAGGACAAAGTGTGGGTGTAGGGTAATCTCTGAAAAATTATTCCTGTGTTACACAAGTTCCACCAGTCATCAGAAGTGACCTGACTATATATATATACAAGATCTGATAGTTGTCGACATGTCAAGATAGGAACTTTGTCAACAGGAATTGATTTTTTTTTATTATTTTATTTTATATTTTTTTGTGTGTGTGTAAAGGGCCAAAGACTGTGTATGTTTTAGATAGGTGTACAAATCTTGAAGAATATTCACCGTCCTGGGTCCAGCACCAATGATTTCTGGGTTCCTCAAATGACCAAAAAATTTCCCAGGGGAGCTTTTATTTTTATATATAAATATCTTTTTAGAATATGAAATACAGTATTTCATTACCTCTGATACAAAGAGTCAGTGGCAAAACTGGGGCTGGTATTGTAGGAGCTAGATATCCAGGTCTGCATCTCCAGCTGTTAGTCACATCTATACTTCAACCTCCCATGCTCTGGCCTATTGAAGTGCAGAGGGTTGCTGAGGGCTAATGTGTAGTTGCTCTGTCACAGCTGGAGCTGACAAAAAGCTGCATTTCTTGACAGCAAAAACTTGGAGACTATTCACTTTGCAGTTCTAAGACAGCTGATAAGTTTTATTTTATTTTATTTTATTTTATTTTATTTTATTTTTCAGTCTGGCTGGAGTCGGATGACCAAAAAGTATATGTATATGTAGAAACTTCTTTTAACTGCTTTTTTTTTTTTTTTTTTTTTTCCCTTTTCTAGTGGTTCCGGTCATCCATCAGTCCCCAGGGTGCTCAGTAATGCCAGTTTCCCTACTGAAAACTCTTTCTGTCTAGCACCCCATTGCTCTGTGAGTGAGCATATTCACTGAAGACCTGATGTTTCCTTTACCTCTGTCTCTAGTGGATGAAAAACAGTCATCACCACATCCCACAATAGCTTGCAAAACAGCTTTTCTGTGTGGTTTTAGTGAAGGCAGAGAACAATCCCACTTTCTCAGTCTGAGGTTCTCATATGACAAAGAGAAATGGTGTTCAAGAGTTAGACTTTAAAAGCACTGGTGCAGGACTAGCACTGGATAATAATCAATTTCACTTTACAGAGGGAAAAAAAAAAAAAAAAAAAAAAAAAAAAAACTTTTACTGCCTGTCTGATTGCGTAGTGATTTTGAAATCTAAAATCTTGCAAACATTTTTATTTTAACTTCTGTTAGGAGAGTTGGATTTATGTTAGTCCGAGAAGTGCTCTGATGATAATTTTATGGAATTATATAGATCATTTACTTTTGTATGTAACAAGCTGAATTTCTGCATTCTGTACTTCTAAACATAGTAGGGAAGATGTGTTAATATGATGGCTGACTGGGTAGCTAAAACTTATCATAGGCCTTGCAAATTTAGAACTGTCTGTAAGTGAAGTAAAAATTGTACTACAAAATAATCCCACATGTAATGTTCTGATAATTAAAACCCTCTGACAATTACATCATACATTATCAGGATTAGCCAGATCCATTACTCATCACTGGTGCCTTGGACAAAACAAAGCTGGTACACTGGGGACTGTCAGCTGAGCAGATGCTCCTATGGAAGAAAGTAGCCAAGTACTGTTTATGTAATACAAACACCAGTATGCTGGAGAAAGATATTGCTTCAGCTTGCAGAATGTTCCTGGAGTTTAGAAACTAGGAAAGGGAGAGATCTGAAGGCACTGTATTGACTATACCATTGAATACTATTGAATACCAATTTATGAAAATATAAAATTAGTATCATCATTATAATAAAGAAATGCTATGCTAATTACAGGAATTTATATTAAAAATATAGTGTATTGATATATTTTTACTGGATTTTTATTTTATTTTATTTAAGTAGAGAGATATTTGGGAAATCTGGTAATACCAAAACAATACTATTTCACATTGCAATTTTACCATTCTGCAGAAAAGACTTCCAGAGGAGGAAGATTTTGAGGATGAACATTTATTTGCCCCCACCACTCTCACTACTAGTCCCTGGTCTGTGTAAAAGTTTGGGAAGCAAAAGTCTATGTGCTAAAGAAAATCATGTTTCCATAGTGTTTCACACAGGTGGAAATTTTCTGAACAGCTTTCCAGTTCTGTGAATGTGCTTGAGGTATAAACTCAAATGATCACCTGATGACCGCAGACACAAATCCCAAAGGAGAACAGCATGCAAATGATCTTTAATTTAGAAATTGGTCACACAAGGGAGTTGGATCACAGACTAATTTCAACTGCCTCAAGCAAGGCACATCATCTAAATTTGATATTTACACTTCTACAGTCACTGGAGAGAGCAAAACATCTTTGAAGGGCGATTCTTCCACTCAAAGGTAGGCAGCCTAAACATGTAAACAAGTCACTTATTTGGATGTAGCTGTCTTACTTCATTGCCTATAGATAAGTCTAGACTATGAATTTACAACAGACAAATAACTTCCTGACAGCTGTTCTTAGGTGAGGTGACTCCAGTCTGCAAAATTATTAAAGGGTTGCAGAAAAGTAATATGGGAAAACTAGGAACACTTCTGAACGATAGGGTACAGATATAGTTAATGAGATTTCAGTCAAAACATGATGAAAAAGTAAATCAATAATTAAAGTTGGAGAAACTAGCAATTATTACTTACAGCTGGGCAAGCTGCAAGTTTATATGCTTGAAAAAAATGGTTATTTCTATATTATATGGAGCTGAGGACAAGGAATGTCTATGGTAGGCTCCCTATTTGGTTTATTGTAGACATTCAATGAATAATTTTGACTTTGAAACTCATTTTGTCAGTTCAATCCTATTTTACAGATAAGGACACTGTGACATGAAGCAATTCTGGCACTTGTAGGAAACAGCTCTTAAATATTAAAAAACACTATTTTGCAGAATTAGGAACAAATATTCAGAGTGAAAATTATCAACAACAATAAAAACAGCAACCTTCCTTCTGAGAAGCTGCCTGCCTGGACTTCCATAGCTCTCTGTGAAGAACCACATCACTGCCCGAGTGCTACGGGAAGGCTGCAAGCTGAGGGATGCCTGGGGAAGTAATGCACTCTTGCCTTGCTTCCTCAGCTTGTTCCATTGCTTCCTCTGCATTTTCTAGCTTAATAGAAAGTAGGCTTTTTAAAAGGTAAATATAGTTCAAGTAGAAGTTAGATTTCCTAGGGCTTCTTTCCTTTCAAGCATTCCTGCTGTGCTGTGCATTCACATGCAGCATGAGTTTGTAGTCTCATTACTTGGTGTAAGCTATGAATAAAGTTCTTAGCCTTTTATGGGATTCAGAAAGAAATGCAGTTTAGAGCTTTGCTGGCTATTTGAGACAATCCCATGCCAAAGTGTGGCATGTGGGCACTGGCACGATGCTCCTGGAGAGTGTCTCACTGTGCTCCACACCTCACTCCTGGCTGTGCTTATGAGACACAGTCAAGCCCAATTAAAAACATGACTGGAGGGTGTTGCCAGAAAGAGCAGGTTAGTGCCCGCAATTAAACTAGCTGCTAATTATCTGGTAGGTTTTTTTTTTGTTTTTTTTGTTTTTTTCTTTTGAATGGTTAATTTGTTCCACAGAATGCTGTCTGTGCACGTGTGAGTGTTTTGGTGTTTTGTTTGTACAGAAGAAATACTGCTCTAAAAATGAAAATGCTTTTTTATTTTTTTCTTTTAACTATTTCCTTTTCCTCTTTGACTCTCAGTACTCAAACCATAGCCTATACTTGCTTAATATCACTGTCATAACTCAGATTTGCACCAGCATCACTCAATTTTCATTGTCTTGCACCAGGGTTGCTTTATTCTCCTGGTGCTCATCTGTGCAGGTCACTGTGGGCCTTGCAGTATCTAGCTGTATGCTAATCTTGAATCCTTCAGCAGACTCTGGACTGTTGTGGATAATTTTCTTTTTATTGTTGTTCTTTAATTAAACAGAAAATGATAAATTGTTTATGTCTATTGTGCAGTCTACAACTATGCACTTCCTGGTTCATTGCCACTATTATGTGACATATGAAAAGAATGGAAAGGAGTAGATTAATGGAGATGCATGCTGATCATAGTTTAGCTGGAAATCTCAGATATCTGCAATCTGACAGCCATTCAGGCACTGCTATCTGTCCTGATCAGATGTTGTTGAGCTGTGACTAAAGCCAGTGGCTTACTTTTTTAACAGCACATTTTTCAAAATTATTCATTAAAGAGAGCATTGCTGTACAAGATGTAATAAATGAGAAAAGCACTTCATTCCACTAATGTGAAAAGCATCATAAAATACAGGAAAAAGATCTTTTTTTAAAAAAAAAAAAAAAAGAAAAAAAAAAGAAAAGCAAAACTGCCTTCTACAAAGCACATTAGGTATTAGTTAGTACTGTACAAAAAGGAAGCATAAAACTGCTTTCTCTGATGTAGGCAGGTCTTGGAGAGCAGCAGTAATTGCAGGACATTTAGAACCCTTTGAAGGGGCTTTCCACCATCAGAGACTCCTCTGGGTCCACCTGCCTACCCTTTTGTTCTACTTGTGACTTTTTCCCTTCCACTCATATCAGGCATGCTCCCAGACTTTCTTCTGTGGGTGGATGAACTCCTGTTGGTTAGTTTGTTCTCGCATGTGTTATTCTATCAAATGCCACAAGAGTTCCCACTACAAAGGTATTTACGTCAACATGAAGGGAGTGTAAAATGCTACTGCTTTAACTTGGTCATACTCCTTTCATCCTTCAGTAGATTGAGTAAGTGGACAAAGCTCAACAGTTACAAAATTTAAGAACTTTATCAGGGATTATCCTATATTCCCAGTGATACATTTTTCTAATATAAAGCATTATCTAATAAAAGGCAGTGACCTGCCTTTCCTTATTATTTTCCTTGTTTTGTAGAAGTATTTCCATCACTAGCATACCTCTCTTTCTGCGCCTGCCAGTGACAAATCCAAATAACCAATTAACTGGGAACGTAACTGTCTGTTCTCTACTGTCTCTAGTTTGGCACACTTCTAAGTGGCTTGCTTTGTTGACAGCACAGTGATTCTGTGACAAACCTCAGGTCATGTGCCTCGAGGTATGTCCCTTCAAATGTCACAGTATTTTCTGTCAGAGGAGTTGGCATATTGTTTTCAGTAGAAGCAGACTCATAACATATGTCCGATGATGTTTTTCTATAGTAGCAAAAAATCCAGATCCATATTTAAACTGAGGTAGACAAAACAAAGGGCAGGATTATGTGGGAGCGAATATGGGCTCAAATAGATCCTTTGGAGCTCAAGGGACCATGGCTGTTGGATAGGCATGTGGTTTCATTGTGTAACTTGAAGATATAACATGGTGTATTTGATTACATTTAGTGGTTGCCTAATGTACATGGGAAAGATGAGAATAAAATACAATTTAGTACTTTCCTCTACTGTACTTTCTATACACTTTTCTATACACTTCCATGCTTCAGAGTAAGACTGTTTCTTATATTTAGAGTAACTTGTCAGAGCATTATATATCTGAGCCGTGCTCTAGAGCTGGTAGAAAAATAAAAGTTACTATCTTGCTATCAGCAGACTCCATGACACTTTTCTTCCTTTAGATGATAGTTCCTTGGTATGTTGTTTTTTTATGTTGTTTTTCAAGTTCTTGTCTTTCCTCATACTCTGTAAGTGTATCTGTACATGTATCTGCATCTTTTTTTTTTTTTTTTTCCTCCAAGAATGGTTTGTAATGTTATTGTACACTTCCCCAGCACAGAAGGGAAGTGACTGAATTTTTGGTGGTGAACAATGATTCCTGTATGTGCTTTGATCATACGATTCATTGCTTTGGACTCTAATGCCAGTTTGTTTTGTTTTTCTTTTCACTCTAGGCCACTGGTTTTTTGATTGCTTCAAGCTTGCAAATTACTCATTTCCGAAACTCTACTGTAAAGTGAACAAAAAGACAAAGTGAATATGGACACAAGGCAGTTCTAGCATAAGAGCTTGGAAGCAAGATTTTCTCCCAGGTATGGATAGCAACAATGTTTCTCAGTAATTGGATCAGGATGTGCCATTTCCTGGACTCTGGACTCTCTGTAAATCAGGCTGCATTGACTAATTTGCTGAAAATTTTAGAATAAAATATTGAACTTCAAGTACTGTGAACTTTTTACCTACATGGGGGAAAACATATGGAAAACTTTGAAAAGTTGAATAATTTCTTATTTATTAGTTTTCATGGTAAGTACAAAGGAGATAGGTATTATGGGAAAAAATGTCCACATTAAAACAAACAAACAAGAATACTTTTCGCCTATCAGTTATTTTTGCTTCACTTCCAAATGCTTGTATAAACATAAAGAAATAAGCAATCTCTTCCATTTGTAATTAGATATTTCATATATTATTGTTGTGATTATATATTTTATATACAGCAACAGCAGTGGCAGCATGTTTAAAGTGTTTTTTTCCTCCTCATATTCAGCTTCCTTAGGAAAATGTACTCTAACTGAGTTAGAAAAAAATATTTATTTCCTTTCCTTTCCTTTCCTTTCCTTTCCTTTCCTTTCCTTTCCTTTTTCTTTTCTTTTTTTCCTGCTGAATATAACAAAAGTTTGGAAGGTGTCAGATAGATGAGAATAAAAAAATCACCCATGAAAACAGCTTTGCTCAAAAGACTCTTTTAGTCCAAGCCCTTGTTCTTTCCTGTTCCTCTTACCCCGACTTCCTGCAGGATATTCATGTATTAGAGACTTTCTTTAAAATAAATAAATAAGCACCATTGTAGTTCATTTGAAAAACAATTAGCGGAATACAAGAATATATGATATTTAGCAAGATTCAGAAGTACATTTTGGGTTATTTTGTTCCTGCATCTAACTTTTTTTTTTTTTTTTTTTTTTTTTTTTT
>CM021699.1:99656455-99704491 GCA_011074415.1 Stictonetta naevosa
TTTTTTTTTTTTTTTTTTTTTTTAATTGATAGGGACAT
The DNA here is from genome assembly GCA_011074415.1 of Stictonetta naevosa. Taxonomy (NCBI): domain Eukaryota; kingdom Metazoa; phylum Chordata; class Aves; order Anseriformes; family Anatidae; genus Stictonetta; species Stictonetta naevosa. The sequence goes on from CM021699.1 coordinate 99,656,494, forward strand.
TCAGATCACAAAAGTGTCACTGCACAGTGTTATGCACAATTGATTACCCTTATATGCTCTTTGTTGAAAGTTAATGCAGTTCATCTAACTGTAAACATTGCTCAATGATGTACAGAGAGAATCACTACTGTATCCAAAAATCTTCATACTAATTACATAAATGGTCTCACTGTATTCTTTTGCACTGAATTTTTGACTGCTTTAGAAGGGTTGTTATGACACACAATATTGTTGGGTAATTGAAGCACAGAGCTTGTCTGACCTAAAGGTGCTAGTTCAAATGGTTTCATCCATACATGTTTTTTCATTTTAATTTTAAGGAAATTGCTGTATAGTTAATGCAGGATTTACCTAACAGTGTATTTTTGTGTAAGGCAGATGTGTGCAGGGATAATGCAAGGAATATGAACCTCTCTTTATGGACTCTTTACCTATGGGCTCTTTAGCTAAGGATATATTTTAACCCTTGTCTGGCAGAAGTGGAATACTTCACAGCAAGGCATATCTGTTTCCTTGGATCTTGTAATTAAAGACATATAAATACACATATACTCAAAAATGGCCTCTCCTGTTGCTGCTATTTAATATGAATATACCTTTCCCTTTCTAGGTGCCTAAAAGAAGTTAGAGTCTTAAAGCACAGCCCCACTGAAGATGGATGTGTAACTGCAAATTGCTCGTCTAGTAGGTAGAGTACAAGGATTGATTAATCTTCTCTGTGAAGGTGTTTGATTTTTTTATTTTATTTTATTTTTTGATTCCCATGACCCCCCATCTCATTTAAGTTTGTGTATTTGGCTCCTGGTGTCAGTATTTTTGTGGGAATATACTGAAAATGATAAATCTATTATTTTTTTTGGCATGAAAGTTACAACAATATTTTCTTCCCTGGTTTTGAAAAAAAACCTTTTGCTTATCCTGCTTCCCCAGATAATTTAGTGATTTCACCATGTGAGCATTCTATCCATAATCTTTTTCTTCTTCTATAAAATTGATCTAAGAATAAAACAACCTTAAAAGTCTGCAAAGAAAGTATCTTGCAAATGACCATCTTGTCTATCATTCTCACATTAAAAGTCTTATCACATTTGCTTTTCAGCAGAATATGAGTTAATTACACAATATATATTGTATGAAAGCTATCCGTATTCTAAATATTTTTATGGAAAAAATATTATTTAATTTAGTTATGATTAAGTAGATAGAAGAAAATAGTAATATCAATGAAGATGATATATAGATATGAATGTAGACAGCTTTGTCTGCATCTTCAAGAATTTTCAGAAAATGACATTGGAAGGATTTATTCTTATCTGAAAGCACAAATCTTGTGCTGATACACAAATTATTTTGTATAGGTGCATTGTTATGTTATAATGTATACAAAATTACTTGTAACTAGTTCATAAGCTCATAAATTATGATGGTTGAGGCATATTCTGATCATGTTTATACTTGCTGACATATTAAGAAGGATGACTAGATATAATTGAGGACAGAATCTGTCTAGTACAGTTCCTTTAAAAAACAAACAAACAACAACAACAAAAAAACTTTCCTCTCAAACATTGTGATGAATTCAAGTAATTTGAGTAAGCTTATTAATGCCAGTTTGTATGCAATGTACCATATATGAGGATCATGGGGGACATGTAAACAAAATGTAATATTAAAAAAAAAAAAAAAAAAAGACCATTTTTTAATATGTGGCATGGTGTGCAGGTGAAGGAAGGGGCTTTTTTTAGCAAATTTTTGTTTCAAAACTGGTTTAAAGCTGTTTCAGACACAGATTAATTTATATGGCCACTATCATTTGTCACAAAGAATCCCTGAAATAATTTCCCTTCAGTCAGAGGACTATCTTTCAAAAACTAGCTGAAGAAGTCTAACTTCTACATCTTCCTGTTAATCTAATTACAAATTGGTTTTATAAATTCAGAAGACTTCTTTTTAAACTTCTACTCTACTTGGCAAAAGAAATGTAATATGATACATACAATATGATCAAATAATATGTCATCCTTCAGTTCTTTAAGTCAAATTGATCATCTTTTGGTTTTTACAGTAAAACATTTCCATTTTTTGTGCGTCCTCAAAGCCTTCCTGTGAGAATTTTGCAATCCATAATATCCCTGAAATGTGCTCATACGAAACAAGTTAACATTCCTGCAGAGGCTGCACTGTTGCCAAATGAAGATGCAATCTGACCTCCCTGCTGCTGCTGCACCTTCCATAATTATACACCCAAGACTCACCTTTTTGACCCTATCATTGCAATTGTCTCTACCATCTGCAATTCCTTTTCAAAAGCTGTATCTCTTGCTAACCTGCAAGAGAACACCAGGAGACACTCCGGATCCTGCTCCTTGGATAACGAGATCGTGTACTTAGATTTCACTTACGTGGAGACAGGAATGTGGGATATGGCTGGTGCATATCTATACAGCATGCTTATGGGATGGCAGGAAGTGGCACCTGCATCTGGGAATTCAAGAAACACTCCTGGAATTAGATCTAATCTAAGTAATTTCTTCCTGGGGTCACCTCCTACATTTCCAGACCTGCTGATCCCACACATTATTATTATTATTATAAGAGAAGGAAGGGAATGGAAGGGAATGGAAGGGAAGGAAAAGTAAGGGAAGGGAAGGGAAGGGAAGGGAAGGGAAGGGAAGACCTTTCTGATAAGCATCTTTATTTTTTAGGATACACTTATCAAGCAAAGAAATGGCCAAGGATTAGACTTATTGACTAATAAGCTATACAAGTAATGGAAAAAAAAAATCTTTTCCAATGGTTTGCTCAACAGATTGACATAGTGGCCATAGGCTCAGGGAACAGCACAGCCAGCCCACAGGGCTCATTGTTACATAGTGCAGTAGCTGCAGAGCTGAGATTTGCAAATGATTCCTCTTTGGTGACAAGACCATTTATAGTAATCAGTAGGCTATAACTTAAGAGTTGTTGGGATGACATCTTTAAACACAGTCCTGTCATATGAATATTACTTTAGGGATGTAAAGGTCATTGCAGAGGCACAGAGAATGCCATGGAGGAACTGGTACAGAACAGGATCAGAAAGCGGCTTTAATCGAACAAGTTATTTTCCTCTAAGGGAAGAAATCCTGTCTTGTTACCTTGTAGTCTGACATGAAGTGATCAGGTAGTATTACCTTGTCTTAAATCTCTTAAATCTTTTATTTATTTATTTATTTATTTTATTTTATTTTTGGTCCAATGAGCAGGGGCTTCATTCTGTTCAGCATCTTTTCTTCATGATGGGGCAATTTCATGAAAGCCTGGCAAACCTTGAAGAAGCTGAACATTTTCTTTAGGTAATCTGCTAGATCCCTGCTGACCGAAGAAACACTGCTCTCTGATACTATTCTAGGGGCTTAGTACCAACACAGAGATAGAGTAGTTTTGAACCAAAGTATGACCGTCTCCCATAAAAACAAACAAAAAACAACAACAAGAAAACCACAAGGAGACATTGCTTAAATTCTATTTTTTGTTTCTACAAAGTAACTTAACTCTGATGCATGCGGTGATTGATGGATAACAGGCTCAGTCTTTTTAACATCAAGTTACTTGATAGACCATCATATGGTGCTAAAGGGAAGCAGGCTTGAAACAAACAGGAAGGAAGGGGTTTTAAATGCACGGACAGTAGGTCTGTGGGGCTGATTTTCAAAGGGTCTTGTGGATGTAAGGAGCTTGCAGAGGACTGGAAAACACCTGAGATGAAAACAGATATTGGGGGATTATTAGGGAGACAGTAAATTTTGCTCTGATTTTACTCTTCTCTAGTTACTTAGTCTGAGACAGGATACTTCAGTTAAGTACTAGGCATACCTGGACCCTTTGCCAGTGGACCCTTAAGACAGTACAGATCTCTGAAATCATGTCTTAGAAGTCATAGAGACAGTAAATTAGCACCTTGTTTCATGCCACCACCAGTGTCTGGTGTCTCTTGGGAGAATGCATGGCCAAAACCTCTTACTAAAATAATGTATTTCTGTCCATACACATGCTTATTAGAAGAATGCATTTTAAGAATTTGTAAGTTCCCCCCAAAATGCAAATGGATTATACAGTGAACACAGAAGTTCTTTTCCATATACTCCATTCCTGGGGAGTAATTCTGTGTACCCAAAGGCAAACGAAGTCACATTTCCATTTATGTTCCCTTCAACATATCTGTGTGTGGGTACAGGACATGCATTTAGGTGGTTGTGGATGCATGTAAAGCAAAACTCAAAATGAGTTGGTTTTTTTTGCCCGGGTTTAAGATTGTAGCATCTCTACAGACGGTACGTTATATCATATTCCACAATGTCACTGATTTCAAATGGACAGGCTGTGGAGTAAGACTTGACATTATGCCAGGTAGTAGAGCTGAGCTGGATAGCAAGCCCATGTAGTACAGTGAAAATCAGTCTAGATTCATACCGTAGAATGTGGGATGTCAATGGTGACCCTTCTGACCAGACTAATCTGCCTGCTCCTAGACCATAACTCAGAGGGTATGGAGTTGTTCAAAGACAAGTCTTCAAGGCTTTTTTTTTTTTTTTTTTTTTTTTCCCCATTCTTTTTTTTTTAGGCATTGCTTAACTGCTGCCAGAAGTTTCATGACAGATATTGTTATTAAAGAGTTTTCCTATCTTAAAAACAGTAACAACTACAACAAAAAAGATAAACTATTGTTTGTGAAAATCATCATAATTTAAACTGGGCCTTCTGAACTGTCCTAAATAAATAAATAAATATCGGAATTAATGTAATTAGTCCTAGTATTCAGCACCTACAACTAACATCTTAAGGAATAATAATTTTGATGACCATTTTCTAAAAATAATCTCTTTTTCTTTAACCATAGAAAACTGCAACATCCCTATGTAAGGGAAAAACTGTAACATTCAAATGAGCTTACTGAATTCATTCTTCTGCTCAGTGCTGTTGTATGGGATTGAAAATATGTGATATGCTTGTGCACAGACAAAACACATTCACATAAATGGACACATGCGTTTCTTTGTATCTATGTATACATACAGACATACATCTATATCTCAGGAGTTATTGCAATGCTTCATGAATTTGCACTTTGGAAGTCCAGATTGTATAGATATGTACTGACACAAGGCTAATGCTAAGGGATTAATGCCTTTCCTGATTTTTGACAGGGAGAAGGAAAATCTATGTTAATAATAAGTCAAGACATATACTTTACTGAAAGTGACATACGCAGAATGGTTTTATAAAAATGAGGCTGCCATTTTTTTCTGATGAAGGTCCCCATATATAACATTAAATTAATATTTTCTAGATTAGTGTGTATGGTGTTGGCTTACAGTGGTTTGTAGCTGTTTACTTATACTGAAATAAAATATGAAGCACAGAACTAGCTGTGATGTTACAACCACAGCAGCTAAAATGAACTCTGTTATCTGTTTGGGGCTGATAGAAAAAAACACTGGGGTTTTCACACCTAGGATTGCCCTGAGGAGATTCTCTTGGGCCAATTAAACTGTGTTGGCAGCTATTCCTTCCATAACATGTCTGCCGCCAGCTACCACTGGTTGAGCTGGTGGCATTTAAAGAAAACCTATCAGTGTGACTCCAGAAACTCAGGTGCCCAATGGGAAACTTCTCTGCAAGGAAAACAGAATTACAGAAAGTGCATGTTGTCATTTCTGCATCCCTCTTTATGAAAAACATGGTACACTGGGAGAGATTACCAAGGCCTACAGGGCAAGAAGGTAGATTTAGACTGGATATAAGGAAGGAATCTTTCATGATGAGGGTATTAGAACGTCAGAACAGGCTGCTCAGAGAGGTTGTGAATGCCCCATTATTGGAAGTGTTCAAAGTCAGGAAGGATGAGGCTTTGGGCTACCTGGAATATATCCCTGCCCATGGCAGGGGATGCGACTAGATGATCTTTATAGGTCTTTTCCAATCCTAACCTTTCTATGTCTGTGATTAATTATCTGTTGTCAGAGCTCTTCCCTCAGAAAGACTTGAAGTACATATCATCCCTGAAAATCAAACAATTTATATTTTTTTCCTTAATGTGGGTTTACAGGTCTAATTTTAAGTATTCCTGTTTGGTAATTCCATAGGAAACCCTGTTCTTTGGCCTTCCATAAGGAAAGCATGTCCTCATCTCTCATAGCAATCCTTACTGGACTTCAATAGGATGGAGTGACCTGGTCTCCAATGACTCCACAGAGCCACAGAAAACTAGTTATATCATCAAGACCAGATAAGTTATAAAGTATGCTCTGTACTTAACTTTATCAGCTACTTTATCATAATTCAGGGATTTACAACTTTTCTGCTAAGTCGTCTCCCTTGTGCAGAGAGCAGTGTCTCCAGGCTCTCTGTGTCCTGCAGGTTGGGGGTGGTATTTGCCTGAGGGGTGAGTGACATCCTTGTCTCCTCACTTTGTACAGGACACAAATTCCTCTCCTACTTCTAAGACCAGGAGTTCAAATGACAGAGATCATCAGGAAAATATGTTGATTTATCCTTGCACAGGATCTTGCTCTCGCCTCTGTGAAAGCTCAAGGACTTCTTTCCTATCCTTGTTGAAGTGGGGTGTGCTCTTAGTTTGAACACCTCTGATAAAAAGGAGGGAGAAGCTAATGGTCTTGCTGCCAGGATGCCATGTTGTTCCTCACCCTCCATGCTCCTTTAAGTGTGTAACTGAAATCTGTGACCTGATTGATCTTTACACAGATCAAGAGTGGCTTTCTTAATGCTCTTTCTCCCCTAAGCACTAGGGTGATCATTCTCCTGTCTGGTCACTGTCCAAAGTGGTCTCACTTTTGGTTATACAGTATTTTTCCTAAATATTACAGTTGTACACCAAAGAGACTGAACAGATACAATTCTATTTGTTATCTCAAAAAAAAAAAAAAAAAAATGTTATCCTTTTAGCTAAAGAGCTACTGTGAAATTTGAAATATTTTGTTGCAACATTTGTTAGAACATTAAAAGAATCTTTTCATAAACATTTTGTCTTTATGGATTAAAAATAAATGTTAAGAAATAAAAAGAAATAACAATTTAGTCCCAGAAAATTGGTGGAGTTTCATCTTTTTAACTGTGATTCAGAAGATTTCTTTAAGCCCTTTCCAAATCTAAATTTCAAATGCATTTATTCCCCCTTTAATAATCCTTTCCTAAATACTTACAATAAGTTTTAAAACTGGTAATCCAAAGAGTTTTGGAAACCTAATATAAATTGCTCAAAGGACAGAATGACAGCATTAACCACATAAATCATACTAGGACTAAATGGTGTCTTCTTATTCAGAACAAACTTGTATATTATCCTAAACTGAACTAACAAGCAATATCTTTATCTGACATAATTTATAGTGTTACTATCTTTGTCAGATCATATATCCACCATCCACTGCCTCCTTCCCATTTCTTTTTATTATTTCAGTCTCCAGGTTGGCATCCTGTCTCACCAGTTCTGACTTCCTGGCTGCATAAGCAATTCTCTCGCAGGTGATAACCTCTGCCTACAGATTAAATTACTGCCCCTGCAGTAAGTGTGTCCTAATCAGGCACCAAAGTTCAGCAGCTAAATTTGAGGTCAGACTGCGCACATCTGAAAGACATCAGAAAAGACAGCTGATTTAGAGTCAAGTCCTCACATTGCTATTGAAGGTCTATCCATATTAATAAACTACATAGGGCCAGGGAAAGCATGGTTTGAACCTCGCTAATGCCTACAATTTTACACGTTGCTTTTTTATTAGCATGGTCACCGGCAGGCATTTGACTCATAGCAGATGACATTTTCCTAGGTCATAGACAGACCTGAAATAAGGATATTACTCCAAGGAGGCAATATGGACAAGGTAAATCTTTTCTGGAGGGTATAGGAAAAGATAATTTTCCATACCAGTTTTGCTTCAGGGTTTGCTCCTCCTTTATGTGCTAGGGTAGATGTAGTTTTCATCCTGAAAAGTGTAGTTTTCCTGCACCCCCTCCATCCTAACCTGTCCAATAAAGACAACAGAAGAAGAAGCAATTTTTTGCTAGGATGAACAGGAGGAGAAATAATTTGCTACCCAGGCTAGCAGACCTCCCTGGAGCAGAGGTGTAGAGGTGTAGGAAATTTCCTTGAGGCCTCCTCCTGCGATAAAGCACAAGATGTTGAGAATGCATGAAGCTTGTGTTAAAACTACCTGTCTTTCTGCTTTTTGGTTGGTTGGTTGGTTTGTTTTGTGTGTGTGTTTTTTCTTTATATATACATACACACATATATATATATACAAAGATATATATATTTTTTCCTCCAAATAAGCCCATTTTTTCAACATGAAAGTACGAGAGTCGAGTATTTAGGTATAAGCTAGGAGTTTCTTAATTTCTTATTATACCCATGTGACTTAAACTTTTTATTAATTGCACTATATCACTTTTTAATTAAATGTTATTTTAAAAGGTATTTAACAAAAAATCCATACATTCTTTCTCCTGGGATTAGTGACTTTTTTTTTTTTTTTTTTCCTTAAGCATGTCATAGAGGCAATTTATGAGAAAATTCATTGTTTGTTGTGTTTATTTATTTATTTATTTATTATTCCCTTTGTGATCCTGTTTTTGATAATCGTTATTAAAATAGTGTTCAGCTTAATGGATTTGCAGTTAAAATAACAGTGCAGTGGAGAGAAAAAGAGTTTTATTGGAACCAAAATAAAAATAAAAAAGATTATTGCCAAGTTTCATGTTTTCCTAAAAGCTAGGTCTATACTAGTAAATAAAATGGGCCAGAGACTATTCTGAGCACAACCCATGTTTATACAGCTAAACTCTTAACTCTCCAAACCAGGTAGCCATATCCAAACTGCCTATTGGAAGCATTCCTTAGAGTATGCTCTCCCCAAATTATCTCCAGAACTTCTTGGGACACTGTTAATTAGTTTACATCCAGAAGTCTGCCAAGAACTGTGCTAAGTGTGGATGCTTTTGTGTCCTTGCACAGACTCTGTTGCTTAGTACTATGGTCATGGATTTATTTCTACAGAAAACTGATCTTGCAGCACAGTTGGTGATCAAGAGTTGTGGTAACTGGTCATGGCATTTATTCAAGTTCCAGCTTGCTACCAAGACTTTTAATTCATTTTAGAATAAAAAGTGATGAATTCAAACACAGATATTCAAAATAAAATATTTCCTGGGTTTAAAGCATCTCTTTGAAGAAAGGAGAAAATTCATGTCCTGAAGCTGAAAGATGAGTTGCCTTCAAAAGATTACTCACAACAATGAGAAATTAAAACCCACAGAACTCTAGCTCTACTTGAAATACCTTTATTTTAACATTCTAAGCACCCTTGAAGGACGCTGAAATTTAAGTCGGGCTTCTAAATGCAGCTCACCTTTCATTACACTTTAAACCTTAAACAAGAAGAGAAGCAATAAAAGAGGCAAATGAATCTGCATGGAGCTCATGCTAAGATGAGTTTTCTGAGAGCAAGCTAAGGTGTTTCTGCTCTGTGGTGAACTGTGCAGTGCAGATGCACCCTGTGGAAGACACAAATCCTTCGTCCCTCACCCACCATTTCAAGAAAGAAACAACTTTCTCGTTGGTAATAACCAGCAGTCATATTGTCTTGCAAGGATGAGTCATGGAACACTGAAGTGTCAAGGAATGAAGGTGAAACAAAGCCCTATTTCCTCACGCTATTGAGGTGAGCAGGGTGCTAGGAACTGAGAGAGGTGCAATGGACATCCCATTCTAGAGAGCAAGGCAGCTTCAAGGGCAACGTCCATTGTCTTCAATTCAGGAAAGTGCTTAGCACATGCTAAGTGTTCAACACGTTTGCATCTTATAGTATGAATCAGATACTCAGTGATTTCCTGAAAAAGGCATTGTGCAAGACAGAAGAAAAAGTCTCCTGAAAAGAAAAGATAAAGGCACTAGGGTAATAGAAAGAAGATGATTATGCCAGATGATTTATTTTAGAACACTGAGCTTCAAATGTGAACAAGAGTGAAATGGAAAAGCAATTCAAAACAGTGGAGGAGGCAAGCAGCCAAAACATTTGTCTGAAAATGTAGCTTCCTCGGTATTCATCGTCTAGAACGTTTTGTGTTTGCAGCTTCATCTGTATTTTGTTTGACTTGAACATGGTTTTGTTTTTGCAGTCAAAAGCAGCCCCGACCTAATGGATATAGTACATTTGTGACTGCCTTCTCTAGAAAAAATATATGGCAGTTTAATTTATTTTTAGAAATAAGAACAGACAAATTGGTCTGTATCTACAGTAATTCTGATGGACTGAGTACCTCATCTTTCTTTTTTGCCAGAAAAATAAATAAATAAATAAATAAATAAATAAATAAATAATGAACCTGATGTCTTATGAGATGGGTGAAAAGGGGCAGTGTGCACATCTCTGGTCAGGACCTTTTCTATTTAAAATGGCTGCAGTTCCAGGCATATGGTTTTCAGAGAGCTGCTCCAGTAGAAAATCTTCAAAGCCATTCAACAGCTTTTGACATAGTGAGTGCTTAGTGGTTTTGGAAGGAATGACAGACAAAAAGCCTGAAGTTAGAAATGACTGTGAGCTCCAAATCCATGCCACAGACCAGTGTGATGTCTCTTAAAGCTATTGCTAGGACAGGTTGAGCAGTTCCAGCTTCCCCAGTGCTGGAGAAGTCATTACCCACAATTCTTCATAGGTAGACAAAGATACATTCTTCTCTGAGGAGCACAACCAAAGGACCATATTCTTTGGTCACACATTGAAATTAGTGAAATTCCAACTGGATATGTATGAAAAAGGAACAGGATGATCAGAGAGGCAGTCCAGTCTCTGCCCTTTTAGTCTTTTAAAACTTGACAGGTCAGAGCTCTCTTCATCTAACTTTGAAGTAGGCTGGTTTCGAGCACGAGTATGAACTCCCAGAGATCCCCCCAAACCTAAATTATACTATGATTTTAATGCATTACAGAAGCTTATCAAAAGGAAATTAAATATTTAAGTTGAAAGAAACTATAATTTTCAAATCCACTTTATTTAATGTAAATTCTATCTGTACTTTATTTAGAACCAAAAAATGCATGCCTTGGTGTTTAATAATTCTACGTCTCCATAATTTCTATAAATTATCCAGATATAAACATTACTCGAATAAAGGATCTTTAATTAGCATTTTACTGGCTCCAAAATCTATTTGATATTGTCCTTGGGAAGACACATATCAGTGCTGTGTTTTAAATTGCCTATGTTAAAATGTAAATTACATCCAAAATGTTGGAAAATTGTCCTGAACCTTAGAGAGATCCAGTCGTTTTGATACCACACACTGTGAATTTATTTTTCAGCTTGAAGCCCTGAGCTTAAGGTTTCAGCAGACTCCAAATTCAAAGGAAGATTAAGGAAAATTATAATGTTTTCTCTGCTTCTTAGTCAAAGCCATTAATCCCACAGAGGTTTTCAGGCCTAGGCTGGTATAACAGCAGCTACACTGAAAAAAAAATATATTTTATGAAATCAATGAAAATGTTAAAGAGGGAGAACATGAAAGGAAAGGCTTCTGCTTCAACAAATTTGCAATATGAATGTTAAGATGAAAGAGAACCACACACACAGGCAGAAAGCAGGCCAAGCGGGTATTATAGCAAGGTATTTCTGAACAGCTTCATAAGCAATTGAACTTCATTTAAATGGGCTTCCCTTCTTCCTGCACACAGAATGTGGGATCAGAAGCTTAAAGGTGGCCCTGAAAGACCAGGTGAAATTTCTCAGAGTGAAAAATGAGCATGAAAGCACAACGACTAGTGCAGGCACTGATTTACCAGATAAATGAGGAGAACTTACAGGTCCCTGGCTGTCATTAGCACTGAGAGAGCGCTGGCCCTCTGCTGTGCCATGCCATGGCCAAGGATTTCCAGGCAGGTAAAAATTTCTGTCTCATTTTTGTGAAAGAATCCAGCCCTTAATCACAATGATACTTCTGTGGGCAGAGAATAATCTCTTCTGGTGCCTTGTTAACATATAATCTCTTTCTGAAATGTAAATAAGTGAAGGTATCTATGCATGTAAAAGATACAGAAATAGTGAATACAGAGGACTGACTGCAATAAAAATTTAGGTGTTTTAGATGAACTAGGTAAGTACACATATATTGCCTTCTGTCACCATGCAGTCATTATTTGTAGCAACCCAAAACGCAGTACTACACATGCATTAGAACAATTTTGTTTATAACATTATTAAACCGCCAATTAACTCATGCTAAAAATCCAGCCCTAATTAATGTTTAACATAGGAATTTTCTGTGCTCGCTGTTACATTTAAAAGAGGACAAATATATTTCTTTCTTTTTGCTCTCATCTCTTCAGAGCAAGGTCAGCTTTCTGTAAGGTTCATAGCAAGCCTGCATGGAAAGACAAGTCATCCATCATTTAGGTGTGTTTCCTCATTAGCTACATGGGTATTGCTGTTGTTGGCTTTATAGCTGTCCTTGAAAATTTCACCTGCTCTGTCCTGTTCTGCCCTCATGAATTTCTTTCTCATTTGAGACCTCATTGAAATGAGAAATGTTTACACTGCAAGAGCATTTTACCATTTTACTTTTAAACATAATTTTTAAGCTCAGCAGATGCCATCACTTTGCAGCAAGCGCATTCACAGAAACAACACTGTTTGTTCAAATACTTTGGGTCTGGATTCTGGATTGGCACCATTTTCAGTGAGCCCTCTGGGCTTGTCTAGGTCAAATTGTTTCAGAAAGCTTTCATCATCTTCTTCAGTTGCTAAAATGTGAACTGAAAAAAAAAAAAGGAAAAAGTGTGATAAAATCATAGATTTTTTTTTGTTGTTATTGTTATTTGAAAACATGTTTATTATTTATTTATTTATTTAAGACTTTCTTTCACTTTATTTTAAAAAATCCAATGCCTCATACTCATATTCAAGGCAAATAGTTCAGTTCAGGTCAAGCAAAAGAATGCTTTTAAAGTATTTGATTAATACAAACTATTTTCAATTATCTTATTTAAAATTTAATTTTATTAGTATTAATTTATTTCTATTTTCTGTAGCTGAAAAAAAAAGCTGGCAGCACAGCTTTAATCTTAACAGGATCTTTAGTAATGAGGGCAGCTGCTCACTAGAAAAATGGCTTTCATTTATTCACTTATTTCATCTTGGACACCTAATTTGATTGACAAATATGTCTATTCAGGTTTTTCACTTGTGCTGACATCCTAGTGCTGGCAGAATTTCATTGAATTACTTGAGAAAATCAGACTCTGTTGACACAAATCAACAGGTGCAAACTTATGAATGTTGTTCACACCAAGCACTGCGGAAATAAGAGAATAATTATGTGAGAAGTCATGATGGGTCTTTTTAATAGGGAGCAAGCAGCCAAGTCAGGGATAGTTTGTGGTGGATCAGTGGGATGTGACTGCCCAAAACCAGTGACAGAGCATGAAATTTCTGTTGCAATGTCTCTGATTCTCACACGATATGTCATTTCATTTACTTACTGAGTGAGCCTTAACTCTCAGGAAATGCTTTTAATACTTCCTAGTGCTGAGCTACAGGAGTGGACCTGGAAAAGCTGATGACAAGGACCTAACATTGACAGTATATTTTGGGGTGGATGTAATTTCAGTCTACTTTTCTTATTTCTGCTGCATTTTGGTCCTGTCAACTAAATGTCTACTAGTGGCTGCAGTGCACTAGACAAATTCCTGGCATACATCCTCCACCTTGGCTTTAACCAAGAGGAATACAGGATGTGTACTCCAAGTGGGCTCTGCAATGAGAGCTGAAGGGGTGGGACTGAAGAAGAGTAGGCACCTACCTCTATTCCAATACACTAATGTAGATGTACCCTCAGCCAGGAATACTGAGCTCTTTATGTCTTATATTTGTGATGTTTTCACGTTCAAGTCACAGGAGTGTTCAAGCTCTGCAGACCTGCCAGCTTTGGCTCTGACCTTAACAGATTCCCCGTGTCCACTGCACCATTTTAAGCATATTCAGTCCTCTTACTTTCAGCATCTAATTTAAGAACTAAGGTTTTCTGTCAAAAAAATGAAGGAAGTCAATTGCATCCTAGATGTAAATCAGGATACCTAAAAAGGCAATGGTTAAGCTATTAGTGTAAGGGTAGTTGGATGTGTCCCTTTGGAAACACGTTTTTCTCTTGGCTTACTGGTGCATAAATTAATACTTCAGAGCAGCCACATTTGATACTCAGCATTACTCAGCCCTCCAGCCCTGACCCCTGGCAATAGTTCTGATGATGTCCAAAATCTGTGGAATGCTAATCCACGAAGAGGAAGAGCATAAGGTGATACATTAACTTTGCATATCTAAATGTAAAATGTAGCCACAAGTTCTATTTCCTCCAGGATTTCTTTTTCCAATGTAAGTTCATGGCATCAATCATGTCTTTTTCCTTACCCAAGGTCTTCTTTGGGGCCCCTCTACTCCCTACAGGATTGTATTTCAAAAGCCATCTGCTGAGAGTCAAGGAAAACTTTTTCTGCTTCCTCTGTCCTAGACTTCCATTTGCAGGATAACACAGCCACAGGTCACAGCTGAAAAATCCTGCAAAAACCTTCTTGTTTTCTGCTGCTCTTCAGCTCACTCAAGCTGTTGCTGACTTTTATGACCCTGGCTTCTTCATTGTGGTACTTGACTGTGCATTCTCTAACACTGGCCATATTCTAAAACATAAGTAGGCGACTATACAAGTGGCAAAAGTGATACTGCTTTTGACTTTTGCATAGTATTTTTTTATTTGTAGAAGTCATATTCTCTCAGCTTGAAAAGTTGAAAGAGTGAGTTTGACAGAAAACTTACAGTATCCCTATGGAAAATACAGAACTAGTAGTAAAGGAGCTAGTACTGAACAGTGGAACTAATGAGAGAGCTTGAGAGAGCTTCTCTTGGTTTTGATTACTTTTTTTTTTTTTTTTTTTTTTTTTCCATGCCTGAACTAGAAATGATCCATATCTCCTGCTCATTTCTCCCCTACTTTATGTTTCTTCTTCCCTTGATTTTCAAGGGAAGTCTCTCATCTGCTCACCAGACAAACCTAACAGCAGGAAATTTCTATCCACAGTGGGATTCTATCCACACTTAGAAAAAGTCTATGAGCTTGAAAGACTTAGCCATTGTGAATGATGTTATCAGTGATGGGGAATGCCAGAGTTGATAAAAGCATTTAAACCAGAAGAAAGGATGAAAGTGTGGGAGTCTGTGTTTATACAGCAGTATTAGTTTTCTTAGGAAGTAGATGAGGGAGGAAAAACAAAAACAAAACAAAACAAAACAAAACAAAACAAACAAACAAACCAAAATAACACCTTCAACCAGAGCACCAGAGCTGTTGCCACACCTTGTAGAGGATAAGATTGAATGCTTTGTCTGGACTTGTCAAGATCTCACATATAAAATGCTACATATATGCCTGTCTGGAGGAAAAGATCCTGACAAATTCTGAAGCTTTTTATTGATTCCTGGGAGGAATGAGAAAAATTAATTGTAATGAGCAGCTGAGAATTTCGTGTACTATATGGCCATGGTCCATCAAAGCATGGAAACAGATTGTAAATACAGCCATGAAGGAGTGAATATTCTACTGTGAAGCTAGAAAGCAAGCATGTGTCTATTTGCTTGCTTAAGTCCAGTGTTTTCTATTTCTTACAAGATCAAAACAAAGATGAATGAAGAAAGCAAAAGATAGTCTTCAAAATCACTAATTTCAATGCCAAATGTGTACATTTTACGTAAACAATAGAAAAAGAATTGTGATTAGGCTGGGTAGTTTATGTGGGGCCCATTAGGTGTCTTCTCCTCATTCAGCTTGCTATTAAAAAAATTTAATTTTAAATCATAATGTTTAAGTAATTACTTATTTTAATTACTTTAGGCAATGAAATATGTTTATACCTTTCTAACAGCAATTTCTTAATTAGCATATTTTCATCAATCAAAAAAATGAATAATTTAGAAGCACAGTAACAGATGAATTATTGTAAGAGAGGTTTTGTTTGTGAGGAACAGTTTACACATTTTTCCTATATAAAGTACTGGGCACAAGCCCAAGAACTATGCTGTCTGCACTATGGAAACCAAAGGGCTGTAATATCCTTTAGTTGGTTCCTTTTCTTGGATTTGCTAATACAACAGTTTCTGCTGCTCCCAGATTCACCTAGCTATGACTGATCAAGGCCTGGTGCAAGTTAGAACAGCTTCAAGACAGCTCTAAATTATAAATGGCATATGGTTCCAAAAGAAACCTGTTCCACTGGGGAACAGCTTATATGCAAAGAGCCCATGCTCTGTAAATGAGCCTATGGATGACATCTTCCTGTTTTGTCCTAACTGAGCATGCCGGGAAATCTCGGTCAATTCAGAGCTAGGCCAGGCAGCAAAATCCAGACTTGATTATGAATATCACACTCTCAAAGATGCGGTTTTGTTGCACTAACCCTTATGGAAATATACAGTATTTATGAAGCTTGAAGTGTTTACAATCCTGATGAATGTTCATCCATTTCTGCATGCAGTTTTGTGTTGGGTTTTGTGGACAAAAAGTCAAAGCAGAGAGAACCAGATTCCTTGTTTAGCATATATTTAAGTGTGTTGCAATCTGCAGGACTTTTGGGGCTTCAGTGCATGATAAAGAGAAGGTGTTTTAAGCCTGCTTTTGGATTTTGAAGTCAGTAAAGTAGAGATTTTACTTCGTTTTTCATAAACTTGCTTGTGACAATTTTGGCCATTTAAGGGAAAAACTGCAATAGATTATAAACTGGCTGCATAAACAACTCTTCCTCCTACTGTGAGAGTTTCTTAGTGAAACAGAGAAAGAGGGGGTTCACAAACAGAACACCTCTGGGTGCTGGCATGCCATGCTATGGAGCATGAAGCATACAGCTCTCTGCAGATTTACCTGCTTTACCTACCTATCTACAATGCATTGGTACTGAGCACCATGCTGGAGTTAATTCGGGGATTTCCATCCCAAGCTCCCCTGCATAACATAAACCTGTTCTCAGAGTCTAATGCAATAGTTAAGCACTGCTTAGATCAAAAGAATGACAGGATTTGACCCCATAAATACACACTCTCTGCTGTGCAGAACACATTATTCTCAAATCTGTTATCTATACATCTTAGCTGTAAATCGTGCTCCATTTCAAGCAAATGGATACTACACATGCTTGACATGATAGTTCCATAGCAGAGAATGAGAGGGCTAGGCACACAGCAGGATCTATTAGATTTGATGCCAGACAGAAATCAATCCAGATTTATGCCATCTGAGAATCCAGTCTATAAACCTTTATGAAATAAGAAGTGAAGAGAGTTGAAAACACAGAAGATCCAGATTCTGATCTCAGTTATGCCATTGATATTCTTACACATCATTGGTCTTGACTTCTCTGTTATACAGTTTTATACTCATACAGCTCTTTTATTTTAAATAATAAGGCCACGTCATTGACAGTTTCTCCAGATTAACCCATGTATTTTTGGAATTGACAGTAAAATAAAATAAATGTTCATCTAGTTTTAGAAGGATAAGAACTGAGATACTTTGATTTAAGAGTGAATCATAGAGGCTATAAAATATTTTTTTCCAAACTAAACTGGGAATAAAGTCTTTTGTATGCTGACATTGTCACCCAGTCATTTCAGCTGCCTGCTCATGCAAGAGAAGCATTGCCGCTGTTAGAAGATCAACAAGACTCTTTAGTATGGGATGTTGTGTATTGGAAAATAAATGTTGTAGTTGATAAAGCTTTATCACCTCCAGGAATGGCATTAAATACATTTACAAAGTTTCTTGATTACTGCAGTTACATCCAAGGTGATAAAAATGTTTTCACTGAGTCATTTAACTCAGAGAGCTTTCTTAGCAAGTACTCAGTATGGAGACATATCCTCTGAAGCTTTCTTTGTGTCATATGTCAAATAGTAGGTACAAAGTATTATAAGGCAAAGGTAGAAGATCTCACACATTCAATGCACAATGAACTCTTGATGTACAAAAGCAGATAAATGGATCAAGAGGGAAACACAATATGTTTCTTCCAACTGTAGCTTGGGGCATGCTAAGAGAGAAAATGATTTTTTTTTTTTTTTTTTTTTTTAATGGAAAAGTAGCTTCCAGAGAAAGAGAGAAAATGCAAGGATCTTATTCTCCCCAACACCAGTGAAATATATAGACAACAAAGTTGGATGAGGTCCAAAAATTTCCAAAGCCAAAACTTTAATTATCTCAAGTGAAAAGCTTGTGCTGTCTCCATCATAGGAAAAAAAGTAATTTACATAACATAAGTACAATACAGATTTGGCAAAGTTCTCCAAATCACATCTGTTCACCATGTATTATGTTTGGTGACAGAAAGAACAAACTGTAAAACAGTGTATGATGGAGCAGTGAAAGCAAGGCAAATGGGATGTCTATGGTTGCAACTGTAATTAACAGAACTAGCTTGTTGATTGTCATCACATTCTCCTATAACTCAAATGGACCTATGGTGGTTATCATTAAAAAAGATCTTCATGCATCAAATACTACTACTACTACAATTTTGTTGTTGTTGTTTGTGTTGGTGGTGGTTTTTTATGATTAAAACTAAGGTTATTTTCACAAGTATATCATAATGAATGTTATCTATTATTCTACCTATTAGAAGTTACTACCTTTAGGATGCTTATTTTTTAGAATTACAATCAAATTGTCGTTGTCAAACTATTTGTATTATTTGATGGAAGTCTTTTTTAGTAACTTGTGTATCCAAAGAAAAATTTGTATTTATCTTTGCATTATCCAGTGTAGTGCAACATCTACAACAGATTATTAATGCGGGTAAGACTTACCTCCAACAGAGTGTCTCACACAACTTTCTGATTGTTCTAATCTTGCACATTTGTATAATCAGAAATTAGAAAATAAGGAAATGGTGTGTATGTGGGTGGGGGATGACTTCTAAGAACTTGGCAAAAATATGAATTATTAAATGACATCTATTTTTTGTTCTTTATTTATACTTGAAATTACAATTTGGCTGCTTATTTTCTGGATGGTTCTAGTGGATATATCCTTACAAAATGCATAGCTTCTCCTTTTAAAGTGCAGTGGTAAAGCACTCTTGGCATTTCTGGCTATTGTACATTTTAAGGGTGTATCCAGCTGAGAGCCAGGATCATTGAGATAACTGTAAGATAGAGCTCTTCACTATAACACTATAATTAATTTTATATTGAATGAAAATATTTTTTCCAGATGCTTATAATACATTTTGAAATGTGAAAACAACTACTTTAACTTAAACACGTAGCCACAGTCCTCTCTCTCCAGCTTACTGACCTCCTATGCCTGAGTCACCCCCTAAGTCTTCATGGTACATACATGTCATCATCATATTATGGTTAGAGTTCATCATCTGCAGAATCCAGATAAAATAGGAGTGAGACTTAACCTTTAAGTTAGAGCTTACCACAACTCCAGTACTCCAGTGAAAGTGAGATTTAATCTTTGAATGTAAGTGGAAAAAAAAAAAAAAAAAAGAAAAAAAAGAAAAAAAAGAAAAAGATTCCTGATTATCTGATTATTCATTCTGGTCATCAGGCAGATGTCCAAGTCAAACCAGGAGATGACTTCTGGGACAGACAATGGAAATCTTGCAACCAAATTTTTAGAAGAGTAAGATAAGTGTTGCTGTGTACCCAAAGTGATCTTCCTTCTCTTCCTTCTTCTCCAAATGTATGGATTTCCAGTGTCCCTAACTAACCTACTGACTACGCAAGACACACAAAATAAACTAGTTTCACTTTTCTCAAAACAGCTGCATTGCATTGATGGATAAAATGATTGCTCTCAATACATGTAGTACTTTGCCACATGCTATAAGCAACAGAGACAATCAACTATCATTATTTTCAGGCTTCATAGCATATCATAGAATATCATAGAATGACTTAGGTTGGAAGGGTCCTTAAAGATCACCTAGTTCCAACACACCCCTGCCATGAGCAGGGATGCAATCCACTAGATCAGGCTGCCCAGGGCCCTATCTAACCTGGCCTTGAACACCTCCACAAATGGGGCAAACACAGTTTCTCTGAACAACTAGTTCCAGTGCCTCATTACCCTCTGACTGAAGTATTTTTAATAACATCTGATCTAAATCTCTTCTCTTAGTTTAAAACAATTCTCTCTTGCCCTATCACTATCTGCCCATGTAAAAAAAGTCTCTCTCCAATTTTCTTTCAAAGTGTCACGGCTTTTGCAATCTCAGAGTTTCACGGTATGCAAGGAAACCTTTCTAAGCATACCCCTCTTAGATGAACAATCTTAAAAACATGAAGGAAAGCATGTAAGCATGTTCCAACTTTCAATTGATTGATTGATTGATTGATTGATTTATTCATGCTTGAGCTAAGAGGATATTCTCACTTAGCCAGATAAAAGGTACAACTTTGTTCAAGGATTATAGTAAGTACAGGGTTAATTGTGTTCCTTGTTCCTATTTAATGTAAACCAAGCCTTGGCATTGTAAAAAGGGAATGTGGGAGGAAAGGGAGTTGCTCCTCTGAAGTGTAGGAAGAACATAGAAAAGGGAAATGCTCTGGGAGATAAAAGAACAGGGCCTATCACAGAGCATAGAGAAAGGACAGGGAAAGGAGGAAGCAGGTGGTGGGTTTAAGATTTCGATTGAAGTGCAGGACAATTCAGTGACCTGTGAGAATGTTTTAGCACTTTTAATGAGCCCGAGAATTCTTTCAGTTTGCTACTCTTATACCTTAATGGTATGCATGGTTATCTTTTAATTGTGAGAGCCTTCAGCTTGTAGATAAAGCATTTTATGATGGGTTTTAAGGTAAGGGAACACTTGTTTATATATTGCTTGTATGGTCTAGACTGTTTGAGTGGTTTCTGAAGCAATTAAAGTGAATGATAGTATACATGTAGAAAAGCAAAGAAAAAAGTCATATATATATATATATATATTAAAGAGATTGCCTGGGAACATTTTTCATATATTCTTTTCTGCATCATAGTCAATCAAAATACTTGAAGCCCTATTTTGCAGAGGATCCAAAAAGGCCTCCTACAGGAATTTTGTATCTGCAATGAAAGGTGTATTTGTGTGTATTTTTGTTTGTTTTTTTTGTGTGCATATACAACTCAGGTTTCCAGCCCTAGCCCATTTTCATCTTAATATTTGACCACCAACTACTGTGCTTATATTTTGTTCTTGAGTATTTGTAATACTTAGTTCTATCTGGTGGACTTCCTGGGAGAATGAAGTTATAATTCTCAGCTGGAAAAAAGGTAGTGTATCATGACAATGACACTCACGGAAAATCTGCTTCATTATCCTAACAGTATAATTGAAATAACTTTAAAATCTGACAGCTTTTTTATTGTAAATGTCAAAGCTGTGAAACACAGTTTTCAGAGTCTTCATGGGCAACTGATACTGTAAGTGAAGTTCAAATGGCCTCAGTAGGATGAATTTAGGAAATCTTTGCTGTTCATCTCCAAAGCATAATCTTTTGAGTTACGTTTGTTTTTATAATACAACTCTTTTTTTTTCCTTTTTTTCTTTTTTTTTTTTTTTTTTAAAGCAAGTCATAACAAGTATCCAGACTATAAAGGTGTCATTTTACATAGGACCCAGCATGAAAGCTTACCAATTGCAAAAGTAACTTTAGCATCCAAATTTTCAGCAGTTTATATTTCAGGTAACATCAAAAAGCAATCCAACTTGTTTAATTAAAAAATGATTTCCAGATTGTTCAATATGAAATGGCTTCAGCATATTGTGGATAATTTTAATTTATTGCATAAAGTACTTTGCTAATGTGGAAAAAATGATGGGCGGGAAGTGAATTGACAGACCTAATCTTTGTTTTATTATTTATTTTTAAATCTATAACATTATTTTTTTTTTTTCAGGAACTATAATTGACATGTCACTATGCCCAGTCCCCTCTCTAATTTTGCCCCAAAAATATTCTCTAAGACTTTGTGCCTGAACTGATTTTTATTTATTATTTAAAAAGACTTTTGCTCTTGGTGGAAAACTAATGAATATGTATGGTTTTATTAATCCCTTAGATATATCAGTTTAAACTGATTCATATATTTGCAATCAGAAAAGAAGAAAGGAATATTTTCCTTGACATGGTGGAAAATACTTTATGAGTATTTTTTCTGATGTTCTTTTGGGGATTATTTTATTTTATTTTATTTTATTTTATTTTATTTTATTTTATTTTTGCTTACTTTGCAACATTACCTGGGAATTCACTGAGGTCCATCCATTTCCTGCAAATTCAAAGAAGCCATCACAACTACCAGAGAGTGTCCTCCCTCAAA
Organism: Stictonetta naevosa; assembly: GCA_011074415.1. NCBI lineage: Eukaryota > Metazoa > Chordata > Aves > Anseriformes > Anatidae > Stictonetta > Stictonetta naevosa. The sequence goes on from CM021699.1 coordinate 99,678,889, forward strand.
GCTGTAGGTGGGGCAATATTGCAATATCCTGATGTTTGCTCATAGGAATCACTGGTGTGATAGTATCCTTCTGTGTTGTGTGCTCCTGTGGTTCTTGTCTAACATTTTCCTGGCATGTGCAACATGCACTGTCTGAAAACCGGTGCCCTTGCTCGTGGATTCAGCACTCAGGTAGGACTTCATGCAATAGGCTTAATAGTAGGCTTATTGCACTCATACTAAAAATGAGTACCTTTTAAATGTTCTGCATCTTTAAATTATTTATATTTTTAAAAACCTTGATGAAAATATAATTCTGTAGTTATAAATATTTTAATTTTAAGCAACGAATAAAATAACCAACTAAGTAGATATACACCAAGAAAGGAGCCCATCAAACTACAATGTTTTAATCAGGGAAAACTCAAAGTCTTTTAGAAGCATGTTGAATGTTGCTTTATTTGATTTTACATATATTTTTTCCTCTCTGGTTCAGAATGAAAACATTGAATATATAAAAAGTGTGTACTGTTCTTATATTTCCAGCAAATTTCCTGAGTCACATTATTTCCCTTCCACTGGAACAACCAATCTTCAAGTTAAACCAGTATACAACTGGTATTAATCCATATAAACAAGGGTTTCCAGTAGCATTTTCCTATTTAGGTATCACTGAGGGCAAAATGTTGTTATATGCTAGCATTTGTGAACTATTTGCTTTAGGATGATAAGAACTTTGTTTGTTTGTTTGTTTGTTTGTTTGTTTTCTCTGAAAGTAGAGGGGTTTGCAGGGTTATGGAATATGAGATTTCTGCACAGAATTTCTGAGTTACTTTCACCCTGCTCTGAACATTCTTGTCTTGTATTCTTGGGGGGGAAGGCGAATCCAGCAATTTTCCTATTATGAACAAAGCCTTTTCAGATTTTAAACTTTTTATCCTAGCTAAGCCTGCCCTAGCCAGCTGTATATGCTGTGAATTATTTTCTGTTTCAGTATTTTTAAGGAAAAGCAAACACATCATCATTTTGCAAACCAATGCAGCAAAGATGTAATGAGAGAGCAAATATAAATAGTATAAGAATTACTTGAAATGCATTATTTTGCATTTACACAGTGAATCTGCTTTGTATTTTTAAAATATTTTTTACTTGCTGGTTGTCTATTTTGTGACTGTTTGTGCACCAAAAGTGTTCTTTATGATTTGCAAATGTTTTTCATCTGAAGTGTGTTCATTTCTATATGTTTCTTTTAAAAATTTTAGGCTCTTATGGAATCATGATGGTTCCATGTTGTGTCAGGTTGCACCACATCGCACCTCCAGCTACTTTGATGTGACCTAAAGCAATGCCCTGTACTATACATATATGAGAACTACATTGGTTCATTGTCACCAGACATGAATATCAAAACAAGGCAAGTCATCCCACTTTACCAGTTAAAAACCATTTGCAGATAACAAAGGAATGACATGAGGAGTCCCATTTTAGACATACATTTGCAATCAGCATTGATGGAAGGGAAGGTTTGATATAACTTCTGCAAGGCAGACAGCTATTGATGGTGTGATTTTCTGATGGAGAGAAGTCTGAGGTAGACACCCTTCTGAGGCTGCCCTCAGGAGCAGTCTTGTGCCACTTCACTGCACTCCAAACTTCCTGCATTTAGAGCTGTGTGTTAAGAACAAAATGAGATCTACCATATCAAAGTCCTACAAAATGCACTGCATTTTACTTTCATGTCTTCTGAAAAACAAATTGTTCCAGAAACAGCAGAATAATAATAACAATAATAATAAAATAAAATACAAACAAACAAAAACATCAAAACAAACAAAAAACACTTTTCTGTGTGGTGACTCTTGTGTCTGACTGCATGACTTTTTCCTCAGTGCACACTCTAATTTGGATGTCTTTCCTCTGCATGGTAACTTCTTTTAGGAACTAAGTAGGAATTTCATACCATTGAGCTTTTTAATTTCTTACCAGAGTTTGTTGAAATTAAACGAGATTTGAAAGCAGAGAAAAAGTCAGAGACTGGCTTGAGAGTTATAATTGCACATGCCATCTTTCCTTAGAAAAACAGGTTAAAATAAGATTTTTTAAAAATTATTTTAAAATGGCTTTCCAGGTCATTTTAAATTAAGGTGGTGAAGATACTCCTGTAAATGTTGGTGTCCATAACTGAGGTCCAAATGTTGCAGAAACTGAGACATTACCAGAGTTATGCCTGAGATCAATTTAAAATTGCAAGCACGCTTCACTGAGTCTTCATCAGCAGCTAAAAAAAAATAATTAAAAAAAATGTTTGATTAAAAAACATTCAAATGAATTACTTCTCTCGTTGTTGAATGTATCATAAAATATTTACTGTAAAGCAAGAGACAAACAGTATTTCTAAAGATGATGGTGAAACGTATGTGGCATTGTAAAGACCCGAAAAGCACAGACAGCTGTCACCCTCAAGTAAGCAGAAAGATTAATATATGGTATTGAAATTATGACTGGTGCTTTGTTTCATTTCTCAGTGTAAGAAGTTCATTATATGAGACAACATTTTAAGGCTACATTGCAGGAATTTACATAAGAGACTTTGTTCTTGTGAGGACTGCTTGCAAAACCATTTTCCAAGGAAGATGGGGCTGGTGAACAAAAGCAGAAAATACCATTTGGCACCACTGGTCTAGTTTTAAATTCTGGAGAGCCATACCAGAAAGCAGGATTCAGATTTGAATTTCATGCATGACAATATGCAAAGGTGTTTTTATTCTAGTTACTGTTTACTCAAATAAATATATCTATATTTTTCTGGTTTTGTTTGTTTGTTTGTTTTTCAGATTTAAGGGTTTGAAAGGGGTACAGTTTTCCATTCAGCATTTAGGGTCCGACTGAATTCAGTTTTATATCAATTGAAGTTGCAACTCATTCTTTAAATAATATGTGGGTATTTTTGGTATCAAGGAGGCTGTATCTTCTGTGTTTTCAGGTAGGGGTAAATGTTGGAAGGACAAGGGCTCCTTAGCAATGCCAAGCTGAATGTGTATTGTTGGTTGTCCACTCTCATCACAGAAATTTATTGACAATGCAAGGCATTACCTCATGTAACTCTGAATATTCTTTACTATTGAATTGCGATCTGCTGTGAGAATATTTTATTTTTGTTTCTGCCCTTGGTGGTTTCAATGGGTAAAATTTATCCTGGACAAAGGGTACCAGCAAAAATTAAAACAAAACAAAACAACAACAAACAAATGAACAAAAAAGAAACAAAAAACAACCAAACACAACAAAAAAACTCCACAGGTATACTGTAGAATGAGTCAGGGTGGCATGAAAAAAAAGAGGCTTTCCAGCATATATAAGAAAGTTTATATGAGAGAATGCTGCATTTGAGTTGAAGGGTAGAAGTTGCATATTGATGCAAATCCTACAGTCCCTACACTTGGTACAGTCTGCAGAGCGGCTATGGCTGCTTTATGAGCACTCTGACCCCCACCTCTTGGACAGAAAATTCAATTTGCTGTTACTGTGTTTATGCCTGTGAGCAAGTTGGATTCCCACCTCACTCCATCTGCTCACAGGCTCAAGCACAGCTACAAGGAATTCAGTTTTTCATTTAAATGAATACTGGTGGGAGCTCGAGGTATTCACTTTGCTCTGGTGAAAGCCTGGAAGCTGTTCAAAAACTGGAGAAAACTAAAAGACAGGGTCTGTCTCATTTGGATTTCTCTTCAAGGAAACAGGAGCTACAGGAAAATTAAAACTGCGATGATAGGGTAGGAGCAGATGTTCACTCTTGAGGGCAGTGATGGAACAATAATTATAGCATATGTCAGTATCCTATAGACAGAACAGAACAGAAGACTTGTACCAGTAACTGTAACTTGATAGATCTGGATGAATATGTCAGTACTGCTCATCTTTATGTTCAAATACACTGGGAACAAAGAGAAAAATAGAGACCCCTCTTCTCACATGCACGCAAAAGACTGTGAAAACCATAGAGATATGATTCTAGAAAGAAAGATGAGATTAATATTGGGTTTGTTTTTTTTAGTGTAATAAAGAGGAGAAAAATTATGAGTAGTGTTAGAAGGGGAGGGTTTTTTGAAAGTACTAACTTTTGGTTACCCAGGGAGGAGGGGACTGGATTAATCAGGGGAGAAGAGGTTGAGTTGCATCCCAAATATATTAACTCAAGTGCTGCCTTCAAGTAAAAAGCCTAGAACTAAAGAACTGGAGAAAGAAAAAAAAAATGTAAAAGCAAGAAAAAAGAAGTCTGGAGAATGAAAGCTACACTGGTTAGCATATAAAACATGGGAAACCATACTGAAAATACAACCCAGGCTTCACATACATAGCAGTGGTTTTTAGGCTTCTGTTGATAATTCCCACTTCTGGTTGTGATCCTCATTTCTACAGCTGAATTTGACCCTTATTTTCAGAACTACTGATAGATACATGCTTACATATGCCTGATGCAAATCATCAAATATATGAAAGTGTTTCAGCTTGCAGTTTGTCATGTCTGTTCTAAGATTTCAGCAGATGTTATTTATTTATTTAATCAAAAGCAGATTTTATCTAACGTTGGTGCAAAGCTTCAAAGAATGCATATGCTTTTTACTTTCTCTCCGTAATGTAATAATGCTTTCACTGGGAAGCTCCAGAAAGCTGTTCCTGCTGAAGTCAGGGCAAATCTCTTACTGTCTTCTGTCTTACTATGTCAAGATGCCTGTATACAGAGAGTAATACCAAAATGAATTCTCACCCTGTTCTGTACAGTTCTCAGGTGCTGCCAGAGAAAAGTGTGCTTGTTTAGCACACTTAGGTAATCTACAAGGTTTGATAGTAAAAGCAGTAAGCAAGTATTTTATTTAGGTACTGATATTTAGAGTTTCACCATTTATTTCAATGTAACTGAGATTCCAGTCTAATTCCTTAAAAATGTCTTTAATCATATCAAACAAGAGATAGTACAAATATTTCAAAACAATAAAAAGCATGACCTTGATTTTCTTAATATACCTTGCTAGAAGCCTTTCATTTTCTCTCTTTTCATATCTTTTTGGCACTTTTATCAGTGTGGGTTATTGTGATGCAACTCAGGATTTGCCTTGGGTGTGAAAGAGAATAGCAAATGTGAGACATCCAACTTCATGTTACAAGGAAATAATACTTTGCCTGCATTCTTCCTGCCAGTTGGCCTACAACTCTGGCATTAGACATTTCAACAGTGAATAATGAGAAAGATCAGGAAGAACTGAGTTTAAAGCAAAATACCATAGAGAATATTACAGGATGACAGATTATTTTTAAAAGATCTATTTTCCTTTGGTTTCTAAACAAATTATTCCATGTCCATATGGAACCTGTACAGGGACAGCAAATTATAATACAGTTTTCTCTAAGTGAAAAGTATCAAGTTCTCTGTTATTCTAACACAATGAACAAATAAGAATGAAATGAACAGGAAGTGTTGTAGAAAAAAAGGTGTATATATTTTCATTGCAGTGTTTGAAATTGTATAGAAGTATTTAAGTCTGTACCTGCTTCTGATTCTTCATTTACCTCTCAGGTTAGGATAGCAGAAGCACCAATTGCTGCAAGATTGTGAAATATCCAGAGTGTGTTACAGCTATAAGGGAAGCTTGATGGTTTGAATTCCTGGGTTCTATCAGAAAAAAAAAAAAAAAAAAAAAAAAAAGTTATAAAACTTAATTTTCATCTACCATTTTTTTCCAATGCCTTCTTCTTCTTACTGATATTTGTATCTGTGCTCAGAACTCCCCCTTCACTCCTCTCCAAAGGTGATATACTCCCCTCACTGAAGTCTGGTATAAAACCTTCAAGCAAGAGAGGGATTTACCATGTATCTTTTATCTACGCTTGGCACAGAAGAAAATGGCAACAGGGCTGATACCTGTATTTCCTGTAACTTCTGCAGAATGAATTGTTCTGTGTATTTGTGGATAGGTTAGAATCTCAGATCTATTCAATGAGAGCAGAACAAAACAAAAACAAAAATAATAATAAAAAAATAGCATAGTGGTATGACAAGAAAGCCGTATCACATGTTCTACTCTTTGTGTTTAGCAGTCGGAGTATTGTCTAGAAGTTTTACATACAACTGTTCAAGGCCACTGAACTGGGCTTACAGCAGACATCCGTCCGACTGTGCCCAGAATTTAGCAGTACAATGACTTTATCTACCTTCTTGAATAAGGTTGAGGTGTTTATCTATCTGTTGTGTTGGGACTTTGCTTACAGTGGTATTCCAGATCTGCTACATATTTTACTTTAGATCTTCATTTGACATAAAACCATATGTAATCAATTATAGAACAGATGATCTGTGTTGGAGAAAACAGAACGAATGTTTGTTGGAAAAAGCTGCCAAAAAGCTCAAGGAGCCAATATTAGTGTGGCTGGACTTATTAATACAAGTTCAGCTCCAGCCATGCAAGCTCTTCTAGCTCCAACAGAGCCACTGAAACTCCCTGTATAGTGCAGTTCTGAAAAAGCTCACTAGATTCAGCACAGTAGGGCATGGATGCTACACAGTAGGCAAGGATCCTAAAGTTATATTGTTAAACAAAACAGCATAGGTCCTGTTCTCTTGCCCCAAAGCTAGCTCATTTTGTCTTGGTACATTCATACTGTGCAGCTCTCCTAACAAGTTGGCACATGTAAATTGCCCATCTGGGGTTGTTCATGAACATGCCTGAATATTGCTTGGAACAGCGCCCCTTTCTAAAGCCAAATGGTTCTAGAGAACAGGTCTAACAATATCAGAGTTGATAACAGGTCTTTTGACCAGATTGTGCCCTGGAAGAGTAAAATTTAGCAGTATAGCTGTAGCCACTGACTTCAGTTTAGAACTGGATCCAGGATGTCTGCCTTATCATCCACAGCAAGATGAGTCAGCAGAGTGCCCTGGTAGCTAGGAGGGTAACTCATACCCTGGGGTGCATCAGGCACAACATTGCTAGCCTGTCAAAGGAAGAGATTATCCTGTTCTGCTCTGTGCTGCTCCAGCCTCACCTCGAGCAGTGTGTAGTTTTGGGCACCACAATATGAGAAGAACATAAAGGAGCCCATCCAAAGGAGGGCTACAAAGATGGTGAAAGATCTAGAGGGAAAAATGTATTCTTAGAATCATTTAGATTGGAAAAGACCTAAATCAACTCTAAATGAAAGATCATCAAGTCCAACCATCCACCTAACTCTTCAAGTCCACTGCTAAAACAGGTCCCAAAGCATCACTTGTACACATCTCTTAAATACGTCCAGGGATGGGGACTCCACCACTTCCGTGGGCAGCCTGTACCACGAAGAAATACTTCCTGATATCCAATCTAAACCTTCTCTGGTGCAACTTGAGATCATTGCCTCACATCCTATCACTCGTCTCCTGAGAAAAGAGAACACCGTCCTTGCTGCATCCTCCTTTCAGGTAGTTACAGAAAGCAGTGATATCTGTCATCAGCCTCCTTTTCTTCAGGAGTTTTCCTGCCTTCTTAATTTTGGGAGCAGTAACTTGTACAAAAGTGATTTTGTGCAAGAGTAGCTTGGATTAAGTAGATTTCACTCTGTCTTGTTCCCTGGACCAGAGAATAGTACAGTTCTCAAAGCAGTATGTCTTTGCTTATGTGGTATTGGGCTTTGGGCAGTAACACTTTGAGGCCTGAGGTCATTGCGCTCTGTGACCTTCATAATTTGCACTGATAATCTTGCTGCAGGTAAACAAGAGCAGAATATAATTTCATTAAATTTATGAAAGTTTGTTGATGTCAGTATATACAGGCTTTTATAAAATTCATTTTACCTGCAAATGTTCAGAAACATGGGTTCAGATATGAGGTTTTCTATCTGTTTTGGAAATCTAGACAGACACAGTCATTGATAAGTAAACCAAATTTATTTGTCTTTCACAATTCATTTGTATATTAAATGCATATTTTTGTAAGAGTGTAAGCGTGTAATGACCAGTAATGAAATAATTGAAAATGTATTTATTGTTCCTAAAAGTGTCTGGATGTCTGTTTGGGTATATAAAGTATGAAATTGGCTGAGTTTGACAACAAGAAAAGACTAAGAGTTCCAGATATTATTTTTAAGTTTTTTGGTTTGGTTTAGTTTGGTTTTTAATGTCAGATAAATTGATAAAAAATAAAAGAGGGAAAATGAACAGAAAAAAAATAGCATGAACAAGCAAGTTCCCTGAATGTGAATCCCAGCAGGCTTCTGCCACATAGTAAGAGCCCGGAACACAGGAGCCCAGTGCTTAATGTGGGGATGGGTGCCTGGGGCTTGCATGCAGTGCCACTTGCCAGAACAACCTTTGCTACACTCAAGGCTCAGCATTTGTCAGTAACTTAAGGAAGTACCTTCACTTCATCCTCCTGGTTATCTAGTCACTGTAGGAGGAGTGAGCAAAACCAGGCCAGGCCCAGCTGCTTGAGCTGGAGCAGCATCATGTCTCTGGCCAGACCCAGCTTGGGCTGCCTGGGGGCAGAGCAGGTCTGTTGCCACTCTTCTGGGTGAGTTTATCTTTGTGGAAGTGAGCTATGCCATGCCAGATGCTTCAAGGACATAGAACAAGCTTTAGCCCAGTACAGCAGCTAGCACTGATAGAGCTCTAGATACTCCATTATACTGCTTAATCCCTAACTGGGCTAAAACAACACACAGACAAATGCTTATCTTTAAGAGGTTTTTATACCTTTTTACTATTGGAAATGCAGACCTGTGCAAAATAAAGAACACACTTATAGACATTTCTTTATCACAGTTTCCTCTCAGCACTCACAGGAGTTTTAGCCAAAGACATCATCCTTTTAAGATTCACCAACTCCTCTTTCCTATAAATGTTTTTCTTTCCACTGAATCATGTTCTTTCACTCCCTCCCTTTGCTGCCAATTACTATTCTATGATTTTGCTGGTCCTGCATTTACAAAAGATTATTTTGCTATGAAAATATACACTGAGCTTCCCGTCTCCCGTTTAAGGCTTAGTGACATGCTCTTTGAGTCTCTAAAAATTACATGCACTATCACCCTTTTGTTCAACCTCTGGGGATTTTCTACTCAACTTTTTTTTTTTGTTTCAGCACAAATTTGGAATTACTGGTTCTCCTAGACTAGTTTGAGGTACTCCTATCAAAATGAGAGGTTAGTAAACTAATTATCATCCATCTGACAGATCTTGGACACTGGCTTATTGCATAGTGAAGTAACCTAATTAAAACCGAAGTTAACATATTCTATTACTTCTCTGTAAAAGAAAGACTGTCTCTTGTTATATTTGGTATATTTATGACATCCTCAAATAATCAGTTTATTGCTCTGTGGATGGAATATGAGGCCTGATATTATAGGATGAAAGGCTAATCTTTTCCAGGCATAAAGCCTGAATAGAATATTTATGGCACCTAAGAATAGTTCAGAATATGTTCATAGATCTCCACGTATTCATAAAGATCTAATAACTATAGTCACTGAAGCTTAGAGAGCAATTCAGATGAACAAGTACTTGAGAGTGAGCTGAATTCCCCTTTTGTCTCCATTGACTACATTGGCCACATTTTCCTTGACTGTTACTGGTGCCTTTACACCTGGCTCATATAGAAATCCATGTCAGAAATAACTACATTTATGAATGTGGGTTGCTTAACTATGTTCAGTTGTCTCAAACCATTTGAGATAGCATAGGATATCCTGTCTAGCCTTTCAGGAGCTGCTCCAAAGGCAGGAGTCTTGTGTCACATCTATCAACCTCATGCAGATACCCTCAGAGATGGCCTGTGGCTATAGGCTCCTATTTTTAGTCAACCTAAACACGATTGTTCCAGTGTTTGAGTCTGGAGAGGAATTCCATCACCTGTCAGACTGTCACCAAGTGCTTTAATTTCTTTGAACTCAGTTCTGATAAAATGATTGTTAAAGAGGACCAGAGTTGCATCTTTCTCCTTCAACAGAATGAATTTCTATTTTATTGTGGACTTGCCTGGATAACTAATCAAGGTTTGCTAAATTTGTCAAGATCTTTGCAGGAAAGTAAGCAAAGCAAAATTGGTACTTCTATTTGGGAGGAGTTGACAGAACAAATCTCTTTGTCTGTTGTTTCCTTATCCTGCCAGCTCTCAGGCGGAACATCATCTCATTTAGCTTCTCTCACCTTTTTGGTTAAATGTGTATAAAGTAAAGATAATCAGTCAGTTCTGCCCTCATATTGACCTGCTCAGCTCTCCAGGGCCAGTAGTATCACATCTTTCCCATTCAAGGTAGGGAAGGACTTGCTAAAAGCCATCTGATGCCTTGTTACTTCAAGATTAATCATCTGAGAAGCCCCCTAAGTGAGATAGCATGGAAGTGGGGCCAATATAAATGTAAGGTAGAAAAGAATATGACATTTTACTTAGAAAAAAAAATGAAACAAGGCAGTATAGGATCAGGTCTGCCTATCCATTTCTTGTAAAGATTTCCTCCTTCCAGTGAGAATTTGTATTCATTTATTTGTGCAGTGAAAAGTGTCTTTAATTTAACAGTAGGAAATGTTACAATTTTGTAATGTTATGTTTATTATTTGAGGAGTAATATAGTTCTGGAGATGTCTTTATGTACAAAGAAAGGTGATCACTCATTGGTATTATCAACCCTAGGATGTACGTGTGTCTGTCCTGGGGGGGGGGGGGTGGGGGGAAGGGGGAGTAAAAAACAGAGAGACAATCTAATTTCTCTTGAAAATATTGTTGGATCAATTAATATAATTAGCGTGAATGTACAATGGGCCCTCCTGGCAAATGCTGTTCTCAGTGTGGGTCTAAGGTGCAGCACTGCAATTGGAAGAGATCTCTTAAACTGCCTGGTTGAGCAGTATGAAATTCTGTGGACAGAATCCTTTCTCTAATTGAAGGTGGTTTTGCTGTTGTTATTGTTGTTGTTTCTTCTCTTTACATCTGTTCTAACATGTTTGACTGGAAAAGTCCAGGGAACAATCATTTTTACTTTTCTGGTGATACCATTGATAATTTCTAAATGTTCAATATTTCTTCAGCACAGAAAGCATTTTTATTTGCAGAACTATGTATGTGTAATTTGTTCAACTGTGTCTAATAAAACATTTGGAATTTAATATTGTTTCTTTACAGGCACACTGTAATGGTGCACTGAAATGTCTATTTTTGACTGTCAACACTGTACTGCAATTCATATAACTTCACCTACCTGGGGTTTCAGTCATTCTGCTTACACACCACTCATATATTCTCAGAGATGTCCTTGCTTTCACCTACAAGATTTCTATTAAACTCAGTAGTAGCCTTGATAGAAATAAGTAATTCAAACTTTTTTCTGCTGCTTTGAATAAATATTTTTTTTCATAAAGTCACAGCGATATGATCAATATTTATTAAGAATCAAAGGAAAATGTTTTGAAAATAAAAGGGTATCATTTAAATATTTTAACAATTACAGATTTTGAATCAGTTACAATTAAAAAAAAAAAAAAAAAGAAACAAGCATTATAAAGCACCATTTGTAATTTATCAAAATACAATCTTATATACATCTTATCCGAGGAAAGTGTCACTGTTTTCCTTGGTTGGCTATTTTTGCCTGAAGTTTGCTGTTTTATCTGAAATAAGCAATAGATATAGAAATTACAAAAATTTCTAAGAATTTTAATTTTCTAAACTGTGCGATATTTATATTGGTAATTGGTTTTCTCTGCAATTTCACCTCAATACCAGAGCTGCATGTTTTTTCTAAGCTGTGATAACTTGACATTTGCAATACGTGTTTTCATTATGTGGTCTTTGCTGAAAGGAAAAGTTTAGTAGTCTCATAAAAATCTCCTTCAGCATTTGCAGAAATTCATTTTAATGACGAGCACATTTTAATGCCTAGTTTTCTCCTTCCTATCTGTTGTTTGAGAGGTTGCTCCAATGACAGAATTCACACTTTGTATCAAGTATATATTATTATTGAACAGTTTTTTAGAAGGCAGTGAACTCCATAACTGATTATTCTCACTTCTCAAATTTCTGTCACTGGGGATACCTGGATGCTGATTCAAGCTGTAGGATAGTCAGAATAGGTTTTTGTATAGGCTGAAGATATGAGAGTGCTCTGAGATCCAACCTCAACATGGATGCAGATTTTAAAAAAGTGTAAAGAATAGATGGACCCAAAAGACTTATGTTCCTGGAGTTTGAAATCTAGATTCTAGCGTCTGCATCTTGAGATATGCATAATATTAGCATAATAACATTATTTTTGAGTGATCTTTAGTTCTCGTACTATGTTTTTGGAAAAGTGAGAAACAAGTTCATTTATTGTTATTATTGTCATTATTAATATTTGTATTGCTGTATTGCACAGAATTTCCAGTCACTCTGAGGCCCAAATGAAGAAGGAGGAGAAGAAAGGTGCATTCAAATATATGCAGTTTTTCTACATATTGGAAATTATTGTTGTTATCAGCAAATAGTCCTCAGCACCCATTCTTCCCTTCAATCTATTCATTATTAATAATCTGATTTCTTACAAGCACACTGAAATAGGAAATGCAGAACAAATACTAATAATTATAATGCATATTGAGTGCTTTGCATTCTGGTATTTCATTTATTGAATGATGCTTCAAAAAATTTATAAATGACAAAATTTTATTAAACCTTCGGGTATCATGACAGTAGATTTTTGTTTCCTATCGGTTTAAATTCAATTCACTTTTTCAGATATATATATATATATATATAAGTTCCAAAGCAGCATAAACAATTTAGATAGTTTTCTGCTTATAGCACATTCTCTTCTGCTGGTTTTAGACAAGCTAGTTTTACTCTTGAAACTATTTAACTGCATAAACAATTCACAAATGATGCCCAATACATAAGAATGTGAGGCATGTCGAGTTGTCTAGTAGGCATCTCTGGAATAACGTATGTCCTAAAAGTCAGCTTGCTGTCACTGGGGAAATGGTGACATGTCTGAGGCACTGCTGCTGACATTGCATGAGGTTAATGAATGACAATGCCAAAATGCCAGCACTTACCTTGTCACCGCCAAAGAGCTACAATTAAATTGCCCCTTAAAGAACTGACAAGTGACGAAAGGGGTTTCAGTGAAGGTCATGAGTATCTAAGATTTCTATTCCTTTGAGCACTGCTGTAATTTCTGATTTGCCACAAAGAAATCACAAGACAAATATCCTCTATAACCCAGCAGTCTTCCCAGAGAATTATTAAATTACTGGGGCGCAGTTAGCATTAAACCTATAATATTAAGACATATTGTATGGCATCAAAGTTTACACACTAAAACTGTTTTGTGTCCTAAGTTATATTTCTTTCTTGGTCAGCAGCATCTAGAAAAAAGGGGGAAAGGCCCTCCAAAATGCATCAGAATTTTCTTTTTGAAAGAGCACAGATTTTTTTTCTCTTGAGAAAGACATGATCTGTATCTCCCATACAAAGGGAGGATGGCTACTGTCTAACAAAGGTTTGACTGTGTATCCACTGACAACAGAAGATGGAATGAATGTACCTCTTGTACTGATATTAATCTGAGCAAAATACTTCAGTCTTGTTTTCTGCCATTAATCAGGCAAAAATCCCATCAACAGAGGTCACAGAATTTGTTTTCCAGGATTTAAATGGACACTTTCAAATGATGCTCATGTTTTAAAGCCTTCATCTTTCTTACTGCATAGCAAAGGTAAATCACATTCCTAGAACACATCAAACTTTATAAATAGGTCAAATAAATTGGTGAAAGTATTTGCTCTGTATTAATTTTATCATGTGTCAGAGTTTTTGCAACACTAGAACTTTCTTTTACATCTTTGAGGGAAAGGGAACCTTCTTTATATTTTTAGGCCTTAATTGTGAAAATTGACTTACATAGTACTAACAACTCAAAATTGAAAGGCAGGTAAAAGAAGAAATAAAAACAGTGTTAAGGAATACAGTAAGAGAAATCTTTCCATCTGAGCTTTGAAAATAAAGTATGTGGAAGCTCTGTGATATGGAAAAGGCCTTTTTTTGTGTGTGTGTGTTCACCCAAAAATGGTGATGTGGAATGAGGAGATGGAGAAAGCCCACTGTCAGCTGAAGCAGGCAGGGAGGAAGGCAAAGCTGGTAAAATGGTCAAGAACTTGTCCATGGTAAACTCCAAAATGGGAGGAGAAGTTTACATCTTCCTAAGGGCCCTAAAAGGACACCAAATGTTTTGACAGTAATTGTTGAGACTCCTGAAACTGAAGCACTCTGATTCCTGGGTGGAATTCATATTTACTTAATTTAGTGCTAATATTCTTAAATACTGAACTTTGTCTCTTGCCCAGACTTGTGGTCCTTCAGTAGTTGGGGAGCATCGTGAAACTACTATTGAGGGTCCAATTACACTTTTTGCATTATGATGGAATTTTGCACTATGATTTCTTTCTAAAAAGTTGTTGGATTAAAAGATAATGATATCTATATATATATATATATATATATTTTTTTTCTTTTAATAGTCTAGTGGTAACAGTATTTCTAATGAAAGAAAAAAATTAGGCATCTCAGATCTGTGTAGTTCTACAAAGACACAACCATAAATGCATTTTTTTTTTCCTAGCAGACCATCAACATCCATTTTAATTTCTATTCATCTCCAGATTCCTTCTTCCATAGTTTCAGAGGTTATCAGAATAAACCTCTTAATGTCACTGCAAATGCAGAAATGTAGGTGGAGGCTTCTAGATGAGATAGAAATACTGTATCCCACATGCACTTTCAAAAATCTAGTGACTTGTGGCTTCCCCAACGAGTACAGACTGGCTTCATCCAGAACTAGGCCAAATTACTCTCTTAGAGGTGACTAATGTATATAAGTAGCAAACATGTCCTTGACCATGCCCCATGAGCCACTCCTGCAGAGAGTAGGGATGCAGACATAACACCAGAATAGAATATTTTGAGTATAAGACAAAGCAATGGACAAAATGGTCCAGCTGTTAAAAAAGAATGTCCTGGACAGCTTTTATCATGCCTAAAGCCAAGCAGCAGCACTGTCTTTGCTTTCCAGTCTTTCAAAATTTCCCATTTAAAACATACTTTTGGACTATCAGGGCCACCCTTGGAATAAACTTAAACTTTGCTTTAGAGCATAATTTATTTCTTATGTCTCATACGTAGAAAAAGTGATACATATCTCTAAATGTGAATACCCTTAATTTCAAAACCTTACCATTTAAATTGCAATAATGAGGTATAATGAATATTTATAGATTTTATCTATATCTATTAATTTACCATGGTATGCCATTGATATCTATACATTCTTAGTTCGTAACAAAAGGCAGAATTAAATGGAAAGCTGATAAAGCTTGTTTGCCATATGAGACTTGAATATTATGTTTAAAGGTTAATATGTTCTCTTTCAATGGTATTTGACTATGTAGTTCACTGCGTACATCAAAGACAAGTGGCTCTATGGATGTAATTTTATTGCTCATATAGGTCAGCATTTTTCCCCTTGAATTTTAGGCATAAGCTAAAAAAAGCTGTCTTTCTCCACTTAGTAGAAACTGAATGTCCTCACTTTCAGTGATTATTGTAAGACTCTCAAGAAATCTTTCACTTAGATTAAAGATCAAATGAAAAACTGTAATTATAACTCACACAGTTTTCACCATAGCCTTTGATAAAAGGTTTCAGTCTCAGTCACCAACCATTACACATTCAGCTTCATGACACCATATTTAGTTTGGAAGCATTCTTCCCTTTTCAATTACAATTTTATATATTAGTTGTTTTGTTACACATTTTTTTACAGAGGTGTGGTTGATTCAATTCTTTCAACTTCATTTCACCTTCCAAAACAAAAATTGCGACAAATTCTGTGATGTGCTGAATTTCTCTAAAGAACATATTGAAAATGTGTGTAGATATAATAATGAAAAAAGTGGTGGTAAGAAAGAACAAACATATACAAAACATTTTATTCACTTTTTTTTTTTTTTTTTTTTTTTTTAGAGATAGATTTCCTTTTCAATTTCTATTAAATAGAGATGTGGAAATAATTTTTGGCCTACCATACCATTTTATATTCTGTAACTGTGCTGTTCATATGATGGATTAATTCTAGCTAAATCAATTAAGATCACCAAACTAATGTCTTTGTACAGTATAAAATTATTGAGTTTGCATATATTTACAAAGCATTTTTGCATCAAAAAATGGTGTCTAATATGGTTAATTTTGCTTCCATTAATTAAATAATAATAATGGTCCATTACTGTAAATCTAATGCAAGCTTTTTGTATGTAACTAATAAAATGCATATTCTGCAATAGAAATGTCCAAGTACAATGCTGACACTGTCCTGCTTTCATTGTACTATAATGACAATTTGTTAACTTAGCCTTAATTAGGGCTTTTTGATCTATTTTATTACTTACCTACCTGATTATGCCTTTACTGAATGTTTACTAGTGCTATCAGAAGAATTTTGGCTAAATCAGACAGTTTGGAAAAAGGAGTCTTCTTGGGAGAGCAAATATCTTTCTCTTGGGGACTGTGGTTACAGAAGCCAGACAGAAGGACCCGATAAGGTCCTCCTTGAGTTATTTATAATTTTTTCACATGTTTTGCAAAAAGAAAACTAGCCTAGAAATATTTTTTTTTCTGCATGGACAGACTCTGTCAGAATTTTGAAAAACATACTGGTATGTCTCTCAGAAGGTAAGTGAAATGTGAAAGTATATGACAGCCAGATATAAGCACAGCTACTATTTGAGCATACAAAAATATACTTTTACAACAACAAAAAAAAATACCTATGTTGAAGCTTTGGTTTCAGCTCAGCTTCTCACACCCTTCAAAATAAATAAAAATAAGAATAAATAAAAATAAGAATAAATAAAAATATAAAAATAAAAAAAAAATAAAAAAAGTTGTGAACACTGTTTTGAAAGCTAAGTGATTTCTCACATTGGCTATATTTATGCCTAATAATATTTTGCTAATTGTCAAAAGTTTTCACAAAAGGTTTTGTGGTGGTGGTGTTTTTGTTTTTGGTTTGTTTTGTTTTTTTTTGTTAGTTAGCTTTTTACACAAAACCCATCTTTACCTTCAGAGATGGTGAATAGTGAATTAAAAAGAGAATTTCACTATTCATCCCTTGTCTTCTGTTCATCTCCTATCTTACAAGTTTCATTTGCTAAACCAGAAGGAAGAAAAAATGTCTAAGGATTAAGGTAACCAATCATACAACCAAGTGGCAAACAGTCCACAGTTCACACATAAACAGCCTACCTACTAGATACAGGGAAATTCAGCAAATGCCTAAACACTCTAACTCTTGTTTTTTAAAATTAGGGTTTTATCCCTTATTTTCCTTTCTCCATTATTCTGTAATGTTGAAATCCTTATAATAAATCCTGTTACCTGCAATTTCTTACATAGTAGTAGGTGTGCAAGATTATAAATTTGAAATCCAATAACCATGTATATTTCTCTGCCACTAAAATTTTAAACTTGATAAAAGAAGGGTGGATAGTAAACCTTTTTAAAATGGCAGCACCATGACATACTTTCTGGCCACAGTTGAGTTTTCTTACACTTGTACAACTCATGGACAATATTCCTTTTTTTTTTTTTTTTTTTTTTTTCTGAAAGAAAACCAATATAAAATAGCACTACCTTGGTTTGGAGGTAAAGATATTTGAGGCCATGTCCCACTCTACAGAAAGGTAGCAGGCCTTGGCTTCCTCAGGGCCACACTGGTTTGATTAGAGATGTGTGGTTGACACCATGGTGAATCAGAGCTAAGACTTTGTCTTAGACCCAGATTTCTTTCTAATTCTGATATCCAAAATGATGCACAATGGCATGCTCAGATAACAAAATTGATTTCAAATGCAAACACAGATCATTTCAAATTGGCAAGAGTTTGGGGTTTTATAGCCATTATTTAGTGGTATCTTTTATTCTCTTGTGGCAAATAGCAGAGAGACTGGGGAAACTTAAAGGGAGAACGAAAACATGAGCACTAGATATAAGCACTGCAGAATCCTGGTAAAATGACTGGGAGAAGAAGAAAGCTCCATGAGTGAAAAGGAAATTGGATTCATGAACAATAGTGTTCATAGTGTTATCCATTGAATTTTGCTGTGTTCACAAAATAAAGTTTTTCTGTGTTCAGAAGATACATTTTTACATTCTTGAATGTAAACCGTACTGCATCATGCTTGCCCCACCACATAATCACTCTCTCTTGTTAATGACGCTAAACTTAACTGCTGCATACAAAATATCATAATGATATTGTCATGAAACACAGGCTAATCTCTTGCTCAGTCCTGAATGAAACAGCTCAAAAAAAAAAAAAAAAAAAAAAAAAAAAAAAAAAGCTGAGCTGAAGTACACGTACTAAGTGAAATAGTGTCTCTGTAAATGATACTTTAACAAATGCTTCTGGTAGGGAAAACCATAATGACAGAGACCATAAAGAGAGTGATGTGCTTGGACCCAGCCTTCAAAATTGAATACCTTGAGCACTGCACTTCTCTGGAAATTTCATGCATTTTCTCAGCTAATCTCACATCACAAATATCAAACTTGTCATATTGATTTTAAAGGGGAGGTAAAAAAATATGGAAAGGTAGCTTGCCTTTTTCAATCCTTCCAGGGTTGCCAGGCAACTTGATGACCTGATTCAGGACAGATTGTTACAGTGACCTGACTAAATACCCAAATCACCTGAGAATTTGTAAAGAAATTTCTACAAATTTGAATTATTGTTGCAATAACTATTATGTTTCCTGTTTGTCTTTACAAAGTATTATATCTTAAGGGTGATTTTTTAGTAAAAATCAAATAATACTCTTTATGCCAAATAAAAATAGATAATTATATAAAAGAGGAAGAATGTTCTCTTTGGAACTGTAAACTTTGAGTTAATATTGTTTCCATCTGGAGTGCAAAAAGTGAAATATATAATTAATTTAGTATAACTTATTGCAATTGCAGATTGTTTCTCAGATATACTGTTTAGGTGGGCTGTGTAGGACAGATGTGTGCAGACTAGGCTAAGTTATAATGAAAATTTTTAGAATAATATTTTTTTCAACAGATGTTGATCTTTATTTTGCTGTAAGTAATGTTTCATATTTACAGAGTAAGTTTCTAAACTTAAGTACTAACTACTAATTTATTTTATTTTTTTTTTTACTATGGTCAAAGCCTGCTTTCAATCACTTTTAGTTTTGCCAAATACTAACCATACTGATACTTCATGAAATAGGTAAAATCAGGTGAATTGCTATGAAATACCAGCTGAAATGATTTAGCCATATCTGATAAATATAGGGAATGTATGGATTAAATGGGTCACTTGCATCTCTGAATTTTGGAGCAGATAGATAAAAAATATATAATATAGCCTTTTGTGGTTTTCCTTTGAAAATCTGCCCAAATACACCCAGGTTATGCACACACGGTCTGCAGAGTAAGATGTGAATGGTTTACTTCTCTGAAGTCCTGCTCTCATGGGATGTATCTGTGCCAGTGAGTACAGGAAACACAGTGCTCCTGTTCACAGACACAAAGACATTAGGAATATTACATCTCCATTGCTCTCAGAAATACATCCTATCAAACAAGGCTTTTAATTTAGGAGCCTAATCTTTCTGGGCTTCCTATTCTGTGCATGGAGAGAGGTGCAGAGGACAATTTAGACTACATGAGACCATAAGAACTTTCCCCATTGTCTATGGGACACCCTCCTAGTTTAAGTATGTCAGGTGGGTGTATAAATTAACGTCAGATGGACCACTAGTACCCCATGGATGTCACCATGACAGCACTGGGGAGGAAGTTGTCTGATTTAAATGGAGAGAAAACTAGAACTGAACCATGATCAGGGCAGTAGGCTAGAAAAAAGACGAAAGAGGAAGGACAAACACAACTTTAATCTGTAATTAAGTTTGTTTGAAACTGGCTCTGCAAATAAGGAATCTGATAAAGAGAACAGAGCGTTGGTGGTAAATAGATTTCTTACTATATCTTTCTAGTGGTCCTCTAAGGAGATGTTTGTCTACTGCCCCTGCTATCCGATCTGGAGATGTTTTGGTGAGAATGGACTTCTGTTCTTGCACTGAGAGGGTGGTGTGCTTCAGAACTCAAACCTCCTGTGTCCCAGTGGTCCCTGAACATTATGTAGTAAATGAAATAAGAAGCTGACATTGAATGGACCAATTAACATCTTTTTCTAGAGCTTATATTATTTGGGAACACAGAAGAGAGTGATGAAGAATTTCAGAAGTTTGACTTTCCATTTGCACCAACAAGCACAGGCAAAAGGAAGACACTTGATCTATTACTAACAATGACTTGTTCTAAAGCACTTGATGTTCATAGTTTTCAGACAATTTAGGCATAAGGAGGTGACTCTGAAACTGTATTATACTCTGAAGCGTATTGTATTCTCTGTAGAAATTAAGCATCTAAGAGAGGCGTTTTTTATCGAGAGGTACACAAAAGAGTTGAAAATACAGAAGAGTTTATGAATGATTTGAGGCTGAAGAATGTACTTTGTGATTTGAGGTTGAAGAATGTACTTTACAATTCCAGTAATGTGCAGAGGCCTTGGGCTGGAATATGAAACAAAGCACTTTTCATTAAACACTCCAGGGACTCCACCACCTCCTTGTCCTACCCGTTCCAATGCCTAACTACTCTTTCTGAGAAGAAATGTCTCCTCATTTCCAATTGAAACCTCCCCTGGCACAACTTGCAGCCATTCCCTCTAGTCCTATCACTGGTTATATGTGAGAAGAGGCCGACCCCCAGCTCCCCACCACTGCCTTTCAGGTAGTTGCAGAGAGCAATAAGGTCTCCCCTGAGCCTCCTCTTCTCCAGACTAAGCAACCCCAGTTCCCTTAGCCACTCCTCATAAGACTTGTGTTCCAGACCCTTCACCAGCTTTGTAGCCCTTCTCTGGACATGCTTCAGGGCCTTAATGTCTTTTTTTTTTTTTTTTTTTTTTTGAGTGAGTGAGTGAGGGGCCCAAAACTGAACACAGTACTCAAGGAGCAGACTCACCAGAGAGGAGTACAGGGGGACAATCACCTCCCTGGCCCTGCTGGCTACACTATTCCTGTTACAAACTGGGATGCTGTTGGCCTATTTGGCCACCTGGGCACACTGCCAGCTCATGTTCAGGCGAGCATTGACCAAGACCCTGAGATCCCTTTCCTCTGCACAGATTTCCAGTCACTCTGCCCCAAGCCTGTAGCATTGTATGGAATTGTTGTGGCCAAAGTGCAGGACATGGCACTTAGCCATGTTGAACCTAATCCCATTGGCCTCTGCCTATTGATCCAACCTGTCCAGATCCCTCTGTAGGGCTTTCCTACCCTCCTGCAGATTGACATTTCCACCCAACTTGGCACGGCCGTCAAGACAGTTTTTAACCCAGCAAAGGCACTCACCTCATTTAGCAGCACAGCTGCATTTTCCTTAGTCTTCTTTTTTTCTGCTGATGTATTTGAAGAAACCCTTCTTGTTGTCCTTGATGTCTCTTGCTAAATTTAATTCTAACTGGGCCTTGGCCTTCCTCATTACATCTCTGCATTCTTTGGCAATGTTCCTATGTTTCACCCAAGTAGTCTGTCCTTTCTTACACATCATAGAATCATTAAGGTTGGAAAAGAGCTCCAAGATTATCTGGTCCAAGCATCACCCTAGTACTTTCTTCTGTTTAAGTTTTCCCAGGAGCTCCATACCCATCCACACAGGTCTCCTGCCCCCCTTTGGATTGATTTCTTTCTCATAGGGATGCACTGATCCTGAGATTGGAGGAAGTGGTGCTTGAATATTAGCCAACTCTCTTGGGCCCCCTTTCCCTCTAGGGCCCTGGCTCAGGGGATTCCTCCAATTAGGTCCCTGAAGAAGTCAAATTTAGCTCTCTTGAAATCCAGGGTTGTGGTCCTACTTTTTGACCTTCTTCCTCCTTGCAGGATATTGGAACTCCATCATCTTGTGATCACTGCAGCCAAGACTGCTCTCAACCTTCAAATTTCCAACTAGTCTATCTCTGCTAGTACCAGGTCCAGCAGTGCCCCTCTCCTTGTTGGCTCATCTACCACCTGCATCAAGAAGTTATCCACAATGTTCTGTAGTAACCTCCTGGACTATTTGTTCTAAGCTGTGTCATCTTCCCAGCAAATATTGGGATGGTTAAAGTCTCCCATAAGAACCAGGACCTGTGAACGTGAGGCAACTTGCTGTTGCCTTTAGTAGGCATCATCCAGTTCTTCTTCCTGACCTGGTGGCCTGTAGTAAACACCCACCACAATGTCACCCCTGTTGGCCTGCCTTTTAATCTTCACCCATAAGCTCTTGACTCACACTTTGTCCCCTCCTAGGCAGAGCTGCATAGTTTCCAGAACAACACCACCACCTCACCTTCCTGGCCTGTCTTTCCTAAAAAGCATAAAGCTGTCCATGGCCACATTCCAGTCATGAGAGCTGTCCCACCATGTCTCAGTAATTGCAATGAGATCATAGCCCTGCAACCGCACACATACCTCCAGTTCCCCTTTTTTATTCCCCATGCTGCATACTTTTACCTAGAGGCATTTGAGTTGGGCTCCTAATGTGTCTGCCTTTCTGGATAGGACAACTATAACTCGTCCATGTGGGCCTACAGTAGCTCTCCTGTTAAGCTCTCTTCCATCTCTAGGCTCTGGGCATCCTTTGTCAGCTCTGGTATTCAGCTATATAAGATACAATTTCAGACTGAAGCTTTCTGTGAGTAGCTTTGTCATGGTGGGATTTTGGCAGTCAGAAGGTCTTGGCAAAGATGTGATGCAGAGCTCAAAGTGATAATTCATTGAATGACACAAAACCAATATGTAGAACTGCACCTCCTGAAACAAACAAACCAAACCAACACCTCCTGAAACAAACAAACCAAACCAAACCAAAACAACAACAACAACAACAACAACAACAACAACAACAACAAAGACTTGGGAATTAGGTAAAAGTAGTGCAATAGATAGTATCACCTTAAAGTAATGCATATCATAGATGTTGACAGGCATCAGAAAACTGCTTAAACAGAAGGTGATTCTTCACTAGGAAAGGCCAGTGTATCATGTTCCATAGTTGAGACATTAGTTGAGAACTTACAGTTGAGAAATGTTATTACCTAAAAGTAGCAACATATATATAAATGGAAAATAGGAACAGGAACAGGAGTGTAAACAAACTTGCTGCCACTAGATCTGGCAAGACTTGGTGGTTTTGTGCTTTCAGTTCACCATTTCTAAAGAAAAGGATTATTGACATTTCCTGGTTTCCATAGGGTATGGGGGATGAAGAATAAAAAGCACAATCATAACTGCTCAACAAAATAACTTATTTATTATGAGTTATTATAAGCACTGTCCAAAGCTTTTATGGTGGTGGTGAGACTCTTGTGATAGTACTGTAATATTTGGTTTTGTACCAGGAGGAAAAAAAAATACAGTATCAATGCTTTCTGTTTTTTATTTCATAGTTATATATCTAGTATTTCTCTAAGACATTATGTTTTTCCTTTTTTTTTTTTTTTTTCCAAAAGTGCTGCACATAAAGTCTGACACTTTAGTGTCAGAATACTTATCCAGACATTTAGGAAAGTCCTGACAGATTCTTGCTGCCTATACTCCTTAATTGTGGAGAAGCAAAAGAAAGGAAGAGCACAGTGCTCATATAACTTTTGTTCTCTCACTCACTTGAGACTGAGTCTGAATTGTAGCTTACCATAAGGATGTCTTGATGACACAGAGTTAGTGCAGTCAGATTTATTCTCCCAGCCTGGGGAGACATTTGGAATGATTATAGGTTTGGAGTAGAAAAAGAACAAAGACTATTTGACAAAGAACTATTTGTAGAGTAGGCTTCAGTGGATTGCACTGAGACGCAGTTATCAAAAAATAGAGATGTCCCATAGAGAAAGATTCTGGGCCCACAGTTTTTCAGTTTTGTAGTTATTGGTTAACTAACTCAACACTACAGAGAGAGCTTTGCCAACTGGTTGGAGGAGAGATCATGAGAAAAAGGGTAGTTGGACACCAAAATGATGGCCTGCTCTTTCTGCTCAGTACAGTCTAATAGACCACCCTGAAAAACAGAGCTTGTACACCTTGTGTGCCAATCCAACAGAAACATGATGAAAAATTACAGAAAAAAAAAAAAAAAACACGCACACAATAAAAACTTTTGCAAATCAAGTACAGGAAAAAATACCATTTATAATATTGAGAGAAAGGGAGAAAAACAACAACAAAAAAAGACTATAAAATTGATGAGGAAATAGGTCTTGTAAATTAAAAGAAAATATTTAACCATAACATCCTCAATTTTTTAGTAACTTTTCAAAGAGAGTAGTGGGAGCAAAGACCTAAATTGTTTCAAGATGAAGCTTGATAAATGTTTAAAAAGGATTGTATGACATACTAGAGGTGTGTTTCGTATTCAAAATAAAAGATTGAAATAAGAAACTTTCTTGTAGTGGAGTTGAAAGGAATGTAATCAACACTTTTTTAGTCATATATTTACATTGAATCAACTATATTCTTGAGGTCACATGTAAGCATTGAAGAAAATAGTTTTCCCTTTTGCTTGTAACTTGATTTCTTTTCCTCAGGTACAGTAGGGATTAGCCACAAAACTGATTGTTGTGTGAAGTGCTCTGAAAAACCCTATAATACTGAAAAACTCACATTTAGCTGATGTGTCCTTCCAGTGCTTAGAGTTGAACTGATTGCCAGATGCTGGAAGACAAAACCTTTTCCCAAGATCAGATTCTTAGCAACCTTTTTTTTTTTTTTTTCCTTTTTTCATTCAGGAGCATGGACTGTAATTTGTGGGTTCAATCATATCTGCTGTTCTTCAGTGCTGTTCTTCTGTGAGATTTTTTCACTTTTTTCCTTCAACACTTCAATACTCATACATAAGTTTGTAAGAATTGTGAGTGCTGTTTGCCTGCTGTGGGATGGGAGGGCAGAAAATAAAATTTCATACCTGTATTGTAAAAATCTGGACTACATGTTCCAGGTAGATTTCTTTGGTCTTATGTTTTAGGTCACTTCTTGATCATTAGTGGGCAGCCTTCAGATGAGGTGGCGTTATTATCAAGGTGGGTGTGATTCATTCAGAAATTTAAAAATCTGTATTTTTAATCATGGGCAGTTTCCTGAACTACTTCAATCCCTCATCCTATTAAAAGCCTAGAGGACTTTTAGTAATACCCACATATAGATATTAAAAAAAAAAAAAAAAAGGAAGAAAATACAAATATTTTCATTTTCTGATCTTTTCTGTTTTAAGGGTTAAAAATCATAGAGGTCAATCAAATAATTTCAGGTTCTCTCTGGAAATTATTTCCTTGCATTATTCCTGTGCAGTGTTCAATAACAATCTGGCATTTGCTTAACAAGACAACATCCTTTCTGTTCACAGGTCCTTTTTTTTTTTTTTTTTTTTTTTTTTTTTTAAAAATTAAAAAAAGAAAAAAAAAATTTAAAAAAGTTAAGGTTTTTAAAAAAATTAAAAAACTACCCATAATTAAAAAAACTGGTGGA
>CM021699.1:99704591-99727504 GCA_011074415.1 Stictonetta naevosa
CAGTCTGGAAAAAAAAGGCTTTTTTCCAGAAATTAACAGTCTACAAAAGATAATGAGCTCAGTGAATCTTATTAACACAAGTTACAGCTGACTGACAAGTAAATACATGGCTGTCATGTAATCTAATAATGGTGTTATCATTCAATTAACTATTGATTTTAGTTACCAATACAATATTCTAACTGTTGCAGGAAAACATTCAGTATTTGTAAAGTTTTTTTTGTTGGTGATGGTGGTGATGCTTTGCTATTTTGTTTGTTTAATACAATTATACCAGTACCAGACATTAGTGAACTTGGACATTATGGAATTGTATGTATTTTATGTTTAACAAAAATACTGTTATTTTCATATTTTACTAGCTATGAGCTATTCTGAAGTTTCTTCAATTGATCAACCTAATTAGACTTGGAAATGAAGAGGGGACTATTTGCTGTTTATTTAACACCTATATAGATTTGATGCTTTATCATTTGGCATTTGTATAATCATTCATATCTATGCAAAATGAATATAAAAGCGGCATGAAGCCTTTTTTTTCCAGACTGTTCATTTATCTACCCATTTGTATCAGTGTATATGAATGCATGTGGAGTCATAACACATATGAATCAGGCACAGCATTGCTAGCTGATTGAGGGAAGGGATTGTCCTGTTCTGCTCTGCGCTACTGTGGCCTCCCCTCAAGTACTGTGTGCAGTTTTGGGCACTACAGTATAAAAATGACATTAAATTATTAGATAGTGTCCAAAAGAGGTCTACAAAGATGGTAAAGGGTCTACAGGGGACAAAGTATGTGGTCCTGTGGAGGTCAGTTGATTAGTTCAGCCCAGAAAAGAGGAGACTGCAGGGAGGTGCTGAGCTCTGCTCTCTGGGCAAAAGGACCTGAGGGAACGACATGGAGCTGGGACAGGGGAGGGTCAGACTGGATGTTAGGGAAAGGTTCTGCACTGAGGTTGGTCGGACACTGCAACAGGCTACCCAGGGCAGTGGTCACAGTATTGAGCCTGTTGGAGTTCAAGAAGCATTTGCACAATGCTCTCAGACATAATGTCTGATTTTTGGGTGGTCCCTTGTGGAGCCAGGAGTTAGACTCCATGATAATTGTGCTTCTCTTCCAGCTTGAAATATTCTGTGATTCTATGAATTCCTACTTTTTGGACATGGTCCATCATTTAACTCTACATCACTGAGTACAGTCCTTAGATCTCTCTTATAGCAGTATTCCAGACTACTAGTGTTTAAATACTGTTAGAACTGTACCAGAGACTGTAAGCTTTAGACACTTCTCTTCAAACTGCTCACACCCATCATGAGTTGCTTGGATTTCAGCTTGTGCTGTTTAAAAATTAACAGTGTACATATTTTGCTTTAGTGTGTATTTTTCTAGCAGTATGAATATCCATCAGACACTGTTCCCTGAATCTGGTTACATCAGAAGCTTCAAAATCACAGGGTCTTTTACCTGACAGATATATCAGTCAGAAAAAATGACTGAGGCTTGCAAGCTTGCCTGTATACCAGTTATATTAACACTCTGAAAGGACCAGCAAATAATGCAGGTAATTCAAAACAAGAGTCTTTTATGCCTATCACGCATAATTTATATGTATGGAATAGTGTATTAGAATGACTTAGTAAAAAGAAACGCTATTGTAGAGCATTACATTTTAATGTAATTGTTTACCTCATTTCTTGTTCCAATATGGCCCAAGCCCAGGCAGTTTGTTTTGTCACTGGCATTGCCAGAAGACACAGACGGGAAGTTAAATTTAATAAGCAATCTGCCTACTTTCAGGAAAGTAATGCATTATCTCACTCTCACAAATGGGTACCTATCACCAGCTTCTGTGTATAACCATTTTAATGTGAGTGGCATCCTGGCTGAAGAACACTTCTTCTGTGTAGTCTTAACAGATAAGCAGTTCTTCAGTGTGGCCCAGTTTTGTTTTGATCTGAATTCCTTTCTAAGGAATATATTCCTTTCTATGGGGACATATCCCCATAACAAGTGAAAGTGGTACAAGTAGGGAAGCCTCCAGCCTCAGTGTTGCTAGGCTGACTGATAGTGAAGAATTAGTGTCAGGGGAGTCTGTTTTGCCCTGTATAAGCACTCATGGGATGCCTGCTAGACATGTTCTCAGAGAGGTAGCCCATGCAGTCATGTTACAGCAAATTTATTCCCTAAAATAGCTATATAAAAGCAGCTGGGATATATCTGTAGTTTTTACAGCTTCAGTGCAAGTTGCTGTGTAGAGTTTTTAATTGATATTGGCTAGGATGGGCTGTGATTCTTCAATGGAGAAAGAGTGAATAAGAGAGGGGACACACCTCCACCTTCATTAACTGACTTATGTATGTATACTCAGATTTGGTAGTGATGTTGTAATAAATATATTCTTTAAGACTTATTATTCCCTTTATTTAATTTATGCCTCCAACCAGAACATGTTGTGTAAAATAACAGGGCGGGGTGGAAATAAATATGAAAGGTACCTTTCAGCATAGTGGACTGCAGAAGCATTCCTCCACCTAGTGAGATGGCCCTGAAATATTGTCAGCTTGCAGTCACAGCACTCAGTCAAAATCAACACTGCATAGATAGTTAAACCTTGTTGAAAGCAATCTATATTTAAGGATTTAACAGCAACACAGAATCATTTTAATTATGCCATAAGAACAAACCCTGATGAAATAGAGCTCTATAATTCTTAATACACTTTACTTTTTTGTAAACCTGAGTTAATTAATAAATTAGAAGTCACACTGCAGGACACTGAGAACTGCAGCCTCACAGACAGCTAGATCATCACCACCTAATCGCCTTGTGCTCCACTGCTTCAGTTAAGTGCCAGGCTCTTTGTGCAACCTGTCTGCTTCTAAAGGGTAAAAGTGGAAGTGCATTCAGTTTGCAGACTCTCTTTAGGGGAACGGTCAGAGACAGGACTGCATGGTCCAGCAAGTAGCACACTTTGATACTTTGATACATAGGTACCTGGAGCAGGACTGTGGGAGCCACCTGAGGCATTCCTGCTCTCTTGTGTTGATTCACCTAAATCTTATCAGGCTGGTGTCTAATGATATTAACGGAGAATACAGAATGGAGGCACCATAAGTCAATCAAATGCATAAAAACTAGTGAAAAAAATAACTAAATAAATAAGGAAGTAATGTTCTTTTTTATCTCTCTGTCACAGAAGTAACCACCAAAATTGCACGTCTTCCTGGGCAGGGTTTACTTGAAAATCCCCTCAAACTTTTTTTTGTCAGGGAAGACAAAACTATGCTAAACTGTGATTAAATAGCTAAATCTGCTATTTCAGTGGTAATCCCCAGTGGAGAGCATACCTTTCATAGGATGGCCTTTCAGAGTTTGTCCTTCAACAACATCGAGCAATGCCAGATGCTTGCAAAGTATGTGGTCACACATAAGGATGCCAGTTGGTGAAGATGGAGTCCCAGAAAGGGACTTCTGCTGCCGGGGGATATTGCTGTACCCAGCATCTCTCACTCTGGGCAATTGTCCACCAGTAGATAAAGGCTTTGGCTGCAAAGATTCATAGCTTCTTCTAATGACAAACACAGTGAAATTACCACAGTGTCTTGTTAGTTTTCAGGTTCTGCTACCTGGGAAAGAAAGAGGCCAAAAGCTGAGTGCTGATATAAAAATTAGTTGATCTAACCAACCTCTTGTTTGAATATGCAATATTCTGGGCATACTGTTCCGATGTACCTAAAGAAAGCAAGAGAGAAGCACCAGGCAATACTGCAAGGGGCACACGTGTTATTGTACAGATTCAAAAAACAAAGCTGACAAGCAGACTTGCCTAAATTGGGTGGGTTGGTGTTCACCCAGAGCTGTCACTAATTCAATGCAGATCGTCTGTGTAATATGAGTGCTTATTTTCAAAAGAAACAGGGTGGAAAAAGTGTGTGCAATTCTCATGAGAGTCTGATTGCAAAAGGCATGGTTGGAGCTGATTAGCCTGTTTACCCTGCCAGTTTTCACACACAGACAGATAGGCAGTCTCATGCATTTCCCCAAGCAGATTCTGGAAAAGGCTGATGAAGAAAATGAAATCCAGTTTAATTTCCATTTTTTACTCAGCCAGCTGTTGCAAAGAGGGATAGTGCTTCAGCTGGAGATCTCTTGTCAGAAGTGGAAAAAAAAAAGGAGTAATTCTGGGACAGTCTTTGTGACATATCAGTAGTTCCTGAACTACTCCCTCATTTTTCCTGCCAGGGCTGAGATTTTTGATCAATTGGTCACACTGCAAAACCATTTTTTTTTTTTCCTTCTACCTTTTACTGTTGCTTTGCAAATGTACTTTTTTTTTTTTTTTTTTTTTTCCCACTGTATTTTAAGTTACTTACAACTTTAATATTACTTACAGAATCTTTTTAATCTTTGGGTACTTGCAGAATATTTAATTTAATGTCAAGAATAGAAGTTTTCCTTTCTAAATTGTTTCCATTGCTCAGGTGGCTCTAGGTCACAGACTGCCTTCTCCCCTGGACAATCTATGGTCTCTTTTCAAGCCTCAGATTTTTCCATACTTTTACTTGTGCTGTTGCTTTTCTTTAACTGAAACAGCTGTTTTATTTTCTTATTGCTATTCACTTTTCTGTTATAACTTGAGGTTTGAATTCGGTTTCAGAGTTCAACATGTCATGTGGCCCAGGCATCCAAAGGTAGCACAGGGAGAAATACATCTGGGGGATTCGCTGCTGTTTGGACTGATTTTTCTGAGGCTACTTACAACGGTTTTAGCACTGCAATATTTAGGATCCTTGGGATAGGTGAAAATTTATGTTTGTTTTTATTGTTTTTAATTGCTAAATAGTTGTAAAGAAGTGTCTTGAGTGGGATACATCTTACCAAATACCTGCCATCCAAAATTTAGGTATCTAATCTAAGCTAGTTTAATTTTCTGCTCTAAATTGGAAAGAGAGACAAGTACCTCCAGATGGCAATATAGCCCATTTTCATTCTCTCTCTACATCTCATTGGGTCTTGGAAAGGTCAATGTAAACTAAACATAGTTGAGGAATTTGGAACTGTAGGAGAAGTCATCAACAAGAAAATATATAGTACCAAGGAATCAGGCCTGCCAACTAGGACATCATCAGGCATTTCAAAAAAAGGAAAAAAAAAAAAAAAAGAATGGTAGATCAAGCAAAATAAACAGTAAACAAAAAGTACACCTGATTTTGATTATACTAGACTGTTCTGGTACAGTAAAAAAACTTCATAGAGGGTGCAAATATAGTTTACTCCCACAGAAAGGCTCTTTTACCTGTTTGCTTCAGATGTCATCTAACTTGAGCGAAGGTGCCATAAAATTGAAAATTGAGAAAGATGTATCTTTTTAAAAACAGATTATTTTATGTGTCTACTGCATATTTAAAAAAAAAATACATATAAAAAAAAGATACTCCAAGGCAAGTTCAACATCTACAGTTGATAGGATAAATTAGTAGTTACAAATTGCTTGTTGCCTGTCTAATGAATAAGCACCTTCTCAGAATGGTATTTACTTAGGCATGAAAAGTATCCTTCCTAGAAATAACATGATTATGCAAATAATGTCTTGCCCAACTTTTCACTCTAAAACAGACATGCAATTAATGTTTCTGAACTATTATCTCCATTCCAATATTTGGGAAATACCTAATTTATAACCAAAAATATTTAGGACAAGGTCTGCAGTGCAGGGACACCCGTGTAGCAAGGATGCACCCTGGACATATCCCAGAATTTTAATTTGTAGACTGCTGTGTGCACCAAAACCTGTTTTGGTTGTCTTGGCTTCTACAGATTGGATTACAGAATTATTTATGCTCCTCCAAAAGGACTGTTCTAAGTAGGGAGATGCCTAGTGTTAGTATTGTCAACATGCAGCTGATTTCAGCTAGAAAGTAGGAAAAACTATGGCTACCAGAGGATACTCAGCTCCCTGTAGTGTTTTGGCACCTCTTTCGGGGAAGAATTTTTTTTTTTTTGTTCTGGGTCCTTTTCCTGATTTCTACAATTATAACAGGTGAAAGCAGGTTGGGTGTAAGAGCAGTGGTTCCACCCAAGCCTTCCCATAACAGTCATTTCCATCTTCTGGTGATGGGACACCACTTCCTCTGTTGCACCAGATGAAGGACCATCTGAGAGTATTAACCTGGAATGAAACAATTTGTGGAGCGGAAGTTTCAAAAGGACATTTTACAGGCCATTTGCTGGCAGTAGGGGTGAAATGCATCACTCTTAATACTCACTTTGCAGCTATTAAACCACAGAAGAAAAAAAAAGAGCAAACAAATCTAGACAGGAATGCATGTATGCATGCTGACATGTCGTAACTTCAGTTATAGTTTACTGAGCTTGAGAGAAATGTGTTTTCTGATTTCTGATCCCAGAGTTATTTTGGACTTTAATATCAAGCAACACATATATATATGTATGTACACAATTCATAAATGTTTATATACTTCTGGGAGTGTGAGGTCTGGATTTCATGAGCCTTTTTTTTTTTTTTTTTTTTTTTTTTTGAGCACCTCCAAGGACCTAGGTGGAGGAATATGTAGTTTCTGGTTCCTAGCTAACTTAAGGAAGTGTTAAATGCCTTCTGATCAACCCTTCCAGAACGAAGAGAATTCTAAATATCTGTTTACAAATGTTTACTTCTAGGTATGCAGGGAAACTCAGAGCTAAAGAGAAAAGTGGAATCTTTTTCAGAGTTCAGACATGTCAATGTTTGAACTGAATGATCTGTTTAGAAATGAATGGCTGTACCTGAGTTCATGATTGTCATACATGTCCATTCTGTTTTAGATACTGAAGTTTTCTTGGGTTTTAATCTTTGATAATTTGGTCCCCGCTACACTCCAATATCTTTGCTGAAGATCTGAGACACTGCAACCAAATTATTTTAAGAAGTTACATAAATGTATTGCACAGCTCACTGTACTAAGCAGTTTTGCTAAATAACATGTGAAGCTTTCTGTGAATCAGATTCAGATGCCCTCTCTCATGTGGAATATTTCCCTGCCACACATCTAATTAGAAATGCCCAAACTAGCAGTTTGTTCAGTTTTGTTCAGTATCCTTATTTTGAATAGGTACAGAAGGTGCTGACACATGGTGTTCAAATACTTTCCCATAGGCAGAGGATGGCAGTCATCTTAGTATCCATGGTGTGGCATGCATTTACAATTCCCTTACATCAGCCCTCCTAAGGGCTGACAGGTAATGAGGCTCTTTGTGTATGATCTTGTGCATTTCATTATTATTACTAGATTCTAATAATATTTGAATTTGGGATAACAGGTACAAAGAATTTTTAGCCACATTGCAAAACATTCAGAAAAAAAATTGGTCAGGAACCTCAATCTGCCACTGCAGCTGCCTTTAGTTTTTCTGATTACCTGGAGTTTCAGACATGAGTGCAGCTGATACTTTCTCAGGAACAGAAATGCTAACCAGTCTTGTGATTTTATTTTTATTCATCACATCTTTTTCAGTGCCCCATTCTCTTCACTATCCTATTGAAACAGTTAAAAAACATGGTTTGAATCTTTCAGAGGCATGTAACCATAGGAAAGCAACCATAGCAGGCCCAGTAAATGCAAAAGAGGCGCAGGACTTAATTTGCACTCATATATGCAATCAAAAAAAAAAAAAAAAAAATGAGACTAGAGTAAGTGCAGTCTGAACCATCCATGTTACTGGTTCTCTTTGGTTAAAGGCCATTTTGGTTTTTAACTATCTGGTTCTGACAGTTTTACTGGGACTTCTGAGGCCATGCCCAATACAGCCAGTCTTCTGGAACAGTTGAAAGTATAACTATACACAGTTTACACAGTTTAACTATAAATGAATGAGATAAAAAGGTGAGATAATTAGAGCTGTTCTTTCCAAGAACTCAGGCATTTGTTCATATTCTTCTCAGGGCAGGTGCAGGAGAATTGCAACAGCAATGTCAAGGTTTTATTTAACTTGAATGATACCTAAATACCATCAAATGTAGCTGCTGGTCCCAACTTCAAAGCACTCACCCAGCAAGACGTGGCTGATGAGCAGGGCTATGCTGCATGCTCCTTCAGGAATCTCTTGGGCTGAGCTGTACTGTGGAGAAGGTGAGACAGTTGCTTTCACTAAGTTCCTTTTTGTATTATCAACATAGGCATTTCCTAATGAAATGTTATGGTGGGTGATCTGATTTATGTTGTTGTTGTTTAAGAAAAACAAACAAAGAAATAAAATAAAATAATAAAACAACCTTCTTGTATTATGTTTCTTCCACATACTCTTCCACTTGAAGCACTGAATACAGTTGTCTTTGAAGGGACATGCAATACATAATCTAATGAAGGTTTTGATAGGAGAGCTACAGAATTGTTGTCTCACATCTGCAGATACAGCCAGTGTAATAAAATGTGGTATGCATCTACGCTTTCTATTTACGAGATGCTACAATGTTATCAGCTCCATTTCAGAATGCTTGATGGAGTCTGAAACAAGTATAGCTAACCAGCAGGCAAGTGTCTGCAGCTGTCTAGAACAGTAAGTTTCTGTACTAGTAATCCTGTTTTCTGAAAGCTTCTCTTTTATGAGGAATAAAAACGTATATTATTATCCCAGAAAGCAAGAGAAAGTAAATGCAAACATATTATTTTCCACGAGCAGTGTAAATATTACTGTGCTCCTGTACACAGCTGTCCAAATGCTTACTGAATTCTACCACTGAAAAGATCTTCTAAGTGTCTAAAGAAGTTTATGTGCAATTCAGTAGGATCTGTATTAGCAGCATGAGCACTGATACTTAAATGTGAGCTCTGATCGAACCTTAAGCTCTGTGAGTCCTGAAGACAATACTTATTACAGCAACATAAGTATCATCTTCAATGTCATTAAAATACAATATATGAATACACATCAATTTCAGTGTCAGGAGACATACTGTAAAGATCAACAATAATTCAACTGAAGATCTCTCTGGAAGCCTATAAAGCCTGAATAGTGTGGCACGAGCTATACAGATATTAGAACTCTTCGAGTAGTACTTATGGATATAGAATAATATTATTTTTTGTCTTTCATTTTTCTAGAGCATTCACAAGGCAATTCTGTGATTTAAAAATTCATTAAAGCACTGTACGAGCACAAGGATATTTGAAAAGTCTTTAACACTGTTATTTGTGATATGAATTTCAGACCTGCCTACCTCAGTTTTTTGAATACTGCTCAGACATGGTATAGATGAAAGTGCTCAAAGGACAAAAGAGTGATACTTATTGGCAGATTCTGTCTGGTTTGTGCCACTCCAGTAATGCAAGGAAATAGCAAATCTGTTGTCTGTTGTGCTGTAGCTGTCAATAATTGCCCTATGGTTTCAGAATAGCACAAGGTAGATGAAGAGTTGTTGAATATGGCTCAAATATTCACAATTATTCTTCATTACCCTCATCCAGCTTTAAAGAAAATATACTAACTGAAACCAAGCTATAATAAAACTACCAGAGTTATCCAGTGCTGAAGCAATCATTCTTTTTAATAAAAGGTCTGGCAATAGTTCTTAACAATAGTTCTTACCATTGGTACCCAAAGTAAGTGCTTAGGCTCATTAAGGGTCTAATTGTATCTCTGGGAGAATGAGCTGCTTTCTGCATGTCAGCTGATCAACAGGAACTTCGCATTCACATTTACTGTAAAAACTTCTGCAAAGCTGAACCTTGGAGTGTATAATATATCTTACCATGGCCATGGGTTATGCTCCTCCCGGGCCTGGCTCCACAAGCCTTCCAACACGTTCTCCAGCACATGTCTAGCCTCAGCAGAGGCACTCCATTGAGCAGCAGGGGCTGTGGATGACCCTGCCATCCTGCCCCCCTGCCTTCCTCATACACATGTTCACATGATGGGGCGTGCAGTGTTACCCATACCACCACAAGCAATTATTTGGTGTTCTTTTACATCCTAACTCTTCAACTATCTGTCAATACAGGGATATAAGGTTATTTCCTAGAAGAGTCATGTTTTCTAAAGATCTTCAGTTCTGCTAGACCTTAGCTTCTGAAGGTGGAACTTCTGAGAAAACAATGACCTGGCTGAGTGAAATGGGCTTGGTCATGCGTCCCTTAAGAGTATCTGGTAGCAGGTTTCATTAGGCTACAGAAATAAAAGAGGATTTATGTTATTGGCTAAGAATGGCTCTGAAATATTTGTAGGGTGCTACCAGTTATCTTGGTGTGACTCAGGGATGATGCTACTGGAGCAGAAATGTGTGAGACAAGGGATCTGAAGCAAGGAAGCATTTCATTTGACAAAGCAATAAATCTCTATAGTAGCAGTTGTTTTAGAGTGAACCCATGAAGTGGAACATTCCGTGGCATGGGAAAGGTTTTGGAAGAGAAGGCAATGGTTAAGGAGATCTTTGAAAAAAGATAAAGTTTGGAGGAGAGTCTTCATGTAGAAAAAAGAGACTGAGGACATTAGGGGAGAGAGATCACAGCTCTAAGGGACTTATTTTTTGGACATCCTACTTCCAGAAAGGTCAGAAAATAGTAGAAGGTCCTGGACTACAAGACGCTCACTGTCATCATGTAGTGAGCAACCAATTGATTTAAAGGTGGGGACAATCTCATTGAATAGTATTTCTCTCTTCACTCTTTCCATTTAAGTTATTAATACACTCCTGCCACATCTTTATTTTGCATTCAAATATAATAGTTCTGCTCAAAAACAAACAAACAAAACACAATAAAAATGGGTTTAATAGCAGTTGCAATGCAGTGTTTAGAAGAGGAAGGATCCCTAATGTGGTTCAGAATTAACCCTGAATAGCAGATTTGTCATCAACCAGTGAGTTTGTGACAAATTCAATATTGAAGAAGAACTCATGAAATATTGAAGTGTATGAAAAAGAATTCATGAGTATTTCTTGATAACAGTTACACATTTGTTCTGTCACAGAGGTTTTATTATGTATCTTCCATTTTCTAGTGAAATATTTCCAAGTTCTAGATTGAAAGGACTTTGTTCATATGTCCTACTCATTTCTCTAAACTGCAACAGCATTTGCTTCGCTTTTTAGCATGATTTGAACATGCCAGCATGAACACAGTGTCAGGAGGTCTCTACAGATGATTTCTGCAAAAAAACAAACCATCTCTACTACCACCCCAGACTCTGAGGGTATTTCAGAGTACAGGATAAATTAACCTGTCTTATTCTGCATGCTTTGGAAACATAAACTTTGACTACAGAGAAGGGTTTGGCAAAGCCCCTCTTAAGGCAGCCCATTCAGTTGTCAATTTACCTGAGTAGGCAAGCTGTTTTCATGGGTAACTTTCTGCTGTATTAGATGCTGTGACTAGGGAATTAATCTTTTACACATGCAGATATAAAAAGTGTCTGCAAAGTCAGAATGTAAATAAACAAAATTTATTTATCTCTTTTCCATCATCCCACTCATTCACCCTTCTTATGGATTAATGAAGTATCAATACAAGGATTAACAAAGAGGCAAACCACAATATGGCAGTGGCATTCTTGCAGTAGGAAACACTGAAAATTTCATGAGCAACAGCTTCCGTACTACCCTGAAAAGCTACATCCTTCTGGAATTCCAATGAGCCAATGCTTATTCATCCCTTTCTAATGGTACGCACACAGTAACTCTAGTTACTACAAATTCATATCATGAGAAAAGACAAAAGCTGTTTCTAAAGACCTGGAAGCAAATTTCCCTGCACATGTCTCACTGCAGCTATGCAAATTAGGATTATATTGCTCATGTTAATATGAGGTGATAGGAAAAATATTTTGGGCTCTTTCAGAGATCCCGTAGTATATCACTTACTCTAGAGGCAGAGATTAAACTTTTGCTGCAGTCATTATTTTATTATTGAAAGTGTATGTGTCACTGATAAGAGATTTAACAAGGCTAGTAAATGAGAATCACAGGTTGTATTCTGTACTGAGTTTTTCTCAGCAGAGAGATTTGACATTTCTGCTGATGTCAGCTGCCATGGTAGACCCTTGTCATTTGTACAGAAAAACAACATTTCATTACAAAGGGTATAATTTTTTCCATTCTCTTTTAATCTCACCAATTATAAACCACATTTACAGTCTAACTGAATGACACTGTTCAAAACATGCCAAATTGTGCTGGTTTGGGATCATATGTCAATGAACAAGGTTGAAACTAACAGATAAAATATTTTGATACATAACCTGAAAAAAGTCATGAAACCTGTGAGACAACCTTTTGAACAGTATTGTAATTCTGGTTTCTTATACAGTGAGTGAAAAGACTGATATAATATCATATACATGTCAAATATATTCATTTTTCAATCCTGGGAATGTAGATCTTAGCAGAACAGTGGCTTTTATTTATACTACATGGCACAAACAATACTTAATTGTCTCAAAATGTACATTGAGGAAATTTTCTTTGAAGCTGTTCAGGGAAGGCAGAGGTCAAGACTACAAAGATTATTGCAATTCCTAAATCCTGCAAAAGGACAATAGCAAACCACATCTAATAGTCTTCCTTGATGTCCTATCTATCTCAAGAGGTTTCAGGGCAAGATCCTCTCTTTCAAGACTGGTTTCCTTAGCAGAAGTTCTGAGACCATACATCCTGCATGAAGATACCCAACACCAGTATCAGTCATATTGTGAAACTAATCGCTCTGGAAAGTGACTCAGATTATTAACACTACGCTACGGGTTTGGAATAGGTATTTTTCCAGATTGAGGGAAGTTCATCCTGTACAAAAAGACACTAGATATATTATCAAGCTGCTGGAGTCCCTCAAGCAAGTTCACTCCTAGTTTTTAGGAAAATTGTTAACTTCATTTTAACTGCTGCTGATTCACCCATAAAAAGGTAGTGCAATCCATAAATCATAAACTGCAGATATATGGTCACTGTAGTTTTGGAGCATCAGTGTATGTGCTTTTGCATGTTGTTGTGTTAACAGGGTTGTTGAGGGAAGCTTAGAGCAAAAGGGACAGGATAGGGATAGGGTACAGGATAAGGGCAGTCTGATGATAACTAAATGAAAAGACAAGTTATACTTCCCAAACTGCATTGGAAGAAAGTAAAAAAAGGGGAGTTATCTTTTCATTCCTGATGAATGGTAGGTTTTACTTGCTTCATTTGCAGCCTTAAACAGGGGAAACAGCTGGACTTTGAGCTGAAATTCTCCTCGGTATCACTTTATCCTGCCTAAGTATTCCCCCACATGCATGTTCTCCTGGACTGATCACATTTCTCCTTCTCCTTCTCCTTAAGCAGTACTGGGATAGCTAAGGCAATTTCACAAGCAGAATGATTTATATTGTGTCCCAAACCAAGAGTATTCACAACATAGGAGTTCTGGACATTTTCCCTGGTTATTCTTGCCATTATCTCATAGGCAAAATAAAGCTTTCCAACACCTCACTGAATGTATCTGCACATTGGTGAGCAGCACATAGGTTAAAAGTTCTGAGGATAGAAGAAATGCAGATATTTGAAGGAGCAGTGGGACTGAGAGAGGATGAAAGCAGTGAACAGGGCAAAAGTGAGGCAAGGGGTACACAGAAAATGTCTGAGGCAGACCAGAGATATGTAAATGTTGGTGGATGCTTTCCTGCTGCTCTCCATGGATCCTGACAGCAGCACAGGATGGTGTCATCCATCCACACAGTCCTCCTTTCCATTCATTCTATTAATCACTGGCTGCCACTGAGTGTGAAGCACAGAACGAGAGGGGTGCTTTCGTTAGCATGTAGCCATCCTTCATTTCAGTTTTCATTGCCAGTCACACACGTCAGTCTGAACAAGCAGTACTCTAGACCTCAAAGAAAAAAAATCATGAGTTGAGAAAAAAAAAAAAATAATAATCTGATGATTGTGGAATAAGATAAAAGGAGAGGAGAGGTGATGGTTGCAGAAAGGACATAAAGCAGGGACAAAACCCAATTTTGTCTTCAGGATGGTGCAAGACATTAAAATATTTTCTGTTGGAGTCATAGTTAAAATCTATCAAACTAAGAGTATTTTTTTTTCCCCAAATTAGTTGTTTTTCTTAAATTCTCAGCAAGGGTTAAGAGAAAATTATTTGCAGGATATCATCTTTTCATAAATGTGTCTAACTCTTGCCGATAGCTACAACTGGGATTTAGCCAGACTTCCTATATGAGGGAAAGAAGTCCAATTTGTACCATTAAGAGATGTGAAGTGGTGCTGTTGTGGCACCTGTAGAGTTTTGCAGGTCTTGCACTGTCTCACAGGTCAACTCTTATTCTCCTGATGGCATCTACATTAAAATTTCTAAAACTGTTCATTTATAACTTACAGGGCCCACCGTATCCAGAAAATATGAAGCTGATCTTTCTGTTATTAAAGACTAGACTACAGCCAGGGAACTGGAATGACAGGTTTCAGTTTGAGCAAAATATTGTTTAAAAAGTAGGTTAAATATTAAAAGGCTATTTAATTCTCCCAGCAGTACAAAAATTCTAAAATATATGAAATCTGAAATATTCTTTCTGCTCATATTTTTTTTTGGTGTTCATGTCATCAGTTCCATATCATTTATCTTGCACTTGGCTGTTAACTGAAGTGTCTCATAGAGCTCATTGACTGATCATATGCCTCAATTTTTATTTTTTATTTTTATTTTTATTTTTTTTCCCTTGATTAGTGAGATTTGTACACCCTTAATATATAGGCCTGCGACAAGAAAAATGCCAAAGGACTTTGAGTGGCTACAGGTGTTTTGTTGTTGTTGTTTTTTGTTTGTTTGTTTGTTTGTTTTTGTTTTTGTTTTTGTTTTTTAAGTTAAAATACACAATCAAAACATTTTCTTTTTCTAAGAGCCTGAATTTTGTATTTAGTGAGCCCATTTTATATAATTTTGGCATTGTAAAGTTGTTTTATGCTGAATTCAATTCAATTTATGTCTTCTTGAAAGACAAGTACCCCTGTGGTTGAGTGTGAATGAGAATCTTATCCAATATCTAATGTGTATACTTTGAATTTTGAACTTACAAATGAATGTGGTGATAAGCACCAAGCCTCAGATTATCATGCCTCAAGGACCTCATAGTTTCCTTTAATGTTTTATTATCTCTGCCTCAGAACTACAGGCACCGGTCATCCATCAATACCTGAGCAAACAAATCAATTTTAAATCACAATAAAAAAATAAATAAAAAAAAAATGAAACTGCCACAAAGAGCTTCCACATTAGTTGAACACAAAGTTCTGTAAAGAATACTCTACATTTATTCTTTTTAATCATATGAAAAATTGTGAAGTACCCATGGCTTACTTGATTCCAGTAGACTTTTTTATTTTTTTTTTTTTTTTCTGCATGTATTGCATGTGTCCCACTGGTGTAGTTGTGTTTTGGTTACAGTTTCTGGCCCCTTGAGTTTAGTTTCATGGTCTTCATTCACTGATGTGCTAGCAGTTCATATTTTTCATTCTTTCTATCTTGTAAATAACGACTAAGTAGTTTACTAACAGATAAATATCCTATTTGATTTCAGAGGAATTTATGTGTTTGTAATTAGTTACTGAAGTTCACTTTATAAATTCTAACATGCTCCAAAACTGACCTTTTTATTTATTTATTTATTTATTTATTTTCCAATAGAAGCTAATGCATAGTATAGGATATAAAAATAGCAATAAAGTAGGATTTGTGTTTGCATGACTCGGTGTGACTATATTCATGCTTATAATTCAGCAAACTTGAGAAAATACCTCTCCTCTGACCCCGCCACAACACATTGGCAGCTTCAGTATGAAACATGCATTCCTGAGCCTGCAGGTGATTCTCACTGCAGAAGATCACATATTCACAACTACCCAGGAAAACCTGAGAACTGGTAAAATGGAGGATAAAATACAACTTCAGAAGATTATTCAAAGGAAGCCACTCTAAAGTCAAAATCCTCAAACTAGATTTAAAGTTTGAAGTAAAGCAATTCACCTCAAATAGGAGCAAATAAAAGATACTTTAAAAGCATAGGATTAAAAACTAGACATAAAAGAACAGTGATACCCTCTTTTCAAGTAATAGAACAAACTATATTATGAGCAGCATTTTGAAGTGTACATCAAACTGATTTTCCCCCCTTTATCCTTTTTAATCTCTACCAGATGCACTTTCTTTAAGTTCAAGTTTTACATTCCTAACCGTAACTTGTCTGGACACACGGAAAGAGCATTGAGAGACATTAGTGGCATTCCTTTTCTTTTTCTTCCTCTGTCACTATATTTTTTTACAGCTGCTGAAAGCTTATCTTCTTAAGATTCTCAGTTTTATAGATTGGGTTTACATTATTTTCATCCATGTTTTAGGCTCAAAACATTTCCATACCATTCTTCTGCGGGATGTTCACTGTGAAAAAGATGCACCACACACACAAATTTATATATAAATGACCCCAAAGACAATCTGACATGATTGTTGTTGGCATAGTAGAAAATATATTTACAATGCTATTTTAAAGTTTAAATGACAGAACATATCGTGATTGCAATCTCCGAATGAAAGCGCTGTAGGTGGAAAGAAGGGTTTTCATTAAGACACACCAATACTCAGTAGCACTTCTGCGTTGATCCCTCAGGGTCATAATTTGCTCAGGAATGATGAAATGCAGTTTCCCATAAATGTTTTAGGCTTTTTTTTTCTTTTTTTTCTTTTTTTTTTTTTTTAAGAGATTGTCAGTAAGAATTTTCTCTTTTATTCTTTCCTTCTCCTCCTTTCCACCTCATTTAGTTGTGGGTCACAATGGATTTGCTGTTTACACTGTTTCTTTTAATTAGAACTACATGCATGTGAAGCAAAATATTGTGCTACTAGGGTTTTTTGTTTGTTTGTTTGTTTGTTCCTGTACAAGGAATGCCCATGACTATTATCCTGCAGTAGTAGAGTCTCTAGAATAGGCTGGTTTTGTTTGTTTTTGTTTTTGTTTTTTTGTTTGTTTGTTTGTTTGTTTCCCCATTAAGGCAGCACAATATTTTTAATGATGTTTAACAAATTCTGGACAGTTTCAGCAAATCTGTCTGCTGACCCTATGCTGTAAACGTAGGAAACATTCCAAGGATTATAAAAGGCAAATTTTATTATTTTATTTTATTTTATTTTATTTTATTTATTTATTTAAAAAAAAATAAAAATTCCTGCAGGTAACAACCTGGCTGTTTGTTATTTATTGTGAATCTGTTCAGCAGGGTGAACAAGAATAATTGCATTTTTAAACATTGTCAAATCCACAAAACATAAAAAGTGAAATGCATATAATGTTGGAAATAACTCTCAGTGAGGAAACTCTAAGATAAATGGTACAAAATAAACCCCTCATACATTTGATTAATCAACTCCATTCCCCTTTT
This sequence comes from Stictonetta naevosa, assembly GCA_011074415.1. Classification (NCBI taxonomy): domain Eukaryota; kingdom Metazoa; phylum Chordata; class Aves; order Anseriformes; family Anatidae; genus Stictonetta; species Stictonetta naevosa. The sequence goes on from CM021699.1 coordinate 99,721,991, forward strand.
CCCCTCGTCTTTCAAATTCATGGACAAATGACATTTGCCTTTCCCCGGCATGCACCTCTGCATTAAACCAGGGAGTTTGCCTGGGGCCATACCTATATATCTGATCCATGCATAATGAAGCATGAAGCTGCCAATTGTAGGGAGCGTCTGCTGTGTCAGAGACTGATAGGCATTTCATTTGCTGAACTCCCAAGGGCCCTCACACATCTCAGAGTTCATGTAGTATTTATTTTAGGCACTCACATTTCTCATCTGTGAACTTCACACCATATGTAGAATGAGTAACACAAGCTCTGCATGAAAAAGCTCTCCAGGTAGTTTTAAATGTAACTCAGTGGAGTGGGTACATTGTGGGCTTGAAAAATGGGCTTGCATGGGAAATGAAGGGAAATTAAGCTTTGTCCATACAACAGCTGTCTGAGTCTTTCACTGGATAAGAATGGCCATATTCTAATAAGATCACTGCTCTACACTTCCATTGCATAAATTGTTGTGTGGCATGTACTCTGTGGATCTTCATTTTTCACAAATTATTGCTTCTCTGCTATACTGCCTACAAGGAAATGCTCATGTGCTTTCTAAAGCGCAGCCTTGTTAGGTCTGAGGCTCACAGTCAGAAGGAGCCTGATGGATAGCTAGCCCATATGCTGTGTGTCTTTGAAATCTGAAGGCTGAAAAACAACCCTGAAATAATTGCTTTAGTTCTCAGTATCTGACCTTACAGAATTATTAATGTGAATGTATATCTGTTTACTTTGCTGCTAGGGATCTAGAAAAAAATTCATATGAAATTCTGTCTTTTAGTACTGACATGAGGGAGAATAATAAAGAGAGCAAAGTAAAAGAAATGTCTACTTGCTATAGGTTTCATTTCTGAATAGGTGTTTTTAAGCATAATAAAACCTTTGATATTTGCTTCTCTATATGTACATGAGGTGATTACAAGAACCTTGTGAAAAATCCTTGCATGTAAACATTCACAGGGGACATGCTCCTAGGACAGGATGATGTAGATTAGGCAGTAAAAATGACCTATAGAAAATAGATCTGTTTGGCTGCTGGGAATTAAGCTTGTTTCTGGGAGGAGATAAATACCATGTCCCCAGTCAGAAGTGTTTAAATGTGTGCATAACATTAAGTCTTTTGCTATTTCAGTGGTTCCATTCCCAGATTACTCTAGTTCAATTAAATGTGTTTGTAGGTGCAGGCTGTGACAAGACTGGACCTTCCGCTTGTTTGAAGTGCCTTTAATGGAGCAACATCAATTTACAACAGGAGTATTGTTGCCCTGTAATTCCACCTTCATCTATTTGTAACAGTCTGCTTTCATGGGTGCTCTCAGTGTCCACACTTCTTTTGGGATCAGCTTTCCCTATTTTGGCTCTTATTGAAGAGGATACTTTTTTTTTTTTTTTTTTTTAATAACCTTTACAAATCTTCAAAGGCCTTTTCTGTGGGTGTTACATGTCTTGTACAATTCATAATAGGCAATGCTGTGAATGAGACAGTTCACTACTATTAAGCTAATGAAATACAAAGTGTAAGTGGTTTTATTATGCCAGCAGCAATTCTTTCTTACATTTCATTGCAATGCTTATTCAGTAGTATGCAGTACAGTAGGAAATTCTATTTATTTTTTTCATTTTTTATTTTTTTTTATTATTATTAACTTTGAGCTGTAAAAAGACATAACAGAACTCTACTCCATGTATATATAATCTTGAAAACAGGCTGAATGAATAGGGTTGCCTGCATGGAATTAGGGTATTACAATAACGAAAGCAATCATGTTGTGAAAGGCTTTTTATATTGTTCATGGTCACTCAAGAGTGCAGCAAGATTTCTCTGGCAAGTAGCATTTTGGCATTCTCTGGTTTTCAAATTCCTAATCACAGCTTTATCTTAATGTGAAGATTTTATTTCCAGTACATTATTTGTTTGTGTGCACTTATAAGCATATGCTGAATGTTTAATATATATATATATATATAAGTACAGTTCGTTAGCATGGCTGAAATTAAGTAGGTGCTATTGACAGAAGAATAATTGTGCAGTGGTGAATTCAGTTTCTTTCATTGCAGCTGCTGCGGGAAAGCTGTAAGCTGTCTTTAAGCAGCCTTATTGGTACAAATACATGCATGTACAGGTGTCTTAATTTATGTGCATACATAATATATGCAAGAAGACAGGTACTGCATGTATGTGTATACCTACTTGGCCTGTGGCCATGCACATTTATTTTCTTTAATTGCCATGTTCAAAAGGCAGAGAAAGGCGTGCAAAGGAAAGACACAGACATCTGATTCACGTGTCATCTACGACGCAGCTGACTGCATTGCAGGTCTTCTCCTGCTGCCAGTGGATTTCAACCATGATGAGGAGGGACCACCCTCTAATGGAGAAAAATAGTATTTCGGCTTCAGGCCTCATTTGAATATTGGCTTTCAGCTTTGCCTTTGTAGCATGGCTGCAGCATGACGCAGTGAAGCAGAGACCACACAGTACCTTAGCACAGAAGGGGCAATTTACAGACAGCTGGCCCGAAAATGTGTCAGATGCTTTCCATTCAGACTGCTCCCATTACTTTAATCCTGTGGTGTAGAACATCATTTCTGAGTTTAGTTTTTAGTCAGTTTGTATTTTATACGTCAACAAACATTTTAGACATGTAAATCCTAGTGGCATAAATGGACATTTCCCCTCTTAATCTCACCAAGAAAAGCAGTGCTCCCAGCAAAGAGATTTCATAGTCAGGCAGTTGCAGCACTCTCTGAGAGGTATATTTATTTCAGAAGCCTACATGCATTTCTGCTTAGTTGTACAGATGAAAAAAAAAAAAAAAAAGAAAAAAAAAAAAAGAAAAGACAATTTATCCTTCTTGAAGGCAGACTTAAGTACCATGCATGTAAAAACCTCTAGCTCTGCAAAGATATATCCCCAAATACAACAAATAATTCCATCAACAGTTCAAAAAATTCATTTTCACTAGGAATCTGTTGGGTCTTGTTGATTTTTTTTTCTTGTTCTTGTTTGGTAGTTGTTTTTTTCTTTTTTTTCTTTTTTTTCTTTTTTTTTTTTCCAGGTAATATAGTAATTTAGAAATGTCTGTTCATGCTGTTCAATGGGATATACAACAGGAAATACACAAATGGATGTTCAAATTCTCCGTCAGAGAAACCACATGATAAACACATTGTATTCACGTATAACACCATGAATATTCATTGCTAGGAAGTGTCTTTTTAATCAGCACTGAAAATACTTAACCAATAGAACTGATTCATGTATTCATTGCTGAAAGGCTCAAACCCCTCCAAGTCTGTCAGTATAAGCTTATATGTATTGTTCATTTCAGATCAGGTAAACCTTAAAAGGGTATAAATTATGTTTCCCAGCCAGTGGGTAATTCAGACATTCACACCTGCAAAAGTCTGCAGAGGTGTTGTAATAAAAGATAATATTAATAATAATAATAAAAATAATGAAAGCATTGTTATCCGTTTTGTAAGAGGTAATTACATTTCACCTCTCTAAAATTCCCGATTGCTTCAATAGTGAATGAGAGCTCTTTTCTTAAACTGCTGTTTATTGCTGCTACAAACTATTGGCAGCAGACCTTGATGGAAAAATCTCTAGTTATTGTACTGTTTTCCAAATTTAAATTATGATTAATCAGAAATTACATGCATATGTACTTTCACATGTACATACACATATACACTCATATGTACATACATATATGTGATTTGGGATTATTATTTTTTTTTTGATGACCCGTTTATAAATGAAATTATACCTGTATACAACAAAGAGAATTCTTTATATGTTCCCCTGTGCAGGAAGCACTCACTTCATGTCAAATAAAGTAGAATACAATGACATTTCCTCTTTCTGGACACTTCTTTGTCCAGGTGGTGTTTGTGTATAAGATTCTTTGCAGGCAGAAGATTGCATGGATAGCAGCTGGGAGGAGGGAGGCTTGGGCAGAAAGTCTAGTATAAGAAAAAACAGCTGCAATTTGGCTCAAAATTTCTGTATTCTGTCCTTAAATTTTGAAGTGTTCCAGGATGATGAAACACGGTATGTAAATGAAACATTTTGAAATTACTTATCTAAATATCTAAAATGTATTGAAGAAATTGAGAATGTAATACAAAGAATAAAGAAGGGAGCATAGGCTGAGCAATATATTTTCACAAATAAAGAGCTGCAATAAATAATATGTTATTTGATTGATTTAGCTGAGGCAATCTCTGAATTACCACTTGTATTTTTTCCGCCATTGCCTTATGAAATTGGTAAAAATTGTCACCTTAGAGAAGTGAGATGGCAGAATTTACCAACTCAGTCCCATGCAACTGTGCATTTCATCTGGTACTTTTCTGTTTAATGACTTGCATGGCTTTTATCCAGAACTAATTTCATGTGGATAGAGGTGCCAGTACCTGTGCTAAAACACTAATACATATTCAGGCTGTAGCACAGTGCTCTATACTGTTCTGCAGTGAGTCTTGCTACTGTCACTCCTTGGTGTGAAAACTACTCTGGTATTTATAATATTGGCCTCCTAGTGCTCTTGAGGAGCTGGGTTTTTGGATTGTTCTTGTTTCTCTTTTCCAGCGGAAGCACAGAGAGCTGTGGAATGTGATCACAGCATGCTGGAAGTCAGTGACCAACATGCAGTATGAAGTTTTAATTTAGGAGATTTGTTCCTAAATTTAAGGGAGGGACACCACAAAGATATTGACTCACATGTTTCAGGATTTACTACTCAACTGTATACTCAACTGTATTTACATGCACGCCAAAAAAACTCTGGCTGTCTAAGACTCCATTTGTAGTCAAAGTGAAAAGATTTTACTCTGCTGTGGCAAGTCACCCTACAAATCATAGGTACCGGATACTTACCTTAAAATTGGAGGAGCTGATCCTTTGAAAATGTGTCTTTCTTAATGACAGGGGAAACGTGAAAAATAATTTTAGCTTACATGCCTAATTTTCAGGTTTCTAAATTACGATGAACTCTACTTTACACAACTAGATAATTATTTAGATCCCAATTAACCACAGAGAAGACTATATAAATTGGAGCCATCAGTGAAACATCATGTTGATACTTCAATGTATGGGCTACATTACATGTCTTCATGAAGGTTTAAAATAGTGACAATAAAGGAGCTGCCTTGGAGAACTGTCACGTCTCTGTACACCTGTCATGGAAAACAGCTTTGAGAAGTTATGGTAAAAGACTTTGCACAAATGCAAATTAATTGAGTGATAGCTTCTTGCTCAATGTACAGCTCATGGACCACTTTCTTGGTCAATTTTTTTCTTCTTAAAATCTTTTTCTTCTTAAAATAATTTTGAGTCTAATGATACAACAAAAAGAGAAACACAGAAAGAGAAAGAGAGATAAATGAAGGAGGGAAGGAAGTAAGGAAGTAAGGAAGTAAGGAAGGAGGGAAGAGGGAAGGAAGGAAGGAAGGAAGGAAGGAAGGAAGGAAGGAAGGAAGG
>CM021699.1:99742322-99773672 GCA_011074415.1 Stictonetta naevosa
GGAGAGGAGAGGAGAGGAGAGGAGAGGAGAGGAGAGGAGAGGAGAGGTGAGGAGAGGACAGGAGAGGACAGGACTGGACAGAACAGGACAGGACAGGACAGGACAGGAGATGACAGGACAGGAGAGGACAGGACAGGACAGGAGATTATATGTTATGAAGACTTCCTGATTATTTTAAAAATCATTCACAAATACTTATCTTTGCAGAATTATTGTATGTCTAATTTATATACAACCTCAGAGGATCATTGGCTTCATATTGTACCTGACACATCATTTCTCAAACAGAGATTACTATTAGTTATCTCTCTTCCATGTTTTGCATGTGTTGCTAAAGTAGCATCAATCCATGCTAAAATGAATTTTAATCTGTCATATTCTGATCACCGCTACAATGGTGTAAATGCATGAGTTCAGTAAAAAATCATCTGTAAAAATCATCTGTATTAAGCTCTTCATTTGGATTTCTTCCTTTTATTTTCTAAGAAATGATAGAACAATCTAATTTTGAAAATAAAAGACAAAATTTCTCCACAAAAAAACACACATATTATGCATTTTAATTTGACTACTGCAGGAATGAAATTAAAGTTATGAAATGTAAAGGAATGTAATGTGCTTGAAAAACCAATGTGACACTTAAATCTTTCAAAATCTCAAAACATTTTACATACCTGTAAATTAAATCTTATCACACATTCACTGTAGTATGTTAAAAAATATATGGATTATATTTTAGCAGTGGATCGTCTGAGCCATGTACATCACCTTACAGAGAAAAGATTGTATCTGCAAATGCCAACAGTACATCTATGGGATCCAGGAAGCAGGATTAAGTTCCCCATTCGTTTGAAGTTTCATAGAAATTTAGGACCATTTCATTAAAACAACTCAATATTCACCACAACAAAGCTGTTTATTTTTAAAATTATCCCAAATCCATTTTTATGTGTGTATTTTTATTTATTTATTTATTCCTTTCTCTATATATCTTGTGGCATATACTACTGAGCTTGGAGAAGGGCTATATGTCGGCATGTTGTGTAAGTTTAGCTCTGTAAAAATTAAGTGATTTATTTTGATGAATCTAATTGATTTTCAAAACATGTCAGTCACTCATCTCTCAGGTCCATAATAGTTATAAGGAGATATTACTGCTTCCTTCTCTTTTTATAACAATTTCCTTCAGAAATATCCATTTATTTCTTTGTGCAGTATATCACCTAGTACACAAGTTGCATCTGTACCGGTAAGTGTCACATGCCTGTGAGTTTAGTATCAGCTTGCTAGTGCTGCAACCAACTGGATGACATGCTGTGCAGCCATGCTACTACCTTCTCTTACCCTGCTGAAGATGGTAGCATCATGCAGACTGCCGTTGGGAAATGATCCCAAACTGCAACCGAGTTGCCTGGGAAAGCATTTGATATGTCAGAACCACAGATACTGACTGCACTACTGTCTTAACACCACCACTTTACAGACCATGGATTGACAACATCAGGAAGCATTCTTGGTGCTGTTTACAAAGAAGCATGAGTACTCTTCTCAAAGAAGCATGAGATACTTGTGTAGATTAGTGTCTGTAATGTATTGTTATTGATATTAATGACACTAATAACTAAACTTGAACCTCCAATCAAGTTGTGAGATATTAAACTGTGCATGAGTCCTCAGAAATGTACATCCTAATTCAAACTACACTTGCAGTCCCTTAAAAACAAGGTAGTGTAATATTCAATCCTTTCCATATCAACATCATAGATTGTAAAGCATCTTTCAGTTTCAGAGGGGAAGAATGTATCCAAAGGACACTGAAGACAAAGCAAGCTCAAGTTACAAGATTAAGCAGAGGTAAAGTTTTCTAGCTTGACTTCATTTAGTTTTTCATTTCACATTTTATAGCATAAGATATATTCCTTGACAACATACAATGTTTCAAAAATTTGCTGAATTTTGTAAAATTTATGACTAATGGGCATAGGTAAATTATTTTAGATGGAGGGATAAAAGATGCATATGACATTCAATGTGGAAAAATTAACCTCTTTTTCAAAAGTGATGATTGGCAGGAACATTTGTTTGGCCCTGTAGACTTTTATGTAAAAGCTTGCCATTATGAATAAACCTGCAAAAGGCACTTTCATAAACCATGAGAGAGAAAATATCTCATAGACATTTGCATCAAGGATTCTCCAAGTGATGAATTTGATTAAGAAGGAATACTTTATAGCTTTAAATAATACAACAGATATCTCGGTGGTAGCTCAGCATTCACAATAATGTGTTCAATCCTGGTCAAAACCAGGGCAGAAGAATAAAAAGTAATTTATGGAAGGGCAGTAAGAATAATTAAAGCTGTGCAGAGAAATTCATAGAATTAATAAAAAGAATGAGGTGGTTTATTTCATATGGGAATTAATAGAAGGATGCATGATAAAATTAAACAGGAAAGTTAGTGATATTGAAAAAATACATTGGGACCTGCTTTTTAGTGTACCTCCTGGAACGATAATGAGACAATATAGTTTCTTTCTAAATGATGTTGGGATCCAGACACTCATCAGTTAATCAGCATGTAATTGATCTGTGTGACAAGAATATCCAGAGTTCTTTTTGTGAAGTAGCAGAATTTATTTAAATTATCTTGTATCAGATGGAGAAAACTGTGTTTTTTTGGCCCTGGAAAGAAGCTTTTTCTGACACCAGGTGATACTTGAATACCCACTATATTTCTGAAATCTGCAGCCATAGCCCAACACCATGGCAAAGTGTCGGATACACAAATGGCAATTCCTGTCAGGATATCTCCCAGTATGAAGAAGTCTATTTCTCTGGAGAAAAGAGAGAAGAAACAGTGAGGTTCTACAATGCATAAGTCCACTGTGGAATTTCTGATACTTAATTTTACAAAAACAATCATAACATCTGCAGTTATATTTCTTTAGAGATTTCCTGGAGTATAACACCAAGCTTATTTTCTTCTGAATGACAGATCTGAATTCTTTTTCATGTAGCAGATAATATTTTTCTCCCTACCTGAACTCTTCTGTGTCTTAGAAAGGGATTTGCAGCTTGTCCTCTTTCATTCCCTTCTTACGATGCCTCATTCTTAGCTATGTCATTTTCTCTACAGGCATACTTTTCCATTTTTCCATTCCTAGCTATATATATATATATATTTTTTCCCCCAGGTGTCCTTTTTTTTTTTCCTTTCCAGTTTTCACTAAGTACTTCCAAATTCATACTTATACACATTGTTTCTCTTTGGTTTATTTCCTTTCTTGCCAACTATCTTGCACTCTTATTTTCCTCATATGCCTTAAATGTTTTATTTCCTCTGTTTCCAAGTCCCTCTGTCCCCTACAGTTATTTTATAAACCCCATTCTGCATCCCAACTTTTTCCCCAATTTCTCATTTGCTTTTTTCATGTTCTATTTGCACAGTTCTGGGGCTCACATAGAGCAGATAAAACCTGTGAGATGATGAGAGAAACAGGTTGCAGTATTTGACAGATGGTCTTTTTTTTTTTTTTTTTCCAGATTTTTATCTGAAAATGATGCTAACATAGCAATGAAATCTTAGATTACTCATAAAAGTTGACCACTACATCACTCTCCAACAACAAGAAAATTAAGTCAACTTTAGGCTTACTCAAAAAGTAAAATCATAAATCTTTCCAAAGAGCTCTTCAGACCAGCAAAGAAAAGAATACATGTGCTAAATGACCAAATTCAAATTTTCTTTTTGCCTGGGATATGTTCAGAAAAGAAAAGGAGGAGGTTACTAAGTGGCACAGATTGTGAACTAGCGGCTGAAGCTAGAGTTTGACAGATGCCCAGTGTTTCATGGGCCTCTAGAATTCAAATTACTCTCAGATTAGCCAGCACATCTCCAGTAATAAAGGAGAATAATGATTTCAGCTCTCTTATTTATTCATTTTACACTGAGTCTGAAAGCCATAAAACACTGTGCTGATGGATGCAAATTGTCTCAGACAATTAGCTGTGATTGTACAAAAGCAAATTTGAAGTCTCTCCAGTTTAATAAGCAAGATGCCTTGGATTGCATTTCAAATATTAATGAAGTAAACAAAAACAATAATAAAAACAAAAACAAAACTAAAAACCCATATAAGTGGGCAGACAGATGTGTAATGTCCAGGGTGTGACTGGAAAGCACTGCTAGGAATATAAATCTGCAGTGAGGACGTTTCAGCAAAAGACAATGCTACAACTCATATGCAAATTTGTACATCCGTTGTGCAGAATTCAGTAATAATATTTTTTTTTTTTACAATTAGTAGCAGCATTGTAATCCTATTCTTTACAGTATTTCTTGGTTTGTCTGCTAGGTCTAAATAGATTCATTATGTTTACAATTCCTTCATAAAAAAAAAAAAAAAAAGTGCAAGGTTACTTGATTCTTGCAGTAACTCAGAAAACCTGTCTGCAATGTTTTTCTGAGAGGTTTTTCTGTAAAACAATCCTGAAGAATACTTTTACTACTGATCAGTCAGCAAGCAAGCAACATCATTCTAAAAATTTGAGACAATTTTCCTTTTATGTTGCCAAAGAACCACAATTCTGTCTGGATACTTTCCAGCTGTACTGTAGATATTTTTCTTTTTTTTTTTTTTTTTTTTTTTTTTTTCTTTTCTTTTCAGTTTTAAGATTTCCTGGGAATGCACCATGGATTTGAACCAAAAGTTCAAGACCTAGCAGCAAAGTTTACTCAATTTCTTAAATGTCAGTGATTATGAATTTCATTCTAGTCCCACTTAAATGTATTTCTTATGTTGGTCTTGAGACGTTTGTAGTTGGAAGCAAATTGAGCTCTGGTCATTCGGAAAGGAATTTGAAGGAAGTGTAGGAAGTTATGGCTTAATCAGTTTCACATTTGAAAACGTTCATTATGCTTATGGACATTAAAAATTCATGGTTGTATTTGTAGATGAAAGCCATGACATAAGTACAACAAATCTAAGGAATCCCCCAAAATACCAGATTTACTGCCTCTTTCCTGGACTTGTGCAGCAGGTACATTGTGTTCCCAGCACACCGGGCTGATGGCAGATTTCCTGAACAATGTTGTAGAAACTTTTATCACAATCTCCTCTATTACATATCTAGTCACAGCAGCTCAATAGACCCTCCTTCAGTTGGCTGAGGGCTGTGTCTGTCCCATTTGCCTGTTTTAGCTTTGAAGTTATGACAAATAGCTTCTGTGAAGTTGACATCAAAGCTGAAACAGTAGCAAAGGATGAGACTGGATGATCTCTTTTGAAAGTATCAGGTTCTGCAAAACTGATGGGAATATAGTGGGGATCTACACATCACTGCTACCTAGTATCTATTATGCCAACAAGGAGTGCTGTGATTTCATATGATTGGTCCCAAATCAGTGAGTAAATTTTTCAGTGTTGTGAAGGAGGAAAATATTATAAATGTGAGGTAAACATAAGTAATATGCCTAATATCACATAATTAATCAATGAAAGAATAATAAAATCATCCTAGAGTCTCTCCTGAGTATCACAGCCTGACCTTTGATATTGAGACCACACTTTATCAGCAGAAGAGAGCTGCAAGGGATATCAATTAGTTATTAGGAAAAGACAGCAGCACCTGAAGTAAAAGCCCTGGTTCTCATTTAGCCTAAGGCCTTTTCCACTGCACTAACAGTGCAAATGAACTTACACAGTGTGTGAAAATTGCATTTGCAGTTGTAGAACAGTAAAATGGGCTTTTGTGTAAGATGTCAATTGGATTCTTTTTATTTCCTGCTTTCCAACACATCTGCTATTGAGATGAGAATGGTCCTGAAGGACATACTCAGTATGTATTAGCAATCCCAGTGTGCTATGGTATTTCCACAATGATTGTTTCAGCTTGAAGTTGGGTCTGAAACAATAGACATTTAAAGGAGGTCTCTCTTGAGTTTCCCTTGTGGAGGCTGAGGTAATTAAAACTGAGAATAGTGTACACGATTTTATACAAATGAGTACAGACTGTGCATTTGGAAGATTTACATTTAAAACATTTTGCTTCCTCAGATTCTGACCTGCATATTGATAAATCCAATATGCAGGTCAGAATTTTCTAATGAAATCTGTGGTAAATTTCTGATGAAATTTGTGGTAAACCAAGTAACAACAACATAAATTTTTATATCTAAATTCAAAATTTAATTCAGCAAGTATCTTCCTGCCTCAACAATAATATCTTTTTTTTTTTTTTTTTAAAAAAAAAAAAAAAGGACAATAAAAATTGTCCCAAGAGCAATCGCTATCTCTGTAATAAATTCCTTACAGTTTGAAAGCCTTACCTGTTGTCCATTCTCCTTTCATTCATGGCTAGTCAATGTCACCTTCCACTTACACAGGTTAGTCAGTCATCAGTGGATTTGGGAAAAAGCTACATTTTTTCCATGTTCTGTTTACCCCATATCCTTAATTACTTTGTCTTGCAAAATGTAGTCTCATCTTTGTATAACATTAAGCTCCTACAGGATATTCTTGAAGACTGAGTCAAATGATGCTTCTTCTTTCTTTCCTTCCTTCCTTCCTTCCTTCCTTCCTTCCTTCCTTCCTTCCTTCCTTCCTTCCTTCCTTCCTTCCTTCCTTCCTTCCTTCCTTCCTTTTTTCAAAATATTTCCAAATCTTTACTCAAACCTGCTTTCATTAAAGTCTCCTTCCTGCTCTGTTCCACCTTTATTGACAGAACTCAGGAGCTTTTCAAATTTTTAAAAAATTTCATTTGCAAAGTTTAAGTCAGATTGACTTTTGACAATTCTTACTTTTTTCCTCTATTACCTAAGCTTTATGGTATAACTTTCTTAGATGATCAATCCTTTTTTAATCAAGTGTAAGATTACATAGTTTTCACGTCTTGTGCAAAGTATTTTTGAAATTACAGCTTTTAACACATTTATTTAAAGCCAGTATTATAGTTTAAAAAATATGGATATCTATTGGCATATCTGCACAATCCATAGAGCATACCAGTTGGTGTCAAAGTAGTAATTAAATACAGTGCAAAAGCAAATCAGGTCCTCCAAATGTTAATCTCATTATCACCTTCTCAGCACTGCTTGCCAGAAAGTTAACAGCCGTTAAAGCTCTGCTGCTCATCCAATCAGAATATTAAATTAATCAGTATGGCCTGACACAAATATTGCCAGTGGTGTTAATCCTTTTCTTTGTACATAGCAAGTGGGGAAAATAAGTGGCAGTCTATGGAGCTCGATACATTCCTATTAATATTTCAAGTGTGTATCCTGCTTTGGAATGTTTTATGTCATGGTGTGCAACGTTGGTATGAAAAGTTTCTCAGAGACTGGAAAATGCATCTCATGTCTGGTTCCCAAGCTCTTTCCCTCGTCTGTGCTCCCTTAGCAATGGTCATAGGTTTTTCTATATTCTGTCTGTCTGTGCTGTCATATGATTTCCTGGCAAATTTTTAAAAAATGTTCCAGCAGTCTATGAAATCAGATATGATTAGATAGATGTATCCAGACAGGCTCCAGGATTCAACAGGCATCTGTTGTAGGGAGCCATCTGAATCACAATCTAACATTGTTCCTTTAAATGCATTTTGGGTATCACAAAAGCTATATAGTGATTTTATTTATTTATTTATTTATGCTATAGGCAGAAAAACGTTGTTTGAAAACAGTGACTGAAAGAATTCTCCTGTGCTGTAAGTCTTGGCTAATGAAAGACGTCATGTTCTCGGAGACTTAGATATTGTTTGGCTGAGTCGTTTGCCCTGTTTTGTTACGATAGTTGCAGCTAAGCCATGATCCTGTCAGAATTAATCAGAGATGATGATGGTAATAATAATAATAATAATAAAATCAAATGTACATAATTCCACCTTTCATGTAGTTACTTCTATTTATAAATAATGTACAGCTATGAAAAGCAGGCTTACAACGTCCCAAAGTTACAAGTGTGTTAATACATCTACTTGTGCACATATGTATGAATGGATGACATACATGAGAATATACATACATGTGAAGACATACATGTATGTCCATGTGTATAGAGCTACCTAAATACATTTGCATGTCTATATCTGTATTAACACAGAACATGCATATACATGCATATACTCACACTGCAAGAAGAATAAATATTCATTGCTCATTTTAATAATTCATCATAATAAATATTTATATAACATACACAATGATGTGTTGTGGTATAAATGTTTCAGTGGCAGGAGTTGGGGCTGAATACATTATTTATGAGTGACAAAGCCACAAGTAAGTCATGCAGGTCAGCAATAAAATCCTTCTACTTCACTGTCATGAATTTGTCACATATTATTAACAGGAGAGAATAAATATTTTTTCAAATTTTCCAACTGTTTAAAAAATGGTTCTATCCCTTATTCTCCTGTCTAAAGACCCTCCTTATGACCAGAATTCAAAAAGGCTGCAACCACATACCTAAATTTAACATTTAAAATTATCTGTATTTTCGCACAATTGTACCAGTTAATTCCATTGTCATTCATTAACATGGAGTAAATATAGTGTCAATACAAAGATATTATTAGTCCCAAATTGCCCATAACTTTTTGAAAGTAAACCTGTGACTCAGATAAGAGTACACTATGACACACTGCAAAATGATACACAACAAATTTCCCAGGACTCAGAGTTACACATTTTTTTATTATTTTTTTTTTTTTTTTAAAGTGCTATAAAACTCCACAATTTGGAACAAATGCTTTTCTGGCAGTAAAATTTTCTCTTTTTTATTCAACTGAATAAATAGGCAGTTGTATGAAGCTGTTCAGAGGTCTGGAATATTCAAACCGGTCTTAGAGGAGATGGATTAGTGGCAGGAAAAAGATGAGACAGTCAAACGTAACTGATAAATAGAAGAAGCATGTGATTAATTTTATTTATAGCATGGTTTAGCAATTTATCATGTGACTGCTATTTATCTAATTGTTATTACTATTGCTTGTTTAGTAATGTGCATTGGTTGGCATGGTTTTACTTGTATTTTCACAAATTTTAGTATCAGGTACATTTGTTCAGGTCAGTAATATATTAAATATACACAATGTTTCTTTTCTGATATAATAAAATGCTGCAGTGATGAAAGGAAATAATTCTGGCTAAAAAGGCATAACCATCAAAAGTGTTCAACCCAGGTAAATAGGCAAGTACAGTTTTGAAAAGTGTAGCTTGTGTGGATAGCTTCCATATAGGTCTTCTATTGTAATGGCCTGGAAATAAATAAATAAGTAATATTCTTTAGATTAGACCAATATTGTCCTAAATGCCCATCTGTGAGAAATGTTTCCATATATTACGTACATGTGTTTTTATATATGTGTGTGTGTAAACACTTTTTTTTTTTTTTGACAATCTTTTAGATTTGTCATTTAGAAGAAGGAAGAAAGCAAAGTAATATTTTTCCTCTAACACATTAACAAGAAACTGCTGATACCAATACCTTGCAAACCCCTGCAACATAATACTAGTATCTCTTTTTCCAAGCCCCTAAGCCTAACTGTGCATATTTTCATTAATTATAATTTGGAGGAGATGGAGAGTTTCTTTGAGGTGACAGACAAACAGCAGGATATCATGAATATGTATTGCATGTCTGAGAAAATAAATTAACAGGGGCCATCCACTCTGGTGACCCACTTAGGCTGTCATTGATGAGTGTGACAGGAAGGTTCTGTAAGAACTGAATTTGCATGACAGACTTTTCTCCTGATCAACTAATTTACCTTATGCATTTAGATTATTTTAAGCTCTACACGGCAGCCAGATAATTAATCACTAAATCACCAATAGTGACATTAAGGTACAAGCAATACATTATTGCTGATTACTACTTAAAACTCTAGCTTGTCAGGCTTCAGCTCAAAAATTGGTGTAATTTTACACTAAGTAATGAAATACATCATCTGATATGTTCATAAGGTCAGATGTTTAGGGAAAGAGGTTGGTATGCTATAAATATATATATTTTTCTTGTTCTTTATGACAAATATGCACAAATGATGTAAATTCTCACAGCAGTACTCATTTGCTGCCAGTTATTACGTTATATTAAAAAGAGGTTCCATTAAGACTAAAGGTTTAAAATTCCTAGAGTGAAAATGCTTGTGTATGTGTATATACATATGTGCATATATATATGTAATATATGTACATACATGCACATAAATGAAACACCCTCTTCTGTGTCTCAGATACCATCAAACAATGTACTCATTTTCAGCCAAATAAATCTAACATTAAAATAATATTGATTAATTATAATAAAATAGCTATCTAAAAGTATAAGAACATTACAATATGTATTTATTTGACGCAGCATAGGCTTAAAGGTAGTGTATTCCTGCATTTGGGATTTTTACTGATTCAAGTTAGCTTAATTTACAGCCAGTAGCAACTTCTGAGTCTCTCAGTCACTTTCTTGGTGAGTTGAGTTTTACCTTAAAGTTGTGCTATGAAGATCACACATAAATTTTCACGTATTTTAACAAATACATCAAATAAAGCATTTAAAAAAAAAAAAAAAAAAAAAAAAGTTAAAAAAGACCACCTGGTCCCTTAAAAACTCAAAAATGAAGGCTAGATTTGTTAGATTTGTTTATTTATTTATTTATTTCCCTAGTGGATGTATGAAAAGTCCTCTACTCTAAGAACAAATCAGACATCAGCAGTCATGTTAATAATGTAGGTAATGCACACAAAGAACCTATAAAACCTTGTTTTGAAAACTGGCAGAGAACTTTGTTTACATTCTTTTTACTGACTTTTAGACTACATGGTTTTAATAATAGCAGAAAGATCCAACACAAAATTCCTGAACCCAAAAGTCCTCTGCCACACTGGAAACTTAAGATTCTTTGTTGAAGGATAGAACATTATTGTTTGAGAGCTACTGTCTTTAATCATCTATGCTTTTCTGAAATCAAAGAAACAAATCAGGTCTAGAAGCCTTATTTATCCTGAGGTGCACTTGGAAAATAAGTAGTTTGTATCTCCATTTCAGTGACCAGGGATTCATCAAGTCTTGCCTGTCTTTATCTTTTGGTTATGTTCATCAGTTGGGATGTAATAGAGTGGAAAAAAAAATAATAATTTGGAAGCCAAGGTAATGCTTTATACATAGAATTAATTAGTTTTCTTTCTCAATCAACAGCTCTTTCTGACTCTACATTTGGTTAGACTTTGCCGTACACTTATTGAAGAGTTTTGAACAGCACTGAGAAAGTCGCAGAAAGCAAAGTTCTGTAAGCTAAACTACAATTATATCTTAAAGTTTTATTTTAGGTTCCAACCAGAAGCTGAGTTTAAGTGACCAGAGAGGCACAGTAAGAGCTGAGTCCAGTCAAGTCATCAGCCTAAGTACCCCGCAAATTTAGAAAATGGTGTAGAGGTTGCTCAGAAATGCTGAAAGAACAGCTATTCCCAATGCCACCACAGTCCACAGTCAGTGAAACTTTTCTCAGATGTCTCTTACACCTATAAAGGAGTAAATAAATAGTAAATAAAGGAGTAGGTCTTTTGTGCTACTAGAAGAGTCAAAGTCAGTGTTGCAGAAAATTGAGCCAGATACTTTGGACTCTCCACAGCACACAGTCCATATTCTGGGCTACAGAGGCAGTAATCATAATATGTTTGTTGGTCTTACAGGAAATTCTCTACCTGTACCCAGTTTTGTAAACTGGTTTACCTCGATGCATGTCAGCAAAGCAAAGCTATTTCAACGATGCCTCTGTCTGTAACTAATATTTACATGGTTAGAGGCAGAGTCACCATTTTCTCAAACCCCAAATGTACGTATTGTCTTGTCACTAAAAACAAAGGAAGCCTCCTCTGAAGTTCGGATAGAAGCTGTTCTTCATCTCATACACAGCAGTGAAGAACAGATAATAGTTGGGGTGTTCACAGGAGACCATGAAACAGAAGCAGGTTTTCTGTGCAGTGCAACAGCCCAAAAGGAGATAGAAATTGTGTGATCTTTGGCTCAATCTGTCCAAATATATATTACACTGAAAGCAGCCTGAAATCCGTCTTTGAATAAGCTGAAGTTTGTGATCTTGGAAAGCATTTGTTCACATCACATATGTTACTGTGGCAACAACAAAAAGTGGTTGAAACTAAGACATTTTGCAGAAAAGAATCCAGGATTAAATTCAATTGAAAAGTGAGAAAGAGAATGTGAAACCAGAAATATAATCACAGGCTCATATGTAAGTACTTCAATGCTTTGTTCCCTGCTCCAAATCCTGTATATACAGTGTGCATTAAATATACAGAAAACATATCATCAAATCTTTACTAGGAAGGGATAATCCAGGATTCATGTCCCACATCTGAGTTTGCAAACACAAGTCCATGGTTAAGATCATGGTCTCTCCCTGGACCTTCACAGTAGGTATGGAAGGTGCTACTCTGCAGCACCCTACTCCCCCTTTGCATTGCACACTGAGTGCAGTGCAGGCTCCAGAGCAGTGATGGTCCCTCTCATACCAGCTGGAACAATGCGACTTATTGCTGAGGACTCAATATCTATCCTGGCTCTCTACCTTTTCCCCAGCAATAATACCGTACTAATTCCCACTATTTTGCCATTCCAATATCTACCAATCTACTAGCTGAAAGAAAAGAATTCCACATTTCCTGGAAAGCAGGAAAGAAAAAGGAATTCCCTGACAATCTTGTTTACTTAGATAAAATGCAGATATTGAAACTGGTTAGAGGCTTGGAATGTTAGCATAAAACCTCCTATTTTAGTGGGATTAGTGGGCAGAATGCTCATGTAATTCAAGAAATATAACGTACAATTCACAGGGTTTCATAGTGAGGGAATGGGATATGAGTCATTTCTGGAGAAGACTGGTTTGTGAACAGAGATGTTAGAAGCTAGGGAGTCCTTTCATCATTTTTTTTTCCTTTTCCTTCTTCTCTGTATATTACATGTTGCCTGAAAAAAAGAAAGTAACCTGTTCCTGGAAGGATATTAATTTTGACCAAGTAATTTTGAACAATGCTCTCTTAGTAGAGCATATTTTTTCATTATTTTTTTCAAATATATTTTCCTTGATTTATATATTTCCTTGAGGGTTGTCTGGATTTTCAAGTCTGATCTAGAAGGAAAAGAGACATGATCAGTAAAAAACTTAATGAAATTCTTCCTGCAGCTAACTTGTGTGGTAACAAAGACCCTTTGTAACCACTGTTTCTCATTTTTACAATTTAAAAAAACAAAACAAAAAAACACACACATCAAAAAATGGACTGTTTTCAGCTCATGAATCAAAACTTTTCATTTACAACCAATGGAAACAGCAGATTTTTCACACCAAAGATTTCAGGAAGAAAAATAACTTTCCAGTTTGCAAACAGTAGTAATGTATAAACTGCAAGTGAAAAGACTTATTTGCATGCTTAACTTAATCATGAATAGGCCTGTTCAGTATGTGCATGTGTGTTTGCAGAATGGAAGCCCAAAACACCAATCTTAGTCCCAGTGGAATTAGGAAAGGCTTTACCAATTATTTCAGTAGGAACAGGATCATGACATTACATATGAATGAGAATTGATGGTTGAGACATGATTGTTTTCAGAGCAACTGTTTTGTACCCTGCCAATTTGTCCAGCTCCCCAAGGTCTGTTATTTAGTCTTATGAGTCTCTGTCTTCACTGGGAAAGATACACACTGCTTCACCCTAACAAAAAGCTGTGAAATTAGCCATTTAGTTTAGGAAGCACTTCTTGGCAAAAGATTAAGTTTTAAAATGCTTGAGAATAACTCTTAATATTAAACCAGAATGGATCAAGAAACAAAGTGAGATAAATTTACAGTTGACCACTAAATTGTCCTGAATCAATCAATAAGTATAGTCTTTGGGACGATCCCCTTCCCAAAGTATGATTTAATATTTAACTTTAAATGATATTTAATTAACAATGTGTGTGTAAAATATATATATATATATGATTTAATGAAATATAGCTGAAATATAGCAGGTGGTTCCTTTGGAGTTTTTGTTTTGTTTTGTTTTGTTTTGTTTTGTTTGTTTGTTTGTTTTTGTTTTTTGTTTTTAATTTCAGAAGAGAGAGTTATAATTAATTTAAATTTGCAGCCAGAAATTCTCTAGTTGAAATTCTAAATGCCAAACACTCTTCAACTGCCTTGCTTAGCTCAGTATTCACCAACCTTTCTTGCGTCCTCCTGTTGGTTCCTTTTCCTATCCCAGAAGACAAAAAATAAAAAAAAGGGGGGGAGGGGGGGAGGGAAGAGAAGTGAAGGGAAGGGAAAAGGACAGAAGTTTGCAGCAAAGGATGACCACATAATTGTATAATCATATTGAACTTGGGCTAAGTTTTCAGGAAAATGATTTGCAGATGTCAAACTTTCCTCTTGATATGTAACTATTTTCAGGTGCTTATAGTTTGTTTTACCACCTAGGATAATGTCACACCATTGCATTTCCAGATCCATTATTTCTCTACCTTAAGTCCTTTGCCATTTAAGTTATCATAGCGGCTACATAATGATAAGCCTGTTGATCCTCAATTCAGAGGAAATGACTCTTTTCCTTTGGAAAACACCAGAAGGCTGAAAGACTGTGATAGTGCTTATGGCCAAGACTGAGGACCACATTTTTTTTTATTTTTTTTTTACGTTTTTCTTAAAATGGCCCAATCACGTAAAATTTGAGTGTGCTTTCCCATTCTCATAAAATATGCAGTAGGTGTATTCTTAATGACTTATAGAGACACAGAAATCTATAGTAGGTGCAAAACCAGCCATTAGCCTCCTGTCACACCTTTCTTCTTTAGGGGGTCATGCCAAGGATGTGCTTCTAAATATTCCTTACCTTTTTGTATGTCTTCACTTTGTTCCTCACTTTTGTTTCTCTTTCTGTGCAGCTGCAATAATGGCAGCTTCCAACTCTTCTACTTCTTCATATTGAATTTTCCCTCTTCTTCTTTTAAGCGCATCTCATCCATTTTTTTTCCTCATCCCTGCCATCACTGTACTTTTCTTCATGCTGCCAGCATCTTCCACTATCCCTCCTACTTGCCATCCTCTTTGGTCCTCCTGCTTGCCTGTCCTTCTGTTGGCAGCAGCCCTGGATTCCTCTCTCTTCTCTCTCTCACCATTTAGCAGCAAGGCACTGCCACCTGCAGAGAGAAGCTTTGACAGTGACAACTGCATGGGAAATGGGAAACAGAAAAATCTAGCCACTGAAGGAGCAGAAGCTGCATCGATTTTGGAGGTTTGGAGTAGAAATTGGTTTTCCTACATTTTCTTAAATCCACTCTTATTTAATATAAGGTAAAGTCTTGTATTAAAGTTTGCCAGATTCAACATTTAAACCGGATTATCAGATTCAATGTTTAAACAGGATGTAGTAGTGGAATATCCCTTGTGATACAAACTGAAGCCTTGTGTTAAAGTTACAAAGTTATGTCCAAATCTGACCAAGGTACGAATGGCTCACTGGACATTAATTTACAATCTGAGCAAGCATAGGTTTATACCCTCCTTGTGTGCTTTTGGATACAGCAAGTGGCACTGCTTAATTATGCCGGTCTGATTTACTATCTAAGCTTCTTCAGAGGATCCAAACAAGCCTTCATCCCCATTTTAGACACTGACTTACCAGTGAAAATTTTCAGTCAGATATATTTACAAAAGGCAATAAGAAGCACCTCATTTTAAAATCATTTTCTTCTGCCCTTTTGGGGGATTATTGGCAATCAGAGGAGCGTTCAACTTTGGGCATTGGAAATCTGTATTAAAAAACTAAATGTGCTCTCTGGAACTGAAGTCAACTGCCATCGTATGCCCTGTTCAAGCTACTAAACTTGATCTTCAGAGTAAGATGGTCATATTTACATCTCATATTGGGAAAATCCTTGCTGACTTCTGAACTTTCCAAGCACTTTTTCTGGAAGTGTTTATTATCCTGGACCAAGACAATGCCAGATCTGTTCTAAAACACATAAAAGTTTACGCAATGGAGTAATAGTCCTGGAAAAATCCTTTGGCTTTTTAATATACTTGAAGTAGCCTTTTACCATTTAACTGCTTGGAGAAGCAGAAACTGCTTAGGTGCGTGTGTTGATCTGCTCGAGGGTAGAAAGGCTCTGCAGGAGGATCTGGATAGGCTGGACCAATGGGCTGAGGCCAACTGTATGAAGTTCAACAAGGCCAAGTGCCGGGTCCTGCACTTGGGGCACAACAACCCCAAGCAGAGCTACAGGTTGGGAGATGAGGGGTTAGAAACCTGCCTGGCAGAGAAGGACCTGGGAGTATTGATTGATAGTCGGCTGAATATGAGCCAGCAGTGTGCTCAGGCAGCCAAGAAGGCCAACAGCATCCTGGCTTGTATAAGAAGCAGTGTGGCCAGCAGGTCCAGGTAAGTGATTGTCCCCCTGTACTCAGCTCTGGTGAGGCTGCACCTCAAGTACTGTGTTCAGTTTTGGGCCCCTTGCTGCAAGAAGGACATGAAGGTGTTTGAGCAAGTCCAGAGAGTGGCAACAAAGCTGGTGAAGGGTCTGGAGAACAAGTCTTACAAGGAGCAGCTGAGGGAGCTGGGACTGTTCAGCCTGGAGAAAAGGAGGCTCAGGGGTGACCTTATCACACTCTACAGGCACCTTAAAGGAGGCTGTAGCGATGTGGGGGTTGGTCTATTCTCCCACGTACCTGGTGACAGGACAAGGGGGAATGGGCTAAAGTTGCACCAGGGGAGGTTTAGGTTGGATATTAGCAAGAACTCTTTACTGAAAGGGTTGTTAGGCACTGGAATGGGCTGCCCATGGAAGTGGTTGAGTCACTATCCCTGGAGGTCTTTAAAAGACATTTAGATGTGGAGCTTAGGGATATGGTTTAGCAGAGGACTTGTTAGTGTTAGGTCAGAGGTTGGACTCGACGGTGGAGGTCTCTTCCAACCTAGACAATTCTGTGATCCTGGGATTCTGTGAAAAATCAGGATGCCTCAGAAATATTTGTTTCAGGCTCTGACTTATTTCCTCTCTGAAGATCTGATGCTCTTCAAAAACCAGCTTGTTCTGCTCAAATGCGCAGAAAGCTCTGCATTCTCTTTTCCACCATGGCTCCTGTATACTAGCACTTTGATTTTGATTCTGAGACAGGGAGCACACCTGTTAAAGTCCTACAAAAAATGATAACCCTTCCTGCCCCTTCCATCCTGTGCTTTTACAAATTGAGTGCATCACAGATGCCAGCTACTACAGCAAAAGAGTTTGTTTAAATAGGTGACCAGTGTGTCTTCTGTACTGTGAACAACTGCTTTGCCACATAGTAGCCTAGACCTGGACTCATGGCTGACTTTCCCTCAATCACATCTCTGAGAACTGATCAGTAACATCAGGACATGGAAGTATTTCATGACGAGGTAGGAGAGCAGATTTTGCCAGTGATGGATGGTCAATTAATGGACAGGCCAGCACTGTCTATTAATGACAGCACTGAAGAAACAGCCAGCTGTGTCTCCTCTTTCCTAAACAGTGGATGTCAGAGTATAACACCTGTACGGGTAAAAGAAGATAACTTTATCAACTGAGTTTACAAATATTTCATATTAGACTTTAACTAAGAAAAAAAAAAAAAGCAAACACACACGCACAAAAAAAAAAAAAAAAAAAAAAACTTGGTATTTGTCATATTTATGAAACTCACCACCATTTGCCAAAATCTACATATTTTTTTTCATTGTCTCTGGATTGCTTAAGAATATGAAAAACTATTTGCTGTAACACATTTACTGCTGTAACTCAACTGAGTCTAAATTCAGTTTCACCTACATCTTGCTTGTGAGAAATTCTCCACGTTAAAATTATTTTGGCTGACAAAAAGGTTCACAAATAGAAATGGTAGAATTCCCTGGAACTTAAATGGATACAAGTACAAAAGTTAGACTGCTTCCTTAATGGAACTAAGTTACTCCAGCTGACAAGGTAGCATCCTGCAGGGACCCTTGCAATTTCAGGAAATGTGGAGTTAGTCCTGAAATTATCACTTAAGGAGAAGAGAAAATGTTTATAAAATAGGCTTTTAGAAAGAGGAAAAAAAAAAAAAAAAAAAAACAAAATAACATTCCAACATTCATTTGACTACAGAGATAAAAAAAAGATGGGGAAAAGGATCTCTTTTTTTTTTTTTTTTTTTTTCACTGCAAAACTGGCCCAGCAATACATTAATTCATAGCATTTGTACTGCTCAGTGGGAACTCTACGATATGTGCACAGTGTCTTTTTCTTGCTCTCATTCTCCAGACAAGCAAAGGCTGAAGCAATGTATAAATGCATACATGGCAGGAAGCCAGGCCAGAGTCATTTACTGTGTTCTGGAAAAAGAAGCATTGTGTAACGTCTGATCAAGAATTATGCAGCTGTTGAAGATAAGAATATTTCTCCTTCAAAACATGAGAAATGACTATTAGGTACCGGAAGCTGGGTGACCTATCCTGTCCATCAGTGAAGAGACTGTCTGGAGACCAGACAAACCCCAGTCCACTCTTCTTATTGCTACCGTGTTGTCCCATGAGTTCACTTGACTGGTTGACCTCAGATTGTCTCTTCTATTGTCATCATGCTGCAGTTCAGTTCTTACTCATTTGAGTAATCTGATTTATCTGAGTAGCAAGCTGACACAATGTGTTCCCTTACAGGTGTACTGCTATGAATTGGGAGCAAGACCATGGAGGCTGGAAGGTTAGTATCTATATATAAGCAACATAAGATAAAACAGGCTCAAACAAGAGCAAAAAAAAATGGCCAGCTTTTTAAATTTATACCAAATGATAGATTAATAGAGTAAATTATAAACTATTCAAGACAGAGTCTCCCTTTTCCTCCAGTATTCCACATACTGAGACTGGATCCTCTACAGTATGAATAATTATATGTCTATTATAGGGAATTTTTATTTTTAAGCATGAAAAACAACATTGTCAGCAAAGCATAAATATATCTTTTAAGAAAGACAGCTTACCCACCCAAACTTTAGTAATGACAGAGGGGAAGAGGTCAGTTCCTAGAACAATAGTGAAAATGTATCACCAAACCTACTATATCTAATACAGTGCTGGCATATGCTGGTTGTGTTTTCTTTCACTCTTTTCCTTCATGTTCAGTGCTTTGGGGGTTTTCATCTCAGAGTTTCACTGCTATCTGTGTGTGGATGATACAGGATCTTTCCATATGCTCAGAATAACTTAAATAAACTCTTCAGCCATTTGAAATGTGGGTGTTACTGTTTAAGGGGCAAAAAAAAAAAAAAAAAAAAAAAAGAAGATGGAGGGGAAATGACAGATGTTTTTACTCAGCAGTGTGCTCCCATGATTTTAATAAAGATTTTTGATACATAAATAGTGCTTGCAAGGCTAAATATTTTTCATGTGGTATTCAGCTGTAGCTTTGTTGTTCTTTTCAGAATTAAATTCAGCTGTAAAAAAAATATATGATACGGTATTAATATACATGTATATGTGCCTTTATGATTCTATAAAAGTATATGGTTCTTTAAGATTAAAATAAAACCAGAGTAGGAGTTAAATAGCATTAAAATATTAGAATCTGAGTGTGTAAGCAACTGTTTGCAAATATCCTTACAGACTCCATACGGTTCCAGAAGTCAGATCACCCCACCAGTCTGAGTCAGAAAAATTAGATTCTGTGTAGAGAGGTAGTACATGTCTAACTGTAATGTTAGTCCCATTCAAGCCCCACATAATCAGGTGTGTGTTTAAATGTGCATCCTGAGAATGATGTTTCTGTACAAGAAGGTTGAATATAGTCACAAAAATTGGGGTAGATTCACAGTTTACAAACAAGTTACTGGAAAGATGTTGTTTTCCTTAGTTCTAAATATATGATATTTAAAAATGGGTCCAAGGGCTGGAAAACAGATGTTTTAAACCAATGCTCACAGTAATCAACATGCGTTTTCTCACTTTATCAGTTAATCAAAGAATAGTTTGGGTTGGAAGGGACCTTTGAAGATCACCTAGTTCCAACTCTCGTTCCAACACCATCCACTAGACTAGGTTGATCAAAGCCCCATTGTAAATAATTTCTACCTTATATCTAATCAAAACCTACTCTCTTCTAGTTTAAAACCATTACCCTTGTTCTATTACTACATTCCCTGATAAAGTGTCCCTCCCGTCTTTCTTGTAGGCCCCTTTTAAGTACTCGACAGATGTTGTAAGACCTCCTCGGAGTCTTCTCTAGGTCAAATAACTCCAACTTTCTTAGCCTGTCTTCATAGCAGAGGTGCTCCAGCCCTCATGGTCCTCCTCTGGACCCACTCTAACAGGTCTATGTCTTTCTTATGCTGGGGACACCAGAGCTGAACTCCTGGTGGATCCTCATGAGAATGGAGTAGAGGGGGAGTTCCTTGAACTTTGATATCATGGCTGAAGATCCTGATTTAGCAGAGCCATTGGGCACAGACTTAAGACCATCCTTCTTCAACAAAAAAAAAAATAGGTCACATTTAAGTCTAAACACATACTGAAAGTGTTTTGCTCAGTGAAATCTTATTAACTTCCAACTGCCTACAGACATGCCATCATGATAGCTCCCAATCATTATGGGTGAACAAGGCTTACTACAGCAGATCACTGAGAGCAGAGGACTCACCAAACATAGAGAAGACAAGGTTTAATCTCCAGGCCCCAAGTCTTGCTCTAAAAAGAATCTTCTCTACCTCTGGGCATGCCGCTAGGCATTAACTAAGTACTACACCCTTGCTAATTTTACTTAAGGTGGAGTCCATGGCTTTTTATGCATTCTTAACCCTGTGTGCTCCCAGAAGATGTAGCCCAGCCCACTCCACTTTGCTGTGGCTGCAGGTCCCCATCACTTGCCTTTCACCTGTACTGGGATACATGTTATCTGCACAGCAAGATGGAGAAAGGACTCAATCTGATGATAAACAATCTCTATTTTTTTTTTTTTTTCTTTGCTGGGATGATTTTTAGCTGGGTAATTTCCTTCAGGTGTTTTGCCATGGAGCCAAGCTAACTTCAAGACAGGTGAAAAGGGAGTGTTTTCCTTTACTTTAAAGATGGCAAAGGGGAATGTCTGAACTATTCTTTCAGCCATATCCTTGCGGCAAAAGCCAGCCCACAGACTTTCAGCATGGTATGTTAACTTTGGTGCAGCATGTAGCTAGAACTGTGTCTGGACCAAAAATTTAGATGCAGACGCCTACATTGGTGCATTTTTCCATCATATTTCCAGTTCCGATATTAAAATGGGAAGACTGAGCTCAGTTCTGTCTGTACCTGCTAATGTACACCTACACATAGCTTCTGTGCATCTGCTCTTTGTCTGGTAACTTGGGGAAAACAGTATTGCCTTATATGACAGGGAAACATATTCTGAGGGAAATTGCTTTCACAGCTTGTAAGGCTTTCAAACATTGAAGTTAGAAGCACCAGTCAAGCTACTTAGATAACTACATGAAAAATATGAATATGGTTCCCAATTAGAAAATAATGAAGATAATGAGAAGGGGGTACTTACATTTTAGTATCCTGCACTGCAATTTCACTTTAAGATTGTGCATATTTTAAGGTGATTCATTTCTGCATGGGTCTCTGTCTTGTTTTCATATGGTGAACTGGCTTTAATCCTTCATCAGAGAATGTTGTAAAAGTATTGAATACACACACAGCCAGAATGGCTTAGGGAATTTGATCTTTCAACAGTTTTGTATAGTAACGTGATTTAACGTGAATTTATTTTAGGGTTACTGATGCAACACTTAGTGTATATAAAGACTGCTAAGGAGTCCTAGTCTAAATAAAATTCAATCACAAAATAAAAAATAAACACTACTACTATTCATGTTTAATTTGTGGACTGCTGTATCCAGTACACTGCCAAAGGTTCTGATTTATGCTGGGAATATCGAATGGACCTTTATTCTCCATACTTACATGCTTTTGTGAATATTTATTTAAATAATTTAATTTTAGATAGGAGTTTATGTATCTTGAACAGCTTTTTACAAAAATGCCACATTCAATATAGGGATCAATGCCATTTTTTTCATCTACAAATGTGATATTGTTTCTGTTTAGAAAGGAAAACACATTGAAGTCATTATTGGAACCAGATTTCCCAAGTGCTTTTTAAGTAAACTGTATGAGAGACTTTGATCTATTTAGCTGACTGATATCACAGTTCCATGCATATGTCCTTCCCAATTCTATTGAAAGCCCATTACTCTTTCAGATCATATGTTGCATTGCCAATGGGTTTTGTTGCTAGAAATTAAGGCCAATAGCAAAGGGTCTGGAAGCTAAAATATGTATATATATAAATAAAAAAGCTATCTAAAATTAACTGAAATATTTTACACTCATAAAACCAAAAAGTAATATTTTTCATTTCCTTTTTGTCTGGCCTATGAATAGAACTATTGTTTATTTTAGATGAGTGAGGTTGGTGGAATCATCATCCTTAGAAAATACAATATTTTTGAGTCCAAGCTTTTGGAATCTATCCTCTAAATTATTGGTTTTAGTCTGTGACTGAGAGGCAATCTCCAGCTACTGCATATATTACCTCTATGTGCATGGAAGGCTGGTGCAACATTTAGCCTTGTGATTTATCATTTGTGCGCACTATCATGTCATGAAACACTCACCAACCTCCTGAAGAGAGTCAGAACAATATCTACCATAATGAGGTACAGTTCCAGTGGGCACCAAATTACATCTTAGATATTTTGCTACTTGTCCTTTATCAAGCAAATGTAAAATTGTAGTGGGGATACTGACAGATTCTATAATTCAGCTGTCTGCTGCTTTATCACAGCTCTCAGTAGGTCTCTAATGAATATTTCCGTATGCATGTTTCTGACTGATAATCAAACTAAGAACAAGTCCTAATTGGGTTTTCCAGTGCACAAAAAAGTGCCTATATTACATTGGCAGATATCCCAACCAGTGTTAACTTAAAAGTACAAACATAACAGAATTTTCTTTACTTTTTTTTTTTGTTTGTTTCCAAATAAGTATTTTTTTTTTCTTTTTTCATTTTATTTTAAGTTGTGAATGTGGATGGAGAACAAGCACTTTTGCTTAAAGCTACATATTGCCCTAGGAAAAAAAAATAATGTAGAGAAGGGGTATGTTGCATCCAATTAAAGTACATAAAACAGTGCCTTTGGGTTTGATTCTCTATAGATTCACACCAAAACAAACTGAAATTTCTTTAGTAAAAATGGTGAAAATAGGATGAACGCTTACATCTTTATCAGACAACTAGTATAATAATGACTAGTATTCAGGACCCAAATCTGCACACCATTCCTACTCAGGGAATTTTAATGTCATTAAGGATTTAAATGTGACTTGAAGGTAGAGTACACCTCTTTGTTAGACATCCACAACATTAAAGCCAATGGAAACTATCTCTACATGCAGACATGAAGACAAGCTAACCAGTTTCTCTACATATAGACTGAGCAACACCTTTTAACTTGCAGTGGGGAATTAGATGAGTGACACAAGAAAAATCCACCATGTATTATCCTAAAGATTATCAAAAATAAGATATCAGTATGTAAGAAGGCAAATGATGGTTATATAGTGTGTGATTATATATTTCTCCTTAATCACCCGGTACAAGACCAAGTTATGTCTGTGGTGTCCATGATATCTATGCAGCAGGTAATGGTTAGACTTACATATTTCATGCATGTTAGTCCAAAATCTGTGTTCTACTGCATGCATTGCAGCAGGACTATTATATATGGCTCCTGTTGCTTTAACTTGATTTTCTACCAGTAAAATAAATTGCAATTCAACAGGTTCTATTTACTAGAATCATCAGTGAAGGATTTCTCATTTTATTAGACTTTCTTCTCAGTAGTTTGTGGAATCTAGTTTGCTGTGATTTAAAATATATGTTAAAAAAATGTTAATCAAAGAGGCTGAAGAGGGATCCAGTCAACATAAACCATTGGACAGTGTATGGTGAAAATATTTCTTAAGTAAGGGTAAAGTGTTTTTGTTGTTGTTGTTGTTGTTGTTGTTTGTTTGTTTTAAGAGGAGACTTGAAAAATCTATACACACTTACAGCTCTAAATTAACTAGTGACATAGAATAAGTATCACCAAGGATAATATTAGGTATACCATTAATAAGGTACCACCTAATTAGGTACCATTATTAGGTACCACCTACAGTAATAACAAAACAGTCAGACAAGATGCAATATAGTGCATTACAATAGAAATCATTTAACACTGAAATTGGGTCTTTAACAAGAGTTATTCCTAGTTTCCAATAATTCTGATGCATGGTCCACTTCTAACTGCAATTGGTTCATTTTGTGCAAAGATCATTCTGTACTTTACAAAGAGGGCCTTATTTGTCACATTCCTAAAGCTCTTTGTGTAACACTTAGACATGAAAATAGGAAGAATAGGCAAGCAGGGAGATATGCTTGAGTACCAACATTATTAAAACAACGGGAAGAGTAGTAGGAGATGATACGGTGCAGAAGCAGAATAACTATAGTCTCTTTTTACATTGAGATAATTTCCAGCATCTTTATGCACTTATGCCAAAGATCCCACATCTCGCCCTCCCTCCCAAATTCACTGAATCACGTTAGTTGGGACAGCAAGAGGTAATGTCAGCTGTATGATTCGTGTGCATGCTGCTGGCCCCTGTGAACTTTAAAATGCTGTCTGAGCTTAAATGAACTCCTGACCTTCATAAAAGGAAGAACTGGAAATTTTTCATTATATCCTTCCATTCTGCACAAGGTAGAATTAATACAGAGACAATGAATTTTTAAGAAGCTGCTTTTCGAGGCTAAATTATGCCTCAAGGAAAATGCAACAAGAAACAGATCCAGAACAAAGAATAGGTGCTGTCTTTCATTCAGAACAGAACAAAAAGTTTCATTTAGTTCTCAAGACATTTTTCCTCTTCCTGTGAATTATCTTATCTGGCCACATCTAGAGGCACAATCCTGTATAAAGTGGATTATTCATCTGGTAAATTCAAGAGTTCTTAATTTCATATGCCTAACTTCAGATGAAAGTGTTTTCTCAGAAAGATTGTTTTCTAGACTTCCTAGACATGGGTTTGGTTTCAAACTTGTTAAAAAATCAGCATTATGATGAAAACGGGCAGGAACTAAGAAATTTAATAAAGGTGTTGTGGATAATGGAAATCTTGAATTTACTTTTTACTTATATATTTGTAAACCTAATTTTGATTCTAATGCAGTTAGGGAAAGATGCTGCAGCTTTAGACTATTAGATGTGTTAAGGCAACCAATGTCAGTGTTCAAAACATGCCTGACTAGCCTCAAGGAAATATATAACTTCAATTGGCAGAGGCCAGAACTCCTGCTGTATGCCTCATAAAAGTATTTATTGAAGAACAGATATCTAATTATTGTCAAATCCACTCTGTAAGTTTACAGTATCTGATCTTATGATTACAGACAGGTGCACTTAAAGCAGAATATGGAAAACGTTTCTAATTCAATTTAATTGATGAGATAATCAGGACTGACTTTCTACTAAGGCCATGTACTCTGCAGCCTTGAATTTTTATTTTTATTTTTATTAATTTTTATTTTTATTTTGTCTGTGCCATTAATGGCTGATCCTGCTTCTTTTTTTTTTTTTTTTTTTTTTTTTCTGTAAAACAGAAATAAAAGAATGGACATAGAAAGTAAGTAAATAATTACATGCAACTGGTGAAAGTGTGCCCTGGTGGGAAGCTAAAGAACTTCAAAGCTAATTCATCATAATGAAATGAAAATTTTGCTTAATATCTAAGGTCCATCTAGACACTTTTAAGGTCCAGAAGGGAATTATTTGTTTAGAAACCTTGTAGATCAAATACAGTTTGATTGACACAGTTTTATTCACCTCCAAAATTTTTTCAGGGATGAGTCAACCATAGATAATCTCATGGGACAATGATTTAAGGAAACTTTAATCTGCATTGCCCTCTAACATTATCAATTTATCTGAAATAATGCTGTCACTATTTAAAACAGATGTAGAGAGTCCAGGGTGTATATGGGATTTTAATCAAAAACTCCAAGTAAGATTAGTCTCTCAGACAGTGAAATCATTGGAGCAGTTATTAATTATAAAGATAATACAATCTTCTTATGGTTTGAACAGCCATGCTGAAATTTGATACGAACTAATTCATTTGTATAAAATGCAAATGAATGCTTCTCATCCAGTTGATAAGTTTGCCCATTGCTATGGATGTAAGGACGGAAACATACAGAAAAATACCCATTCTCATAAATGAAATATCTCTTACTGGTATTATTTATTTGACAGAGGATCCAGATGAGAGAGGCTCTTGTGCTTGATAAGGTACACATATGTACAAGGTTTTTCACCTCTCTCTCCAATATGTAACCATTGCTACTATGCCAAAACAATCTGTACCAATACACAATCTGTAACGTAAAACAAACAAATAGTTTATAAAATGTATGGCTATGCTTTTCTTATGCAGCACATTGTACTCTGTGCACAAAGCAAGAATAGCTAGCAAAAGTTACTTAAGAATATTATGAATTTTAAGCCACATAAAGAAACAAATTTTCAACTATTCATTCAAAGCATTCTTGAAACCTTATTGTCATCATCCAGTTGCACAATACAGATTACAACAGTCACAGTGATCTTCCCATCTTTATATTTTGCTAGTAACCCAGACACTTTCACTCCCATCTCTGATGTTTTTCTCTTTTGCCTGGGATAAGCATGTGACTGACAATTTAACTTTGCTGTTGTGAAGGCAGAATTTTACAGCAAGCTCAGGCACTTCTCCTTGAGGGTATCCTGAGAACAACTAATTGATTCATATCCCTATGTTTCTTTCAGAGAAAACAGGGAAAGGTAAGTCATAAGTTCAGTCTACGGTATTGTCAATTTTCTTCAATACATTTGGCAATTTTTCTCTCTCTGTAACAGCAACATTGCTGTCAATTATACAAGCAGAAAAATGGCATTGGGTCTCTCGAGAACTGAAGAAAAGTATAAAAACCAGATGAAGACGGAAAGTGAGCAAGCACCAGAGTCTCAAGGCATTCTTTATTCCAAGGCGTATACCATTCACTGAAGTCACTGCTGTTTCCCTCTGCTCCTTGTCTGTAGGATCAAAACCACCCCCAAACTCCACTACTTTTGTGGAAGTGAAATTTCAGCAAAGAAGATGAGATTCAGCCCAACCCAAAGGAGAAAATAAGGAGCTTTATTCCTCTTAAGTCCCTTATGCAATACATTGAAGAAAAAAATTGTGCCTCTTTTAGCTGAGTGTTGATAGAAAAATTACATGTTGAAAATTGAACAAAGAGTTTCAGTTGGGGCTCAGCCTTTCTCCAAAATGAAACTGACCTGAAGAAGAACAACTTTAATTGAAGTATATACCAACACCCTTAGAGCAATCATTCTTTGCTTTTATAACAATTTTTAATTGTTTATTTTGTCACAGGAACAGTGGATTTGGTTTTTGAAAACACCGGAGTAGTTTCTTGCTGCCCTTAAATTAAGAACAAGGTAATCTGTTTTGTTGAAGGTACAGTCTCAACCTCAAGGCTTCATAACACCTGTGACCTCAGCCTGTCTGAGAGTTTTTCTGAGGGGGTTCACATTTTTTTTGCCAGGCTGTGGCATCTTTACTATGGCTGGTTCTTCCTCCTGAGGTGAATTCTACACATATCTTTTGATAACACAGTTGTAAAATGATAATATTTTGCTAGATATTTTCTTGATTTCTGAGAGGTGGCAAGTTCTCATGAAAACTATGGTGTTCTACAATAATTCTAGGTTATATAACAAAAATAATTTTGTCTAGTAATGAAGAAATAATAACAATCTTTCATACAGAACACTTTTATATATATATTATAAAATATATAAAATATTATCTCTACCAAGGAAATCTGATCCCAGATGGAAGCTTCCTTTCAGTACTAGTTGTCACTGCTATTGTAAGTACTTTAAAGGGTGACAAAATGAACTGAATTCAAATGTAACCCGACACATCTTTGAAACAATAATCAAAGCTGTCTAAGTATCAATAACAAATTAAATTTTTTTATGGGTGATAAGTTATACTATGCTTTTGTAAAGGGGATACACGATCTCAGGAGAACTGCTTATTTTTATGATGATTGCTTTAATTAACAGAAAAAACTGGTTCTTGTGGGGGATTTCCACTAAAATGCATTCATAATTTCTTTGTAAAATTAGAATAAGTTTATGTAGCCAACATGACAGAGCACATAATATACAAGGACATCTCCCATTTATAGGCAGATTATGCCACCTTTTCCTTTATTGATTTTGAATGAGAACACTTGAGCAGTGAGAACAATGCTTGGTATGGATAAGGCCAGTCAATAGGTCAAAGTTAATTATGTTAGCTGCCTCGGAGAAGTAAGGGAAGATGTTTTAAATATTAACAATGGACTGAGTAAGATCTCTATTCCTTCAGCTGAGGTAGAATGGGGGCTGAGCCCTGCAATTGTGATTGTGTGAAAACTGAGAAGACTCACCAAAGACTTTACATTTCCACTTTCTCTCAGTTTGATACAGCTTTATTGCTAAATTTGAAGAGCTATGAGAATACAAAAGTGCTTTTCTAGCAAGTCTAACAAAGGGATTTCATCAATCAGCACACTAGAGATTGTAATGGTTTACTTGTTACACAGTTTTAGGCATCAGCTAAGCCAGTGTTTTAATCTCACTTTATTCCTTCTGCAGTCACTGGAGAGAAAGAGATTATTTTGGACTCTGCATTGGATTACACCATAGAAGTATCTAACTTTCTTCTTTGTCTAAGGAGGAAAACCAGAATTAAAATATATGTTTGTGAAATGTCCCTAGGGCATCAAGAATAGACAACTAAAATAGGTAGCATCAGCAAATCTTTAGATATTTGCATTATATATATATATACATATATATTCATGTATACTTCACAATCATTCTGTGAAAACATCAACTCAATGCTTAGAAATTGCCAAATAAACTTTAACCAAATAGAAATCTGTATGAAAGAAAAAATAAACTTTAACCAAATAAAAATCTGTATGAAAGAAATATCAAAACAGAGAATAACTCTATGGCTACTGCTATGAGTTCTTTTTGAAATAATTGTTCCTTTGACTCAAAAGGTATATGGATGAACAGAAAATTGTTCAGAAGACCAAAAAATCTATGGCTTCTGTATAAGGAAAGACTAAGTGGGCTTAGACCTACAAAGAAATGAAAGAAATGACTAAAGAGGTAGTGTGACAGAAGAACTATAAAATTGTTAATGGCTGGGAGACAGTCAATATAGAATAACTACTCTAAATAAATAAATAAATAAATAAATAAAATAACTAGGAATCATCAAATAAAACTTGTAGGTACATATGCAAAGCAAACAAACAAAGAGATTGAAGATTGTTCATCTCACATAAAAGCTATTGAAAATTGTTTAATGCAAAGACCACAGACTTTCCTCAGGTGGTCCCTGAGCCTTAAATCACTACAGAAGCATTGCTGTATTTGCTGTTCATAATCTCTTTCTTTGCTTTTGGCCTTTCTCCATGGTAGGATTTGAGGACATTTACTCTGACCTAATAGGACTTATTTTTTTGTTCTTTCTTTTTCTCCCAGTCTAATACTTCAAAATTGCTTGGAGGGAAAAAAAAAAATAATTTATTGTAAATTGTTACACATGGAATTCTTTTGAATTGTTATCAAGGGCATTCTTAAAATTTAAGCAGGTTCTTTTGTACTATTTCTCTAAATATTATCAAATAGGAGGCTTGATCTTCCTGCAGATTTCAATAGTTCCTGTTAAATTCAATCTTGCTGGAGCAAACTAATTGTGAATTATATTGCTATTCTTTTTCATTTCACTGCATCACATGCTTGGAGCTGCTTGGGTTTCCTGCCAGTCTAACAACATGAATTTCAGTTATTTCCTTTTTCCTTCTTTGTTTTGCGGTCTTGCTTAACTGTGAGACTAGTGGATATGTTTAACTTTGGAATAAATTAGAATTTATGATCCTAAGCTGGCAAAAGAGCAACGAGTTTACATGAGGTGAAGACATTTGAAATTGGAGATTAGGTGCTTTGCTGAAAAAGGTGTTCCAATTGCAACCTGAAGTAATTCTTGACTAAGTGATGATGGGGCCAGGAAATGAATGTAATTGGGAATTTCTATATGAAAGTACTTGTACTGAAACAGTAAGACACAAACTTTTCAAGGGTTTTCTGTTTCTAACATTTAAGATATAAATACATGGGTGGTTACTTTTGTTTGTGTTGTGGAGGATATTGAAAGTCCTCACTTTTGCCCTATGTCTTTTCCCACAATGGCTTAGTTAGTGGTAATTTTGCCAATGACTTAACAAAACTATGAGTACGGATAATACTAGTGGGATAATCACTAAATGTGCTTGCTCATAACACAGACAGCAAAACTTGAGTTAGCCATCTGAGGCTGCTGAAACATGGGATTGAGTCAATAATCAATGAAGACTGAGTCAATACAATCAGTGGAGCCCAAAATGAGGTATGTCTTACCCTAAAATAAACACCTATAGTTAACAAATTGAACACTCTCCCAAATGCATTGCCTGTGAAATAATCCTTGAGTGACTACCTCTGGTGTGTACTCCCACATTATAAAAATAAAATAAGATGACCAAAAATCCTGCCTTGGGTTTCCGGTTTTACACATTGCAATTACTGCATCAATAATTTGTATATTTACATTGAAGTCAGATGTGTCATTTACATTGTCAGACCCAACAAGTCTTAAAGATGCTTAAAATCCTTTGATACCTTCCAGTGTGATATTTTCATGTATTTATGTTTCTTAGAAAAAAACTCCCAGTTACTTATTTCTTTACAACAATTAGCAATATGTTTTAAAATCACAGTAAAATTGCTTTAAAAGAAAATGTGCTTCAATTTTATTAAGAAATACTAAAAGTTATCAGACATATAGCCAGCTAGTGTAACTAGCAATTCCTTATTGATTTCATAAGGATATAATCAAGTGACACCATTGATTGTGAAGGAAAGCATTTGAGGATGGCAGTCTTACATAGTTAGACACTGTTATGCTGTTATACAAAATCTTTAACTACATTACAACTTTTCTGTTTGTACTTAGTCTAAGGCAACAAAAATACTTCAAAATCTTTCAGTGACTGAGTTATAACAATATCACAGAATCATAAATTCACAGAATCATAGAATCACAGAATCATAGAATCACAGAATCATAGAATCACAGAATCA
>CM021699.1:99773682-99871743 GCA_011074415.1 Stictonetta naevosa
AGAATCACAGAATCATAGAATCACAGAATCATAGAATCACAGAATCACAGAATGGTTTGGGTTGGAATTTTGTATTTTGTATAGTAACAGAAACTTGTTCTGTTTTAGCAAAATACCTGGTTGTGAGGAATTCATCTCTATGATACATTTTCTATTGTTTTGTCCACTCTAATTTTAAAATTATAAAAGCTTTGTTTTAAAAGTCTTAAAAAACAGGAATTACACTGTTTTCTTAGAAACTTGTCACAATGCTATGAAGAAGAGGGGAAGTACTTTAATCATTCAGAAGCTTCTCGCTTACAGTTTTTCTCCATGCTTGTCATACAGGTTTTAGACCTTCTTATTTTTCTACTTTTATTCATTCAATAGTAAATCTATTCATGTTTTTCCCTGATAGTGTAGTAAGATGTACTAAAGGGGTTTAAAATAAAAGGGTAAGCCAGGAAGAGATGAGGACAAGCCTTTAAAACATGAAATAAGGCTTTTGCATATCTTCAGTAACAGTAGCATGCATCCTTGAACCATCTGAGAATGAGCTTAAGGAAAGAGAATTCAGAAAACACTTGTGAGAAGATATTACCAATTGTATATATTTGTTGTTGTTGTTCTAGAGTCACTTTTAGTTCATCATTTGATGGAAAGCTTACACTGAAATCTGATATCCTCTGTCACTGACAACTAAACAGTATCTGTATTACATGTTGATATCTTACAAAAAAGATTGTTCTAAGTAAATAACTTACCCATTCATTAAGTTTTAGTCATGAGTAATGATGACAGCCATTTCTGCTGGTCAACAGCAAGTAGCTTGTGGTAGAGAATAAATATTATGTACATAAAATGATGAAAAAATTCTTGGCTTTGGTTGAGGTAAATTTCCAGATAAATTGGAATTGAGGTGTCCTCATTCAGGTCAAGCAGAAACAACCTGTTAATTACATAAGAAGCTAGAACTGTTGTGGTCAGATGATAGATTAAGGGTCAAACTCAAGCTCAATTCATCAATGAGATTAAATTTTTCCTGAATTTGACCATTGTGTCAATGAAAAAAGACTGTCGAAATATCTTCTATGCGTGACTAGGCAATTCCAGGCATTCAGGAATAACAGTGTTTTGCACTTAACTGCAGACTGCAATAGATTTCAGATCTCCTCCATCCACTAATCCGACATTTGAAATGAATATAAAAGTTGGCATAAACTATTAAATTATTGTCATTGATAATTTCATAATTTCCTTAAAAGATTCCCCATGGTTTCTGGTACAATCTTGCAATGTGTATAACACTGAAAGTTTTCTGTCTCTAAGGAACTGAATCCTTCTATACGTTTTGAACATTCAGGCTGGTGACAATATAAAATGTGTGACCATTTAGATAGAAAAAGAAGAAAATTTTTCTCTCATTAGAAAATATGACACAGCTGAGAGAAAAAGCAGATATCGTCTGCATGTAAGCATGCATTGATGCACACATCCCCACCTATTTGATGAAGCAAGACTGATACAAAATCATGAGACAATTAAACATAAGAATATAACTTGTAGGGTCTGTGACTTCCAAATCCTTTAGTGCTTGTGAAGTACAAAAAGGGGGTAAAACATCTTTACTGAGTCCACCTTGAAAGCTAATATTTCTCAGGCTACAGTTAAATGGACTGCAAATATGCACAGGTGTGTGCATGAATAGGGTTGACTGAGCTAGTGAAGGGTGTGATGGGAGTATTGTATACATGTTACTGTTAGCCCAAGCTAAGGAATGTCAACAGTATACAACAATATACACGATATTGCAGAGGCTGAAAGTTAGTGAAGAGCTACAAGGTAGCCTTGTATTAAAGAACAGGTTTATTTTATTTTTTTTTTCCTTGCTATAGTGTCAATATTCATTTGCATATCATCTGTATCAATTAAATACTAAATTATCTTTATCTATTGATAGTGGAAACAAAAACCTTAGCATCAAAGAAAGGGACTGCTTCTTGAAGATTTAATTATTGAGAAAAAATAAAAATAAAAGAAAGAGCTCTTTTGCATTGTATTCAGAAATGTGCACTGAAATGGATGAACAGTCTTTTAAAAATTAACAGTGTGACCCAGTCCAAAATAAGGATTAGCAGAATTAAGCTCAGTGTAATGATATGTGATTATACACATGAATAGTAGCAAATGAAACGGTTCTTATGTATGAAGATACTCACCTGATTAACAGTTGACAGTAAGTTTTAATTTCAAACCTGACTTTAACCCTTCCATAGATCTCAAATTGCAGATGTGATGTAATTAGTGAATGGAGTACTTTTTTTTTTTTTTTTTTTT
This sequence comes from Stictonetta naevosa, assembly GCA_011074415.1. Classification (NCBI taxonomy): domain Eukaryota; kingdom Metazoa; phylum Chordata; class Aves; order Anseriformes; family Anatidae; genus Stictonetta; species Stictonetta naevosa. The sequence goes on from CM021699.1 coordinate 99,775,999, forward strand.
TTTTCCATTTAAAATTATTCCAAAATACAATTTCTAGAGTTTGGTTCAAGAGAAGTGTGAAAAATAATTATCAATGTATTGCAAATTTCAACAATACTTTGCAAAACAATTTATTCAAGTGTCTTTCAGTATTTCACTGTAAAATAGAGTAGGGCTTATTATTAGAAAGTAAGGGAGGTGTCCCTGGATCAATTTTTATCTTACATAGATAAATCATTCAGAGCTACTCAATAAGCTTTGAATTTTAAAACAATTTATGTTCATGTTATTTTTATTTAAATAATTGCATTCACCTCTTGATGATCTATGTCCCCAAAAACATATAAATAAATGAAAATACTCTATTTATTTAAAGGGAAATGCAAACAGTTCCCTTTAAAAGATCTTTGTTTCTCCCTTCTTATTTTGACCTGCTTAACCTTCAAAATATGGAAGCTGGTTACGTGACTAGGATACCTGACCGAAACCTGGAAGAACTGCATTTCTTCTCCTGATATGCCCATGCTGCTTGCGTGACCATGGACACTTCTTTTATTCTCTCTGAGTGTCCATTCTCCACCTGAGAAATCAAAACAGCAGGTTGTCTCCCACTTTCTTCTCTCTGTTTTGTTGTTGTTGTTGTTGTTTTCCTTTTTGCCTACATGGGGTGCAAGCTACTTTTTGGAAAATTTCAATAAAGAGTAGCTGGTCAGAGTTTGCAAAATGGAGTAGAACAGTCCATAGAAATAAAAAACAAAGCTAGATGGGATCACCTACTCTGCATACTTCATTAAATTCAGACCACAAGATATAGGTATGGTTTTGACAGACTAAGCTGAATTCCAACATTACTTGAGAAGAGAGAATGTTCTCTTGTCCTCTCATCCTCCAAATAAAACTCTCTGCGCCAAGGGTAAAGAGAAGGGAAAGTGTTTTCTTTCTCTGTAAACAAATGGAAAAAGTTTTGAAATAATAGAATTATCTGTTTTTCTTTTCTTTATTATTATTTTTTATTATTTTTTATTTAATGAATAAGGAGAATGTTGAATAAGTCAATAAAACCTTTGCGGAATAAGCACTAAGCAGTACCAGTTCATCAAGCCCTTTTCAAGTGTTGAATTCAGCTTGAAGAAATATTTTTTATTTAAAAAAAAAATAAAAAATAAAAACTCATATTAATAGTAACAGTAAAAATACTTTGTGTTTGTGTTGTCCCAAGACTGTATGAAATCATAAATACTATAACAACTAGAGATTAAGTTTTCTTTTAATTTTTCTACCCCCTCGGGGGCATTAACCAACCAGATACACAACAGTTCATATCTCAAGCTTAAATTTTAACTCTAGATAGGGGCCTCAAGATACCAGTATAATAGAAATAAAAACAAAACAAAACAATACAAAACAAAACAAGGGTGATTAATAACGCTGCTGGGGTTTCTTCTGTTTCAAATTTTCTTCTCCTCCTTTTCAGAATTAGGTAAGTCTGATTTATATTCTTCTATTTTTTTTTTTTTTCCTCTGATCATGTTAGCTTTATTTATGTTTACTCTACCCAAACTTTCCTCTTCTATGGAAGGAGACTTCCTTTGTTCCAAATAGTTGAAAATGCTTTGTCTTTTGATGATAGGAAAGCAGCCAGACTGAGATGGGCTGCTTGGGTCTAGAAAGAAAGGTATTACAGAAAGAGCAATTTAAATTTAGCAAGGAATTAATCCACTCCTTTCTTTGCTTTCCTTTTACTTCTTTCTCAAAGAATCACTGATTTCGTTGACAAGGAATCTAAATGTGTTTCCTTCTTTGATTTATACCTACTACTAGGCAACACCTTTTATTCAACATCAAACAATGTCAGTTCACTCAATTTTAAAACTATTCTGCACTTGTGTTTTCAAAGTCTCTGTTGATGAAATAGAAGTTCTTCTGATGGGATCCCACCATCCCTTTTTGTGTATTTGTATTGTGTTTACATGACAATGGTTTTGGTAGCAGGCGGGCTGCAGAGATGGCCTCTGTGAGAAGAGCCCAGAAGTTGCCCCATATCAGATCAGAGCCAGCTCCAGCTGGCTCCAAATTGACCTACCACTGGCCAGAGCTGAGCCAGGGAGAGATGCTGGGTTGGTCTGGGAGAGCAGACTGAAGTAAGGAAAAAACAACAACAACAACAACAAAAAAAATGATGCATAACTGCAGCTGGGAGAGAAGAGTGGGAAAAAGTGAGAGAAGCAGCCTTGCCGCCCCTGGGGTCAGTGAAGCAGGAGGACAGGAGGTGCTCCAGGCATGCAGCAGAAGTTCCCCTGCGGCCTGTGGAGAGGTCCCTGGTGGAGCAGGCTGTCCCCCTGCAGCCCATGAATCCCACGTGGAGCAGATCTCCATGCTGCAGCCCGTGGAGGAGCCCCCAGTGGAGCAGGTAGATGTGGCCTGGAGGAGGCTGCGGCCCATGGAGAGCCTCCAGAGGAGCAGGCCCCGGGCCGGAGCTGCAGCCCGTGGAGAGGAGCCCACGCAGGAGCAGGGAGTCTGGGGGGAGCTGCCACTGGTGGGGGACCCGTGCTGGAGCAGTTTGCTCCTGGGGGATGGACCCCGTGGTACGGAACCGTGTGGGAGTAGTTTTTGAAGAGCTGCTGCCTGTGGGCAGCCCCCGCAGGCTCAGTTTGGGAAGGACGGCATCCCGTGGGAGGGACCCCACGTGGAGCAGGGACAGAGAGTGACCGTGGAGGAGTAGCAGAGACGAAGCATCATGGACAGACCACAGCCTCCATTACCCATTTTCCTGCACTGCTTGGGGGTGGACATAGAAGAGGTTAGATGGGGGGAAGGTGGTTTTTGGTTTACTTTTAGTTCTTAATGTTCTAGACTGCCAGTGATACGCAATAAATTATTCTCCCTTATACTGAGTCTGTTTTTCTCGTGATGATAATTAGTGAGCAAACTCCCTGTCCTTATCTCAACCCTTTGGACATTTTCCATTATATTTTCTCCCTGTTACGTTGAGGAGAGGGAGTGAGAGGGCAGCTATGGTGGAGTTGAGATGCCAAACAGGGTAAAAACACCACAGTATTCCCCCTCAACTCCTTATAGAACATTAATATTACATCTCAGAACTGCACTTTTGCTACTGATGTAACCCACATGCTATCAAAAAACAAATATACATCTGACCAGATTATCAGTGTTTCAGTTTGTGGTCAAAGGATTGAACCATTCAAGGTATAATTTAGTGCAGAATGCTGTCAAGATGTGGTCACTGTCGGCTGCATTTAGGTTGATTGTTCCACACTGGATACCCATAATTTGAGGTATTTCCTTGGAGACTGCAAAAGCAGGTTTGGTCTCAGAGTGGGTGAACCTAGAGAAGAACAGAAGTGCCTAACACCCCAAATGATGTGGGAATTAGAATAATAAAAGCCCTTCAGAGACCACTTTGGGTCTTGTCTATCTGAGACTGGGAAGGGTGCTATGATTCATCTTTCACATAACTTAAATATAATCTAAAGGTAATGAATGGAATCAGACTCACCAGAAAAAGCAGGTTGAGTCTTGGATTTATTTTAGTGTGCTTTGTTCTGAACCCAGAGTCGGTACAGTTCTGCAAGAAAGATTTCAGTAATTAAAAAGCCAACAGATGGGTTAAATTGGTTCAGTTATGAACAAAGTGTCTTGTAAGTTCCTCTCAGAACAAAGGTTGAATGTAAAGTCTTTTAGGTTGAATATCCTGCTAAAACATGTTTGAAGTAAGTAATAAATAAACAAAATCTTGACTTCAAAAAACTGAAAGTAAGGGTTAATAGAGAAATATGATGCCTTTGTAGATATGATACTTCCCCCTTATACGTTGTGAATAATTGACAACCATGTGTTGATTTGGGGGGCTTTTTTTTTTTCCCCAATTTATTTATTTATTTTTAAGAGGAAAGAAATGATTTGAGTTGGCTCTGGTCCCATTGCCAGGAGGTGGCTGGAGCTCAGCCATCTGTCACAGCTGCTGCTTGCCTATGCTACCACTTTAATTGACAATAGACCCAGTGCCCTGCAATAATTGGGGCTCCGGCACAAGTAGGCAGGTAATGGCACCCTTTTAGCATCCTACAGTCCCCATCTGTGCACCAGCCCTGCCTGCCCCCTCAGCATGATAGGACCTGGAGGCCATGCTGTTGGCTTCCCAGGTGGGCAGGGAAGCGTTAGGAAGGCCTCAGGGAAGCCATGACCGCACTGAAATTAAAAACCTCCCCAAACTCACTGGAAGATCTTAATCCTGTTTCCAGGGTACACATACAACATCTGCCATTCAGCCCTTGTTTTTATATTAAAAGAAAAACAAAGAAAAGGAATATATATATATATATATATATATATATGGACTATCCCAGTCAAAGTTTTTTTTGTTAAATGGCCTCTCAACAACATTTTTAATTAAATGTTTTAAAGGTTTTCTCCCCTTCACAAACACTACAGACACCGAAAGCTTTGTTAGAAGTCTTTCTAGGAAGGATTTCTTCAAGGCTTGTGCACACTGGAGGGGCAAAGCCAGATCTCCACTGTCATCAGAAAGATCAGCCCTTCCCTTATGCCATATGTATAACCCTGGTCCCAGAATATTTCGTCCAGGTATTTCTCTGTCCCTGCAGGCACTAGCTGGCACAGTATGAACAGCTGATTTGCAAGTTTTGTGTCATTTAATAGTATTCCTATAGCTGCTGCCTTCTTAAGTGGAAGTAACTCAGGTTTCCACAGCAGGTGCATGCATACTCTAAAATAAAGGCCTACTCACATATTTAAATTTTTACAGCCCTTTGGGCCTCATCTAGTGCATAATGAAGTAAATAGAAAGACTTCAGTTTGCTCCAGAGAGATTTGGTCAAAGATTATAGGGTAGTTTAAGGTTTAAGGCAACTCTTTGGGGATAAATCTCTGTCTTGTATTCCTTCAAACTGAATTAAGGTACATATGGATGTCAGGACTCGGTCTAGTGATTATAACTAGATGAGAAGGATTGATGACATTCTTTACTTCATAGAAAATAACTTTTGTTTTCTAAGTTATATTAAAAAATAATAATAATAATAATGCTATTTAGAACTGGAATGATTTACAATCTCATGTAAGTGCTTCCTGACCTGGCCAGGCCAACTGGCCTGCTGTCAGGGCAGCCTGTTTTTGGTGGGACCACTGTCAGCATGACTTTGGGTTTTCTCATACCTTGCTTTAGCATCTTTAGCATGATTTAAACCCTACAAAGTTCTTTTCTTCTTTTTTCATCATCAGTAATTTAAAAAAAAAAAAAAAAAAAAAAAAAAAAAGCTTTCCCAGTTTATTCCCCTTTTCTCCCAGAAACATTTATGCTTTCATAATAACCTTTGTAGAGAATTTAACCCATGAAATTCTTAATATTAGTGATAGGTTTATTATTGGGAAAATGTCCCTGAGCTAGTCCAAAACTAATTTACCACCTCTTGTCTTCAGAATTGTGAACTTTTTCTTCAGTTTTTGACATAATAGTGTGGACTGATGTTGCACTAACACTAAGTAAATTACTCCAAGGACAGCTTGTAGCAGAGAAATGGAGTTTAATATATTTCAGTGTTTTCAATCCCTTAACCACATATCAGCAAAACTTCACCTGAAAAAATAATGAAACTGTGAGCTGAGTGGTGGGAATTGTTGAAATGAGAAACACATTACACGAGTTGTTAAGTAGAGATGAAGTTACTGCACACTCATCTCTTGAATACAAGAAAGGACATTTAAGACTTGGCAAACAAGTAAAGACAGGAAGTATTCCTAACAATATATAAAATTAGTCAAAATTGCTGTATTTGGAAAATGTTGCTGACGTGTGAATTTTCCCTACAAAAAATAAGATTATGGAGAGAAAGAGAGTCACATACACATCCACACAAGTGTACAGGAAAGCCTTTAAGGATGCTTCTATCTCGACATGAAGAACAACCCATTCTGTTCAGTCCCTGTCTAGTTAATTGTCTACGGCATAATTTTAGACTTGCAGATTTTAGGACATTTCTACATCATAGATGTTTCTTAAAGAATTAGTTGCAAAACAGACGATTCTGTAATAATTTAACTAAAATTATTACTGGGCATAAAATAACCTGGCAGGAAAATGATGACTCCAAAACATTTGTTTCTAGGATGTTGGCTAGCTTCATTTAAAATTGTGTTATTTTATTAAGCTGGTTTACAGTGTCATTCCAAAAGCAGTAAACCTAACTGTTTAGTGAGAATCTGTAGCAGTGTCACACACTTCTTGATTGAATGAATGAATGAATGCAATATGCAAACAACTTCAGTGGGTTCTAAAGGCCATCTAAAGCTCTAAATGTTTATGAAAATGGGATTGGGATACACTTCCAAATTTTACCTAAGGAAAGATATTAAAACCAGATAAACAGACAACATGTGAAAAGGGAAGAGCAAAGGGATCCTGCCTCCCTTCGCGAACCTGGAGCAGCCTCACATTCCAGACTATCTGCAAACTGCAGAGCCTGTGCGGGCATGTCTGCTCTTCAGATGCATGCACAGGACACACAGTTAGATACATTTCCTGAAATTTATGGGTTAGGCTTTAGATTTATGTGGCAAAGACTTTAATTGCCCAGTGTTTCCCTAAGTTTAGAGCTCTGTTTTCTGATGCATCTCCTATGGGTTACTTATGAATAGAATCCCAACATTAGAAGCAGTTATTCAAAGTAAAAACTTGGCCTCCATCCAGCATCTAAAAAAGAGAGAGATTGAAGCAGAACTCATCTCAGATTCCAAAGGTGTTACTCCAGATTTATATGAGTGTAACTGAAAGCAGAAGGAAGTTCATTGTCTATTATGTCAAACACATAAGATCTTTTAGACAACGGACTATAGATACCAGACAAAATGCATTCATATGTTCTGCATCCTATTTATTAAATTTCTTCACTTGGAAAATTTCATAACTTTAAATGCAATGCTCATATACTGTGAGGGGAACTTGGAATACCTAAAAAAAAAGACTATGTGGGAAAGCTTTATGTCAATTCTCACACAAAAATCTGTCCAGAGATTGAGATAAGCAATTCAAAGACACACACTTCAACACTATTTCTCAACTTCAATTGTCAAGTAAAGCAGTCTCACTATTCTCTTTATATATATATATGTATGTATTTATATATATTTTATATGAAAAATATCTGTTTCTTTTAGCCAACAGTGACTTCATGTACTTCCACCAGTCATCACATAACAAAGGATGAACACTTCCGTATTCATGGTAAGGAGCTTTACTGTTAGGTTTGAAGTACATGACATTTTACTGCTGACAATACATGTTATCTGAGGATGAAGCATAGCTTCTGCAAAGTCTTTAACTCTTAGTATACTGTGTTATATCACTATTATATTACATTTATATGCTGTATTATATCAAGTATTTATTAATATACTGTACTGAATATCACCTTTTCCAAGGTAGACTTTTGGGGTTTTGTGCTTCTTCAATATTTCTTTATTTTAACATGTTTTTCTTCTAGGAACTGAAGCTTTGACTTTCAAAAATATAAGAGTGTAAAGGCACTTCACATTTTCTCACACGCCCCAAGTCACTTGTGTTACAGTATTTTTCTATATCTTGCTTAAAAAATAGGAAGCAAATATTTAGCTCAGCTGATTTACAGGGGAACATCTTTGCTTGTGGTGTCACCTGAAGTTTTATTAACATGTTGCTGATTCTTCTAGCTCATTATTAAAGATAAACAATATCATGAAGCCTTGCCATACCTCTGTAGCAAATCCCTCCTGGTTGGTTACCAAGCATAGTTACTTTTCTCTTTTATGTCTTCCCAAACTACCCAGCTTATCGAAGTTCAATTGAATGCCAAGTGGATTCTCTCGCATTTTCTTCCCCAAGACACACTTTTTACTACTGATAAATGTCAAAGTGACTTTTTTGTTTGTTTCTTTCTTTCATTCTTTCTTTATAAAGCAATTCTGAATTTGCCTGCTTCAGGAAAGCTCCTTCTGCTGTGGTCAGAGAGCTTTGAAGAACTGTCTGCAAAGCTTCCTTAAGGTACTCAGATACTGTAACTTATAAACTTGTTCTGCTTGAAGTAAAAACAAAAAATATTCTGGTCTAGAAAACACAGATGCTAAAAAATGTAATGTTTGCCTTCAGAACTAACTGAAAGCTTCTTAAATTTTTTCTACCCAGCAATAAAAAGTGTTAAGTTGCTCCTGGTCTGAAAGAGAAGGAGAGATATAGGGAAAGGGCTACCTTAAGTAAGGGTCCAGGTACAGGTAATAAACCCTTCAGTAAAGCGTGTTGCTCTGGTTTCTGTTGAAGTGGTGATGGTACTGTTGGGTGAAAGACTTTCAACCCAGGGAGTCAGCAGCATTCTGGCTAACTAGAGGTATCCACCACAACCATACTTCAACGTTTAGCTGCGTGGCAGCTGCAGAAGCCAACCCAGTCAAGAAAACTGAGGGAAAGTACAAATCTGTGTATATACTGATATTCAAGAGAAGGAAAAATAAATAAATAAATAAATAAATATGTTGTTATATCATGATGATCCTGATTTCTGATTAATACGGACTCTTGCTCTGGGGTTCCCACTGCACCCTGCAAGTATGTTTGAATGGTCACAGTTTGATCCCTAACACTTAATACTGCTATAGATACTCAACCAGCTGAACAAGAAAACTGTGTGGTCAATGGTCATTTCGGGATTTTAGAATAAGTGTTAGTTTCTAGTTGATAGGCAGCAGTACCTAAGGTCACAGTACAATTCATGAGATATATTTGCTTAGAGATATTAGCAGAGATCAGCTAGCTAGTCTACTGAAGAAATGTAGAGGAAAAAGTTGGTGCTGGAACCCCAGCTCTGTAGGATTAGGTGATGGCTAAGTGGGGTTACAATGTTTAAGTGAGGTTTTGCTGTTCTAAAATTTAGACTTGGAAGGGTAAAGGAATGGTTAGGTAGTTAAATCTCTTTGTTCTTCTAGCTTTCTTTTATAGTCTTCAGGCTGACTACTGAAGTCTGTCTGTGTTTTGTCATGTAAGTATTTGCACTGTAAAATAAATGTGGATTGTTTAACATTCCCTTCTAAAAATGTGTGTGTGCATGTTCAGTTCCATTAACAATAGGGGTGTATGCTGGACAGGAGAGACCCTGACCCCAGGAAATTATTGCCTAGCTGCTGTAATGGCAATTGCTTATCTCTTATTTAAATAATCAAGTTAAACACCAAACAAATCGTCTAAACTCTGTTTTCTGTTAAGCTCAAAGAAAACATGGAAAGAATGAAATATAAATCCTGCACAAGAACAATTACAAATAATAATAATAATAATAATAATCTCAAACACTCTCCTTCAATATCCTGCTGGCAAGATATATAGTCCCATCCCATTCTGACCCCCTCCCCCCTCCAAAAAAAAAGAAGGAAGAAAAAAGAATAATATTAAAAAAAAACAGCAAACCAATTATAAACATGATATGTCCCTATCTTCCAAATGCCAACTGAAAGGCTAGATTCCTATCTACATGAGATTAGCAGGAAATACAAATTATTATTTATTGTGGACTAGAAATTAGTTTAGGATAAAAGCATTCACATTCACATTTTGAAACAGCAGTGTGAAATCAGAATTTGTCTGTTAATTAAGCCACTGGAGCTTCATAGCAAAGATTTTACTGTCCTCTTGTATTTGACCTTCTACTAACTAAACTGGCTTTATCTGTGTTTGGGTGACTGCTAATATACCACAGCACCACTGTACCACCAGATCTAATTCACTAGGGAATATTGCACATTCCTCATCATAATACCATAAGACTCTAGAAAGGGTAATAGGGATATATCATGTTATTGGGTTTCTAAGAGCAATAAAAGAGTTAAGGATTACTAACAGTATTGATAAAGTCAGCTGCTAGTACATGTTTCCTTTTTATTAATATAGTAATATGTTAAAATCAATATGTACAGTAACCATGTGCTGTGATCACTATCTTGATTGTAAAGTTTTTTACAGGGTGGTAATTAGGGCTTTGAATGTGATCTGAATAGGGTAAGTTGACACTAACTTCTGATGGTCAAAGAGATGTGATGGTATCTCCTTTACAAAGAATTAAATAACACTCCAGTGTTTATGTGCCCATATGAAAGAAGCCAGGTAAGGGGGAATAAACACTTTTAAATTCTTTAACCATTTAACACTATTTTTCGCTCCATGAGATAAAGCCTAATTGTCTATACTATTATTTTACAATGATATTCCTATTGCATTTTAGAAATATAAAATCAATTTTGCAATCAAAACTTGAGAAACAAAATACCGAATTTGAGGGCTTTTTTTTTTTTTTTTTTTTGTAGTTGTCATGCAAACTTTCATTTTAAAAGATCCTGGACTATTTCTTAATCTGCTACACAGATTTGTTCTGGTGTATAAACAAAATAAGAAAGTTTTTTAGCTGTCTAATTGTTATTTGGCTACTGCTCAGGATAATCAGTGGGAAGAAGAAGCCTGCAGGATCCTGGCTTTAGTGTGTCTAGGCTTAAGACACCAACCTCCAAAGTAGCAATGCTACTGTATTTTTTCTAATGGTCAAGAGCAACAGCAATTAGGATAAAAGACACACATAGCTCAGTTGACTGCATCTAACTCTCAGCTGCGTCTGAAAACAACTCATGAAAGTCCCAGACAGTAGTCCATGCAGCCTGGTGTCTACAGCTATTAATATTGGACAATCCTAACATCGTGTTTCCTGTTTTCCTAAGTGCTCATTTTTACGCATTCATACACTTGTCAACCCTGCAAACAGGCATCTACCTCTCCCTCAGAGCTTTGTGGTGGTCCAGATTTCACCTTTTATGACTGTGACTAACATTACTAACTTACTATAATAATATTTCCTGCATCATAATCTATAACAATCATACAGAAAACAGGCAACCCACCCTGCTTCTGGATTCTTTCCAGACTGGAGACATTCAAATTCAGGTGAGACTTACATGAAAACAAATCAATCATTAAGTGATATTTCAAATAAAAGTGCTCTATCTGTCCATGACTGCAGGAATAAAAGAGCCAAAACTAGAATATATAGGACAGAGGCTAAACTACATCCTGAAATGAGGTGAGAGCTTTGAACTTCCTGATGTAACTTATACATGTATTCCAGGACCTGGAATCCCTCCTGTACAAGCCAAAATCCATCTCTTCTAAACCTCCTCTCTTTCTGTGACTCATATTTCTAGTTGCATAGTGCTTCAATGTCCAGAGACACAGATGGGCTACTGAGGCATGTCCTAGTGCAGGTGTTACCTAACTTTCCTCCAATGCTCCAATGTGAATTTAAGAATAAGGAAAGGGAAGTGTTAGAACATGGATTATTTTTCAAGAGGATGATACTTCTAAGTGTAATTTCTTTCCCCTAGGCTACCAGGGGAAAAATATCTGCATATAAATATCTAAGGGGAGGATGTCAAGAGGATGAAGCTGGTCTCTTTTCACTTGTGCCCAGTGAGAGGATGAGAGGCATTGGGCACAAACTGAAGCTCAGGAAGTTCTGGACGGATATGAGAGGGCACTTCTTTACTGTGTGAGTGACAAAGCACTGGAAAAGGTTGCCCAGAGAGGTTGTGAAGTCTCCTTCTCTGGAGATATTCAAAACCCTCTTGGATGCCATCCTGCGCAATGTGCTTTAGGTGATCCTGCTCAGCAGGGGGGTTGGACTAGGTGATCTTCAGAGGTCCTTTCCAACCTCAGCCATTCTGTGATTCGGTGATACTATAAGCACATCCTCAAGATAAAAGTATGTAGTACCAAATATCTCCCTTTTGCCTTAGATGCTCGATGGAGAGAGTTAGATATCTAGACTCCATGGTTCACATTACTTCTGTGATCTAATGAGGAATCACTACATCTGCTCTAAAACAACTAAAGAATTATGGGAGGGAAGAATTGAGAGGAGGGGGAGAAACCATCAACGATGTTAGAAAAGAAAAATTGTAAGGAAATGGAAAGTGTGTTAAAAGAGGAAGAGGAAGGAAGCTTTTTTCATATGTTGTTTTAATAGCAAGTATGTGAATTTTGGTATAGTCTCTGTGAATAGGACAGAAGGAATGAGAGAAGTGAGAGGTACTCAGGAATTACGAACTTTATAACAGAAGTTGCTAGTGAAGCAGTAAAAAGGGTGTAAAAATATGAAAATAAGTTGCTGAGGTTTTGTCATGAATACTCTAATTTCAGTAAGTTGTGATGTAGTTGTTAGAAAATACTGATTAACTGGAGAGAATCTGTGGATGCCAAGCAACATATAAGAACTGGTAGCATAGATATGATGATCAAGACCTCACTGTCTGGCAGGAAGCAGTATAAACAAAAGGGTAAGCAGTAACACCTGAGGAATAAGGGGGAAGAAGAGACGATGGGGAAGAAGATTCAGCAAGTATGATGTTAAGTAAGTAGGAAAAAAAAAACTGAAAAGGTATTTACTCTACAAAGAGTAACTAAGAGGATCTGGGAAGTGAACTGGGAAGGGAGATTGAAGATAACTGTTTTACAGGTAGATAATAACAAAAGACTGTTTTACAGGTAGAAAATAAGAAACTTTTTAGTTTTATAAATGTGAATTCAATCTAATGCATACATTAGAATCGAGGCTAGAAGGGAATGAGGAAGGAGTCAGAGGATTATGTTGTGTCCTCAGGCAGAGAGAGTCCATTCATAGCAATGCCAAAGAGAGAGGGACAGGGAACAAGGAGAGGTGGATGAGGTGCAGCAATGAGAAAGGGACCAAGGAGGCATAGATAGGCAAGGAAGAAGGAATAGATAAATGAAATGGTTGAAAATGAATCAAGAACAAGGGAAAAAAAAAAAGGACATTTGAACTGAGAAATAAGGAGATGTGCTTTAGCTGAGCCATTTGGGAATGGCACTGGGATCTGAATAAGATGTGGTAAAAAGAAGCCAAAGTTGTAGAAGTAAATAGCAAAGGCTTAGATAAGCCTGACAGTTTTATTTTATGAGATGTCAGCAAGATCTTAGATTAAGCAAAAGAAAACTGGAAGTTGTAAAGATTTTTTGAAAGCATTAGTTGGGAGAGAACATAAATGGAGCCTGAAAACTTACTCTGGAAGACAAAAGAGATGTAATTATAAAAGTTATATTAATAAAGTGTATTAGACTTCAAGAATTTTCTCCAGAGCATTCAGCAGAGCATGAGTAGGAACTGGCAGTGCCCACAGGGCAAGTTCTAAGAAAGAAAGGAGTACAATGAACAGCAAAGGGGATATAATGACCCGTATGGTCAGATGAAGACTGGGGCTCTGGGCAGAAGCAATTTAGGAACTTGAGCATTGGGTGGGCAGGAATTAAGTTTAGAATATGTTGAAGTCAGAATGAGTGACAGACTGAAAAACAAGTTTGGCAAGGGAATAGAGAGACAGAACATGAGAGCACCAGGGTTAAGACTGGGCAATGGAATACTCTACAATGGAAAACAAACAAATGAACAAGAAAAAAAAAAAAAAGTGCATCAGAGACGAGGTCATAAAAGGAAGTATGATGTGGGGCAGGAAGGCTAAGCGAGAGAGCATGTGTACTTTCAAGGAGAAACATTTTGTAAAATGTGGCTTAAAATTTTGAGTTCCATTTAAACTGAGCAGTTCTTCAGCAAACAAATTTCCTCACCTGCCTTCATGCTTCCCTGACTTCCCAGATATCTTTTCTCCTTTTTGGATCATGACTTCCTCCCCAGATACCATTAATGTATGTAATCACCCTCTAGTGACTTTCATCTAACTTGGCATAATGTACATTTGAAAACCTGTCACAAATGGACCAGTTTGAAATGATGCTGTAGTGCATAAAAATTAGTTCTCCTGCCCTTTGGCTGCTGAACAAGAAAATTGATTTTTCTGCATTATGCAATGAATTTAAATGGTATATTTGAGACAGCTTTGTAAACATAGGACTTTGTAAACAGAAAGACTGGAGGGAATCAAACATATCCAAAAGCAATAGAAACTATTTTGAAAAGCCATTAAATCATTTTTTTACTGATTGTTGCCCATCATGTCATTGGACTAATGTGCATGCTTGTCTATGTGTTTTATGATTTCATTAGAAACTCTGCTTCAAAATGCAACTGGTCACTGCTTCAGCTTCCATTTCTCATGATGGCTTTAAAGGTGTTTCTGGTTACGATACTCATGCCATATATATATTGAGAGTGCTTTTGAAGAGGCAAATTCCTGTGTTGTCATCCAAGCAATCAAAACATTCTTTGTTTTCTGAACAGTGCTGGAGGATGGAGGCAAGGGATCTGGAGAGGAGAGGGGGAGATATCTGGAGAACTAGTGGTTGCCACTGATTTGTGTGGCCACTGCCTTCTCAGCCTGTACACACTCAAGCTGTGTGTAAAAATCCAGTGCTCAAGGTAAGGTAACAAACTCAAAGAATGTGGACCCAGACCTGATGTTAATGTATTTCCTGCCCTACACATCTCCTCCTCACTCCCCTACCTGCACAAAGTCCCCACTGAGTGCTCACAGGGAGTGATGGGAGTGCAAGTAGTGGTGCCACTCCATCAGGGATGACAAATTAAACTCTAAAGTGTTTGCTAGAGGCTCAGTTGCTGGGCTAGGGTGGCAGATAGAGTAACCCCCCTGTTTTGTGACCTTTGCTACTTCTACTGGGGGTGGGTGCAGGGAGGCTAAAAAACAAATACTCTGCTTTTGATCAGCAGTGCGGCACTGTGCTCCAGCCCAGCCACCTGAGGGGGAAAGAAATCTCTTCAAGCTTTCTGCCTTCTCCATGGCAATACACTAAATGCTTTCTGCAGCTCAAGCATTATTTTTAAATGGATTTAAGATCCTCTGTGACCAGGAGCAGACTCTTTACACTGCATGGTTTTATGTCTTACAAAGATCAGCTGATCTGAAGTGAGATTATTTTCTCAGAAATTAAGCAAGAAATTATGTATTTATTAGCAATTCATCTGACTGAAGTATTCTCCTACAACCACCAGTTTCTCTCTCACTAAGCAAAGCAAATAAACTATTAATTCTCCTTTTTTTTTTTTTTTTTTCCTCAAGGTATGTGCATGAAAAGCAGTTGTAGAAGCTCATCAAACTGAACCAGAATCTCTGAATCTCTGATGAATGCTTCATTACTATTTTCATCCCAAAAGGGAAGGGAAAAAAAAAAAAAAAAAAAAAGTAAAAAAGTCATTTCCAGCAGAGTTTACTTTAGTTTACTTGAAATGACACTTTTTAGAATCCTCCTGTTGCACATTTACAGGTTACAGGTCTTTTCTTAATCTTTCTGAAGTCTGGTACCTAGTACTGTGGAGAAGGCTAGGTAACTGGACCAGAGCCTAATGTCCCCACTTTAGATATTGTTTTAGAGCAGTACTGTAAGGTGTGCCAAAGGCCTTTGCTAGAACAACAAATAGCTTTCCACATAAAGACAGGTCTCCATTACCCAGAACAGATCAATTGCTCTCAGCATGACTGATGAAGCTGAGGTGAAAGTACAAAAAACAGAATGATGCTAGCTCAATATTTTAATTTTGGTAATGAAAGTGATCTATTGTTGTTTAACTAGTAATTCCAAGAATATCAACACAGAAGACAGGGTAAAAAATGTTGGTTAGAGCATTGTTTATGTAGCCAGATTTCAAGCAGAAACTAGCTGTATGTAGTTTGCAAAACATTGGTATTTCATCATCTTTTATTTATGGAATTCATTAAAATGCGAGACACTAATATACCACGCACAGAAGAAATCCTATAAACTATTCTCCTTCGTATCATCAAACCCATCAACCATACGATAGTAGATGGCTTGGAGGAACACCTCATATTCCAGTGATGAGCCATCCTTTCGGATGGGGCATGTGCCTCAGCAATTGTTTTTCAAAGAACACCCATTTGTTTCAGTGGCACATCAGGACAAGCCAAGTAGAGCTGCAAATAAGTGGTGGAGAGAGAATTCACCACCTGCATTTTGGCTGTTACATTTTAGATGTAGTATTTATTTTTATAAGCCCCTGGAGGAACAACTCTCCCAGATGCACAGTATCTGCATAATCATCCAATTTTAGAGAGATTAAATATTCATATCAGGTTTCTTGAGTTGTGGTAATGTCCCTCTGGGGTTCTGAGGATCCAGGAAGAGTTTTGCCACTGTATAATGACTGGTGTCTGTTGTTCAGACTGTCAGAGTTAGTCCCCCATCATGCCCAGTTTAAAGACAAGATTTTGTGAACTCTTGAGAATGGTGTTTTTATCCCCCATATGAAGAGGCAAGATATTATGAATTCAATAACACAAGATAGTTTGAAGATGACCAGACCTGCACAAAGGCTTTTGGTACACCTGTACACTGAGATTTATTATCTGTTGGTTCAATTTAGACCCATCTATTAACATAACTATCTCAGATGAGGCTGAGGTGAATAACAGGTCAAGTTCATGGATATAATTAAATTAAAAAGAAACATTTATTGAAGGAGTGGAACGAATTTGCTAAGATGCACTCGTTAACATCCTTTCAAAGTTCCTTCTAGTATTTATTATTATTATTATTATTATTTGTTTGTTGTTATAACATTAGAATATTGAGTGTAATTTTATTTTTAGCAGTTAAATTGGGGATGAATGTTTTATCTTGTCAGCTTTGATTTGCTCTGCTACATATATTCACCTTCTGCAAAGCAGAAAACTTTAAAAAGTTTCTCACACAAGATCTCCAGGTTAACAATTTGACATCGCATTTTTATTAGGAATAACATTACCCTAAATGTCCTTAATTATACTGTCTCGTTCATAGGTAAAGAAGCAAGAGTCCATCCATTGTCAAGCATCTTGTGAAATGGGTCACTGCAGAGCTGTAATGTTAGCAATAGTGCATTAACGCCATAATATGGTGTCATGGAACTGTAGGAAATAATCCCGAAAGGGACATCTGACATTATGCAGATGCTGTCCAAAAAGTTTTTAAAACTTCAAGGACAGAAAGTCTATAACCTCTCTTGACAATATTTTTCCAATGGTTGACTCCATACTGACTGAAATTTTTGATTTGTTTTCTTTTGCTGACATTTTTTTATTTTTTTCCCTGTTCATGGTGTGTATAATAAATGTATATAAATACCAGAAAGGAGCATGCAAATAGGATAGAGCCAGTGGTACCCAGTGACAGGAAAATCATAGAATATCCTGAGTTGATAGAGATCTACAAGATTTATCAATTCCAACTCCTGGCTCCACACATGACCACCCCAAAATCAGACTATATGACTGAGTGTGTTGTCCAAACACTTCTTGAAGTCTAGCAGTCTCAGTGCCATGACCACTGCCCTGGGCAGCCTGTCCCAGTGCCCGACCACCCTCTGGGTGCAGAACCTTTCCCTAACACCCAGGCTGACCCTCCCCTGTCCCAGCTCCATACCATTCCCTTGGGTCCTGTCGCTGTCCCCAGAGAGCAGAGCTCAACACCAGCCCCTCCGCTCCCCTTGTGAAGAAGCTGCAGGCTGCCATGAGGCCTCTCCTCAGTCTCCAAGCAATTTCAGCTTCTCATGTGTCTTTTTCTCTAAACTCTTCCCTATCTTTGTAGCCCTCCTTTGGACACTCTCTAATAATTTTACATTCTTCTTATATTGTGGCACCTAAAACTTCACACAGCACTTGAGGTGAGTCTGCACCAGTGCAGAGTAGAGCGGGACAATCACTTCTCTTAAAAGGGGTAATTGGCACAAATTGGAACACAAGGAGTTAAATGGGAAAGCTATGCATTGCTAGAATCTTCTCTCAGGAAATGTCTACATAGTTAAAAATTCTCTATATTACAAAGTCTGGTCTTCTGGATCATTTCTGTAGTTTCAGTAAACCTTATCCTCAGAATATTTCTGACTTGATGCTCCAGACATGATAGCATCTTTATCCTTGTCACTGGGGAAGCCAACCAATTAAAGTGCTCCTCACCAAGTAGTTAGTTTTCTATCATGGTACACAAAGTTCTGGTCTCCAAGGCTCTTCAAAGCCCTAACTATGTCCCGTGTAGAAACTGTGTAGGGCTACAGATATTTTTTAGGAATACAGTCTCTTCCTACAGCTTTCCCAGATATTTTATATGTTCTATCAGCATACAGACTCGGCATCTGGCAGAGAAGCTAGTCATTGGTAGGATACAAAGCTGGAACTGCAGCTGATTCCGAATGCCTGTCACTGGCAGTGGCAGACAGTACCACCAACTGTCCAGTACCTGACAACTTCACATAGGTAACATGAGAATATTTTGCTTTTTTAAATGTAAATTTTCCTAAACATAAATTCAAATAAACATGACATTATTTATAACAAAAGTTCAAGTTCTTCGTAAGTATAAAATTGTTTTCTATTTTATACTCAGAGTAATAACTGTAAATAGACCATTAATATGTTTTCCAACTTTCATGTACTTCTTGATTCTTTTTTATTAGATTGAAGGAAAATTATAAACTTTATTTTTCCTAGGTTCATCTTATTTGATGTAAGAGAATAGCAAGGGCAGACTGCTCTGCTAAGGATGTCAAGCTAAGAGCTCAGGCTGACAGCAAAGCTGGTAGGACAGTAACATTGACAACAAGAGTGTAGGCCTACAGTATCTGAACAAGGACAGTATGTCTGGTGATAGTATCCATGTAAGACACAATCCAGGGATGGCCAGGCACAGCAATGAGACAGGACCAAAGTCAAACCAGGAACCCAACGCAGCAGGTCAGGGGCAGCATGCAGATCAGTGAAGTACATGGCCAGACACAGGCATGGATGCAGTATAGTTCATGCAAGGGCCAAGGATGACAACCTGAGCTTAAATGAATCTTTCTAGCACCCATGAAGGCTTCCCAGAAAGCTTCAAGTCTTGACAGCTGCTCTATCAAAGTTGGCCTTAATTGGCCCAGACAGACTTGGGGTGGGCGGGAGGGGGGGGGGGGGGGGGGAGGAGCAGTATGATCTTAAGGCCCAGACAGCAGCATTCTTTTATGTAATTGTGGAAGCAAAGCTTGCTGAAAAAATAAACCCATCTTTATTATTGTCCTGGTTTTAGTTAGGATAGAGTTAATTTTCCTCCCAGTAGCTGGTAGGGTGCTATGTTTTGGATTAGGATGAGAAGAGTGCTGATAACATGCTGATGTTTTAATTGCTGCAGAGCAGTGCTTACACCAAGCCAAGGACTTTTCAGCTTCTCGCTCTGTCCTGCCAGCGGGCAGGCTGGGGGTGCAGCAGGAGCTGGGAGGGGACAGACCCAGGACAGCTGACCCAAACTGGCCAAAGGGGTATTCCATACCATCTGACGTCATGCTCAACAATATATAGGGGTGGCTAGCTGGGGTGGGGCGCCGGCTGCTCAGGGATGGGCTGGGCATCGGTCAGCGGGTGGTGAGCAATTGCATTGTGCATCACTTGTTTTGTACATGTTATTATTATTATTATTATTTTATTTTCTGTCCCTAATAAACTGTCTCTATCTCAACTCACAGGCTTCAGTTTTTCTCGTTTCTCTCCCCCATCCCAGAGAGGGAGCGGGGAGGGTGAGCAAACGTCTGTGTGGTGTTTAGCTGCCAGCCAGGTTAAACCACAACAATTATAGTTGTCACTATGACCTATTTACTGTGCTGGCTTATCTAAACATTTTAAAGGGCCTGCGTGGTTGTTTTCTTCATTTGTTCTCACTGTGGTATTGGCAACCACAGAAGTTTTAACAGGCATTGCCTTGCCTCTGTCCAAAGGATGGGATGTGCATCTGCAAATTCAAATGCTTAAAAGATAGATGTGTACATCAAAGGTAATTGTCTCAAGTGTCCCTATAGATAATAAAGAACTCACATTATTCAGAAAAATTACTTTTACCTTCAAAGTATCTAAAACAGGAAAGATGAATTCTTATCCAAAAGTGTTTTTGTCCCATTGCATGTAAAGAATCTGTTGCCTCGAGATCAACTCCCCTTGTACTTATGGGGGATTTCAACTTGCCAGACGTCAACTGGCATCACCACATGGCTGACATGAGCAAGTCCAGGAGGTTCATAAAGCACCTAGATGATAACTTCTTGGTGCAGGTGCTAAGGGAGCCTACTAGGAAAGGCCCTCCTAGACCTGTTGCTGGAGAACACGTTGTGGGAGACGTGGCAATTGGCGGCCGTCTCGGTCATAGTGACCATGAAGTGGTTTTGTTTAGAATTTACGGTGACAGAAGGAAAACTGCCACCAAAACTTCAGCACTGGATACGGGGAGAGCAGACTTCAGGCTGCTCAGGAAACTAGTCAGCAAGGTCCTCTGAGAAACTGCTTTTGAAGGCATTGGTGTCCATCAGTGCTGGTCAAACTTTAAGCACTGCCTCCTAAAAGCACAAGATCAGGCAATTCTAAAATATCGGAAGTCAGGCAGGCAGGGCAGGAGGCCGGCATGGCTGACCAGGGATCTTCTACTGGAGCTTAGGCAAAAAAGGAAAGTACGGCTTCTGGAAGGAGGGTCAGGTGATGTGGAAGGTATACAGGGATGCTGTTCACGTTTGTAGGGAGAAAATTCATGTGGCCAAAGCCCAACAAGAGTTGAAGATGGCTGTGTCTGGGAGACAATAAAAAAGGTTTTTTTAGATATGTGAACAGAAAAAGGAGAACCAAAGAGAACATAGGTCCGCTGCTTGATGGAGAAGGTCTCACAGACAATGACATAGGCAAAGCAGAGACGTTTAATGCCTTCTTCGCCTCTGTCTTCAATGCTGATGATGGGCTTCGGGACCCAGGGTGCCCTGAGCTGGAGGACTGTGATGGTGGGAATGACAAACTCCCAACCGACCCTGAACATGTGTGGGATTTGCTGCTCCGCCTGGATCCATACAAATCCATGGGTCCGGATGGGATTCATCCCAGGGTGCTTAAAGAGCTGGCTGATGTCATCGCAGGACCTCTCTCAACTATTTTTCAATGATCTTGGGAATCTGGAGAGGTCCCAGTAGACTGGAAGCTGACAAATGTTGTGCCAATTTTCAAGAAGGGTAAGAACGAAGACCCCAGCAATTACAGGCCTGTCAGTCTCATGTCAGTGCCTGGTAAAATTATGAAGATGATTCTTGAAGTTATTGATGCACACCTGGGGGACAATGCAGTCATTAGTCCCAGCCAACTTGGGTTCATGAAGGGTAAGTCCTGCCTAACAAATGTGATTTCCTTTTATGATAAGATCACCCGGCTAGTTGACCAAGGGAAACCAGCTGATGTGATCTTTTTGGACTTCAGCAAGGCTTTTGACACGGTTTCCCATAGGATCTTTCTGGACAAAATGTCCAGCATACAACTTAACAAAAACATCATACAATGGGTGAGCAATTGGCTGATGGGCAGGGCTCAAAGGGTTGTGGTAAATGGGGCCACATCAGGCTGGCGGATGGTCACTAGTGGGGTCCCTCAAGGCTCCATTTTAGGGCCAGTCCTCTTCAATGTTTTTATAAATGATTTGGATGAAGGACTAGAAGGTGTTTTGAGCAAATCTGCCGACGACACCAAACTTGGAGGAGTTGTGGACTCAGATGAGGGTGGAAAGGCCTTGCAGAGAGATCTGGACAGGTTGGAGAGCTGGGCGATCACCAACTGCATGAAGTTAAACAAAAGCAAGTGACGGGTCCTTCACCTGGGACGGGGCAACCCTGGCTATACGTACAGACTGGGTGACGAGACGCTGGAGAGCAGCCCCGCAGAGAGGGATCTAGGGGTCGTGGTTGGCAGCAAGTTGAATATGAGCCAGCAGTGTGCCCTGGCAGCCAGGAGGGCCAACCGTATCCTGGGGTGCATCAAGCACGGCTTTGCTAGTCAGTCGAGGGAAGTGATCGTCCCGCTTTACTCTGTGCTGGTGCAGCTTCACCTCGAGTACAGTGTGCAGTACTGGAACAAGCTCCCCAGTGAAGTAGTCACTGCACCAAGCCTGTCTGAATTTAAGAAGAGATTGGACTGAGCACTTAGTCACATGGTCTAAACTTTTGGGTAGACCTGTGCAGTGCAAGGAGTTGGACTTGATGATCCTTATGGGTCCCTTCCAACTCGGGATATTCTATGATTCTAAGATTCTATGAAAAGTAAGGTGTCTATCTCATATGCAGGCATTTGCATTATAAACATTTATAGTTAGTTCAAATAAACTATATCTTATACATTGCAAGATATATTTAAAAAAAAAAAAAAAAGGAAAACTTTGAATCTGTTTTTATTCTTCATGAAATGAATGCAGAAAGTGAGGGAGAGAGAGGCATCTCAGAGAGGCCAGTTTATAGGGTAACAAATCTTGGTTGTATATGGATAGGCATCACATCCAATTGATATTCAGACATTCAAGTTTTATAGGCTTCATATAAGGAGAATACCTCCATCATTCAAATGTCTACATACTAAGAATATTGAATAGTCTCAGAAGAGTGGATTTTTTACCACTAAAGAATAAGTTTACAAACCTAACAAACAACAAAAAACACTACAACCAAATATTTTGTTAATCATAAACATTTCAATGCTAAGGAACATGATTCACTTGAAATTGGTTTTGAATAGTTAACAAATTAAATAAAGATTGGGATTTCTCAAAAATGTTAATATATTTACACATTTGGTAAAACAGTTTTTGTATCTCTTAGGAAATGCTGCAGTGTCTCAGACTTGGATGCCTAAAGCAAATCAACTCATTCATATCTTAAATAAGAGTAGATTTAAAACAAAACAAAACAACAATAACAACAAACTGACTATGCTCAAATACTACAAAAGCTTCTAAGCATGCTTTTGAAAACCAAACCAATTCCTTAGGTTCCTGGAATGGTTGGGGGCCTTAGATAATAATTTTGAAAAAATCGTGAAAAAAGGCATATTAACTTTTATGTAAACATAATCTTGATAGGGGGTAGCAATACAGTTTACAGTATAGTTTGTCTTTGCATTTTGCTTTATATTAACTTAATAGAGTGATAAAATACAGCAGGTTATGATAAAAAGGAGGAAACTGCTTTTTTTTTTTTTTTTTTTTTTTTTTTCTTGTTAGACTTTCACCAATTCCACATCGTGAGATGCTGCTTGTCTCAATAGTTCAACACAAAAGGAAGCCAGCAGATGGAAGCAATGAAAAGCAGAATCCTTCCTGTACTCATTGGCAGCTAGTATAATTTACTGACTTTCCAAATGTATAATATACATTACCACAGCTTCCACTCCTCCTGTGTCAATGGATGTTGGATGAAGTGTTCTCCATTTCAGTGCAAAAAGGAAAGAAGCAAAATAACTTAAGTGGACAACTGAAAATAGGACATGCTTGTTCTATTTCTACAAGGCAAAATCAGATGTTTCAACTTCCATACTTTATATGTAATTAAGCATAGTATAATTACAAACTACTAAGATAGCTACTTTGCTCTGACTGTACAGAAGCAAAAACTTTGGAAGTAACTAGCTTAATTCAACTGAAGAGAAAGGAGTTCAGTTCCTGGATGACTAAACAGTTGAGCAGACATGGTAGGTTCTTTTAGGCTAAACAGCTCTTTTTGTTCAATCCTCATATGTTTATTTTTAATTTTAGTAATATAAGTCAGCAAGACAGTCAGATGCAATGTATAAATTATGAAACTAGGATTTGGGTGAAATAAAGCAAAGAATATATAATATTTGAGTAAAATATTTGAGCTCTGAAACAGATCATCAGCTGATATAAATCAGTCTCCTTTCAATGACCACTGTGAAACTCTAGATTTTAATAGTAAATGAAATAAGAAATACCAAAATAAGAGAAACATAAAGTTTGCACTGAAATTTTTAAAGCCAGCAGGCTAGTGCAACAGAAGACAAACTATTTAAATATGGTAGTCTATTTCTAGTCTAAGTGTAATTAAATTTTCACTGTGAGTATTCAGTTATGGCATCTATATTTTACTGGTAGGAATTTAAACTGTTCAGGAAGAGTTTAAAAAATGTTTGAAATTTATGTGAAATTCATTACCACATTTTCACCAGCTGGGATGTAGCCATGTATGCTGTCAGTCTCACACCAAAGTATGTTAGGCTGCTCTGACTTTTATATGGGAAGCTGAATTTATAATAATTTGGAACATATCAGAGATTGGAAAGTATTCAAGCTACAGTAGCAGTGAGATGAGACTTGATACACTGATTGCATTTAGAGGGAAATGGGAGAAACTGAGCAATAGGTTTGTTATGATTCGGAACTTTTCTTTGTAACATGCTCTGGTGTACCTCATGTCCACAAAAAGCTTGTGATCACTCTCCCTAACCACTATCCTGTCTTCCTTCACCCCAAGCTAAAACGAGCTGTATATTCAACTCTGTTTATTTTTAGAATGACTCTGAGTCCTGTCTATTCTGGTTTTGTTTTCTTTTTACTTTCACACTCCAATAAACCTAACCCACTTTCAAGGTACTAAGACAATTTAACCTGTCCATACTAGGACTTAGTGTATTTCAGTATAATGTGTTCCATTTGTACTTTTTATTTATTTATTTATTTATTTATTTATTTATTTATTTGTTCCAAGAGAACCATATGTTGTCAAATCTTGACAACGGTAAACTATCTTTGTCTTCATCTGTACCAAACTGCACAAACATAACAGAACCCAGAAGAACACAAGAACCTAATTTAAATAAATAAATAAATAAATACCCAATATGATTTAATTTACAGAATTAAAGTGTGGAGAATTTTTCAAATAGTATTCTCAGGAGTAAGACATTTCAAAATTCTTTTGAAGAGTTTTATATCCTGACAATTCCCTTGAGGTGGGTTTGGTTTTAGAATCTGGGGGATTTTCTTGGTTGTTGTTATTGTTCTTTTTTTTGATGTTTGTAACAACATAGCTATAAGGGAAAAAAGAAAAGGAGAGGAGGGAA
The DNA here is from genome assembly GCA_011074415.1 of Stictonetta naevosa. Taxonomy (NCBI): domain Eukaryota; kingdom Metazoa; phylum Chordata; class Aves; order Anseriformes; family Anatidae; genus Stictonetta; species Stictonetta naevosa. The sequence continues at coordinate 99,800,899 of CM021699.1, forward strand.
TTGTCAGTATGGTAAAACACTGTGCACTTCATAGAGGGAAGAATCAAAAACTCATTTTACTAACTCCTATTTCTCTCTCAGTACCACTTCTATATGATTTTAGTTTATGATCTTTCTAGATGCCTCTCATCAAGGTCATTCAAATCCTCTGTGTTCCCTCTCTATCTCAGTCCTATTTTCGTCTCACTGTCATTGAGTTTGGAGTTGCAAAGAGTTTAAAACAATGATATTTCCCCATAGTTTAATGACAAGGAATTTATGAAAACTTTAAAAATTTATTTTCCGTTTTGGAACAAAATTATCATAGAAAAATGCTTTATAATGATTAGTAGTGAAGCAACATATAGTATTTATGGTGAATTTGTTTAATTCTGGGGCAACAGACATGACTGACTGAAAAGTTTCTAACAAGTAGTTTCTAACACTTTCCCAGATATTCTCTATTACAGCATCATGGAGGGATATATTGACATTTAAATATACATGTCAGAGGTACCTAAAAAGGAAAGTAGAAGAAAATAAACACATAGCAAAACATCATAAGCACTGACAAGAACAAGGTGTCATGACCACATAGCATTTCCCAGAGCTGGCAGCTGGGAGAATTGTGACTGACTTTACAAGCCCTGAGTCTATGACAAAACAATGCTAGTGTTTTATTTTAATTGTGGATATGAATGTGTTTCATTTATTTTTTTCAGTGGCTTCAGGTTCATATTGGTCACCAGGGCCATAAGATACGTACTACATATCTTATACTACACCCTGTCTTTTGTTGCTTTTGGATTAATCCAAATTAAGTTGCTCATACAGTGTATTATGCAAAAAGGGATGGTGTTCCTATTGTTATATTACCAAAAACTGTTTTGAGTGTTGTTTAGAACACCTCGTGTTTTGTACTACTCTACTACTATGAGTCTTCAAGCAGATAAACTTTAAACTCCAAACCAACTATCAACAGGAGCTGTATGCAATGTGTGTTCTCCTTCATCTCAGATAATATGCTGATTTACCTCTTGGCATCAAGAAAGTGCAACCTGCAAATCCAGCCCATTTACTTTAGACACCTAAGTCAGATACAGTAATACTTCAAAGATAGTTTCTTCTCTTTGGTATGGCTGTTGAAATTGTCTAACTTTTATGACAAGGTTCCTCCCCCCCAAACAAAAACAAGACAAAACAAAAAAAATATAGTAGTAGTTGTAAAGGCAATTTGGTCTGTTCCTGAAGTGGTTATTATAAATTAGCTCCAGGGAACTGTATTGTTATTCTTCTCTTGGGACCACGCACATTCTCCATTGAAAAGGCTTTCCTCCAGAACTGCTTGTTAATGATTTTATAGTATGTCCCTAACATGGATTTCACAATATGGTACTCTGGAATATGTTTCTGGTTGTTACTCTTTGGAGTGTTTATACATTTTCCTTGAAGAGAAAACAGAAATGAAACCAAGGCCTGCCTTGTTCTAGCTGAAGCCCTTACTGCTGGGCTCCAGTTCTGTGATCCTTGTCACTTGCAGGCTTCTGCCTCAGTTTCTAGGGCATGCTGCAGGGAGATGATACTGAGACAGTGCATATTGACTAAGAAATGCCAAAGAGCAGCATACAATGTCAAGCTTGTTTCCTACATGCTGGGAAAACGTGATCAAGCTGCAGTCACTGCCATGCTAGCTAAACTCATCTGCCTATTCTAGTCTCTAGCTATCCTTACTTGACAGCAAGGGTACATTTCCTTTAAAACAAGAAGCTAAAAGTAACCATTTCCCTCCATCAATTATAAATGGTTTTCTCTACCCTGAATTAATTGAACTTAAAGGATAACACAGATGACTTGGGGAAAGTTGTTTTTTCAAAAAGTTTCAGAAACAATTGGACCTTCATACAAAAGAAGAACTATTGTTCCTGCTGATCTAAAACAATGAGAGGACAATAGTTCTTAACGCACAGAATGAAGAAACAATTATTCTTGGATATATTGAGAAAGTTTGGGGGTTTGGTTTTGCTGCTGTTGAAGAGTACTGTCTAAAGTTATAAAGGTCAAGAAAGTCATGCATCAGAGTGACAGATTCATGAACAAGCTCATAAGTCTTGTTACTTGGCTCAGTACTCTATAGTGATTCAGTTTCTGTGTGTCTGCTTGTGTATATTATCATCTTAATTGTTGTATATGAGACTATATAATATATTCAGTAAGTCATGATGCAGGATAATGAAACTAAGTGTAGTAAACCCTTTCATTACAGAAGCATAAGCCTCTTCATTATATTGTCATATGAATAGATTTGTTCTATTATAATTATTTTTATATTTACCAAAAAAAAAAAAAAAACTTGAATATAATAAGCTTTAGTAGACTCATTAGATTGTACTTTACGGTACCTGTATGTGTGATTTTATTTCTGTTCACAGGTGGAAGATTGTATAGAGCATATAGTTCTGCTGTTAAGAGCTAAGGAATTTTAAAGAGGTAAATACAACAATGTGGTCTGCTCTTTGTTGCCTTTACATTATGTCTGCAACACTGGTTTGCCTTCTCTCTTTCTCTCCCTCTCTCTCTCGTTCTTTCTTCCCTTCTTCCTTACTTTCTTCTCTTCTTTCTTTCTCTCTTTCTTTCTCTTTCTTTCTTTCTTTCTTTCCCTTCCTTTCTTCCTTCCTTCCTTCCTTCTTTCATTTTTTCTTCCTTTCTTAACTTAATTTAACTTTACTCTACTTTTTTTCTGTTACCTTGAACTTTTTTTTTTGAACCTTTATTTTTTCTTTCGCTTCTTTAGCACTTTAGGTCCACTGTACTACTTGCAATGGGTCAGCATTAAACTCCATAATATTGCATTGTGTGTGCTTGAACACACTAAGCTTCTGTCTGTATTTCACTTCATTAACTTGACTGAATTATGAGCACATATAGAATTAACCATGCTCCTCTGAATATACCTATGAACATTAAACCAGGTCACAAGAGGGTAGACAGGATTATGAATTTTCAGGTTGTTTGTTGGTTACTCAGTAGTGACTGACCATTAAGTGTATTCTCATTATACAGTTAACTTGTAGTCTCTGTCTTCAACCATTAATAAAGAGCAACTGATATACACTGGTAATTTGTACTCTAGAATAGCACAAATTAATGTGTGCTATTGTATCAAAAGCACCTTTCACAAAGAGCTGGTTTTGGTTAGTCTTATATTTAAATAAAATAGAAAGGATATATGTTGCAAGATACGGTCTTCTGTGTGAAATAGATGATTGTCAGACAATTAGAATATTCTGCTTTTCCGCAAACTAAAAAAAAAAAAAAGTAAAATAAAAATTCAGTAGAAAATATAAAACTTCTGAAGTTTCAGTGTAAATCATTGCAGAATGTGTAACAATGTAAGTGTATAATTACAATGCTTCCAATATTTCCTGGGTATCAACTCTGTGATCATTCTATGAACGATCATATTTATAATCAAAAATATGATCTATTATTATTACGGGTAAACATGTTACACAGTAAAATCTTTCACAATTATTAACAAAAGTAAATACATATACATGATCTCATACTTTGAAAAGCAGGGATAATAAAAGGCAAATTTTACATGTTTAACCTGAAGGGTTTTGCATTTGTCTTGATTAGATTATTATCACCAAACATTACCTCCTGAAAGATATAGCTCTGCCTACTGTTGGTCTAATGAAGAGCAAAATGAAGAAAAACAACGTGCCTCTAGTCTTCTTAGTACTACTTCCAAAATTCTTTAATAATTCAACCCGGTGATAAAGTGGGGTTGATAAACATTTGCTTAACATTTTCTTAATGATTATCTAAATAATTAGCTAAAATGTATAAAACATTCCTAATATTGTCTGCTCTCCAGCTCTGTGCCTCCCTTGGCTGAAAATTTCTAAGACTCTGACAAAAGCTTAGTACTTTCCCAGGATATATTTTTTTCCCAAAAAATCCCAAATAAAAGAATGAAATAAAAGAATCCCAAATAAAAGAATGCCAGTATTTTCAGATAGCACAATACATAGCAACAAAAAAGAGAAAACCTAACAAGACATAGAACAATTTTCATATAACATCAAAATCTCTTACTCTCCCAAACTACAAAGTCACCCTCCAGACAAAAATATCCCAAATAACAGCATCATCAACAACAAATACATTCTGTAAAGAACTCTGATTACAGTACATGTTATTCTCTCTGTTGATTAATTGAACTGGCGTTTTGATTACATTTAATTGTACACATTAAATAAGTTAATGCTGTGCAAATGGTAACTCTAATGCATATAGAGGGCTTTTTAAGTTAATGTAAACAATTATATCCTAAATCACATAAAGACTTTATTATTATTATTATTATTATTATTATTATTATTATTATTATTATTATTATTCAGTAAATATGATTTCCCCTCATATATTTTGAAAATCCTGGTTCAGGCTGAGGTTATGGAAGCATCCTTGCAAAATTACTTGGGAGACTTTTGATTGAATTACAGGAAAGACATCTCAGAGCTCAAACCGTGAACTCTGACTTTGCCATGCAACAACCTTTTTCTCCTCAAAGAGAGATTAATTCTATAGCTGATGTTTATCTACTCTGAGGGGTTTTATATATAGGAATGAGGAAAGGAGGAGGTTGCAGTAATAAAAATAATTATACTGGAGAGTGTCTGTCGGGTTTATTTTGAAACTTTCAGGTTTATACGTGTTTGAGATCAGATCAGTTATTTACCTGGGAAAGTAGAAAAGAGAATAAATGTAAGGGGTGTATTTTACAATGAAAAATGGATTTTAAAATTTTATTGGCTATTTTTATTATTATCTAGATTTGATGAACCAGCATATGCACACAGGGTTAAGTTTTAAAATTGTAAACAGATCCAGCTTAGAAGATCACATTTTGATTCAGCTTTGTCAGATTAGGGTTTTATTCTGCAGACTGTTGCAAATATTCTAGTTTCTACTGTAGCACTACTCAATGTAAAATTAAATTTCTCACCTACAAGACAAAAGCACTTTGTAAATATACATTTATCTCAATGAAATGAAAAGTTCAGTGTTGTGAGAGAGGGATTATACAAAAATATATTTATATCATGAGAAAAATGTGGAAGTTCAATGCCTCAAGTAAACCGAAATGTGTCTTTTAAGTCTTGAGGTAAATTAGTAAGTACAATAATGTAAAATTGTCTCCAGTATACAGGTAAACAGAACAGATTCAATAGTACATTTAAAACGCAAGGAAGGAAAACCTCTCAAATATTATGAGTGACTCAGAAATAAGTGTTAATTTGCAGTGGACACATAAATAAATAAATAGATATAACTCTTAAATCATCTTCTTATTAAAGAGTAGCTCAATCTATTTAACAGGATGAAAAAATACAGAAAATAATACAGAACTGCAACCCCAGCAGATACATAAGAACAAGTGTAAGAATGAATATATCATGATAAGAGAGTATCATAATAAGTAACACATGGTTATGGCCAACATTTTTTTTTGCTAAACTGATTAAAAAAAAAAAAAAAACTATTAAGGTAACTGATTATTAAAATTAAATAAATAAAGCCATGTAAATACCTTTGTCCAGTTCATTTTGCATAGTGTCATATGGTAATTTTTAAAAGACTATTTAATGAGCAGATATGTAACACATTTCTAAAATTAGCTCTTCAGAATAGCCTGCTGTCCCTTCCTAGACCTTAGAAAAAGGTTTTATTGTTAGATACTAATGTATCTATACCTGTATAACAGCAGTGAGCCGTCATGCAAAAATGCAGCGGTGGAGGGAAGGGCATGTTGCATAGGAGGAATTCAGAAACATTGCTTGGACATACAAGCATAGTGTCAAGAAAACCAAAGCTCATCTGGACTTGAGACTTTATAAGTACATCAAGGATAACAAGAAAAGTTTATATATTAGTAGCAAAGGCTGAACAAGGAAAATGTGGAGCTGTTGCTGAATGGGAAGGGTGATTCTATCAGTGGATAGTGGATTAGTGGATAGTAGATTCTACCAGTGGACACAGATAAAGCCAAGAAACTCATCATCCTGTTTGCCTTAGCATTCTCCAACTATTAAATAGAACTTTTGTTTGTTTGTTTTGCATATGAGAACAAGAGCATATTTACATTTTCATAAGTAAAATTAGACTTTGGAATTTCTTGTAAAGACAGGAAACTTTTCCAAAGTGTTAATTCCCCAAATCATCTTCCTTTCCTTATATACTTCTCTATAATTATTTTACCCCAAATTTCCTTCTGAATTTACAGTTATGACTCAGGCTAAGAGCAGCATGGCACAATCAAAAGGAGACTTGGGTTCTCTGTCAGTTACTCTTCTCTGAAAGAGTAGGATTCTAAATTCATACTCATGTTCTTCTTGACTGACAAAAATCATTCACAACTGACACTGTCAGCCTTCAAGAAAAGATGTCAGTACAAGAGGTTATGTGAACACCCAAGGCTGATTTTGACAACATCTTGTCCGAGGAGCAGATGAGAACCCTAGTCAGAAAACCACAGGACTCATGAAAGTTGATGAGGAAACACTTTCCCAGTGGATGGACATTTCATTAACACCTCTTTGAAGGGCAAAATGACATCCTGACTACATTATACTGTCTTGACCCTCCTCGAGAAACCATCAAATTACTATCCTCTGTCAAACCTCCCTTTTTGGAGAAAGTGATTAAGGATGCAGTTGCTAAGCAACTTCAAGTACACCTGGACATTTTTAGACTTCTTCCAGTCTTCAAGTAATGGTTTCCAGACAAGTTTTTATAACAGTGTTAGGTTCATATTTCATAATACTGCTCTTGGGATGCTAATGAAATATTGCTTTATATCAACTCTGTTAATGTCTTTCACATAGATTTAGTTATGGATGGTTCGAGTCATCTTATGCTGAGCAACAGAAGGATCATGTTATTACCAGAATTTTGTAAAGAACATATGAATATAAAATCAAATGTATCTTACTTATATGAATGAGAAGCAAAATTCACCTTGAAGAACAGATAATGATTTTATTCATATTCATCTCCATGTTTCTCCCTAAATCCCAGATATCAGATATGCAAATCCCCTAGCTTCAGTCAAGAGAAAAGAAAAGCTGAAATTGTATCATCATCAGGACTTCAAATAATGAAGCCATGAATATAAAGATATGTGATAAATGAGTTTCTAATAACAACGGGGTTTCTAATAACAGCAGGAATCAGATTATGAGAACATAAAGTGGAAGTTTCATGTATGAATGGTTTGAAGAACCTTAAGTTTTCTTTATTGCTTAAAATGAGAAATGATGCAGATTGCAGCTGTTAGAAGTTCTTCTGTGGACCTGCCGAACCTCCTGCTTCCACAGATCTCAGGGCTCATCTGGGAAACTGGGATTCAGAAATAAACTAATTGCCACAAAAGTCAAACAAACTGACAAAGAAACTTTCCCTCAGAAAAAAACTCTCCAAATTGGAGAGTTGGAGATATCTGATGATATAAAATATCATTTTTGTTTACATAAATTAATATAGCATTTATATACTGATTGATGTGAATAAACTGGTAACGTTTATTATGTAGTTAACTGAAGCAAAGATGTAGTTTTCTGTTGCAAAGGAATGGTATTTTTGGAAAAGGTTTATTTTTGGCTCCAGCAAGACAGAGGAAAGACCTGTCAACCTGATCCTGCTAAAAGTAGCAAGGAAGTCCTCTCCCCAAACTCAGGCAACCTACTGGCCTGTGAGAAACCCAGAGGTGCACTAAGAAAGGGTTAATAAAAGGTAGTGCCAGGCTGTAATTTCAACTCTATTACGATCCCGTATTGACTTTCACTGTTATCAAGTTTCTATTACGTAACCAGATTTAGGCTGCAGCTCCATGCATCTCCAGCATAAATCAATGAGTGAGAGCAGCTAACAGAGGCAGCCAGAGGAATAGTTTCTAAGTCCCACGAACATTGTGTTCTGAGTCTGAAACTCTAGCAATGCTGGTGAACTTGTGACCGTGCAAAGTGGTGTCAGTGGGGGAGCTCAGCCTCCTTCATGGATTATGCCAAGCTCTTCGCTGTTGAAGCTGATGAAGAAGTGAAGGCACAGGAGGATGGAGCAGAGTGGAGAAGCAGAGGCAGCCAAGGCACAGAAGCACCAGGGAACAACTTTTGCTTCCACAGGTATTGCAGCTCCCACTGTGGAAGGTGAAAGTACTTGAACGTCTATTATCCCTTGAGGAGCCTGGCAAAGGGATCCTTTTTACTGTTTTCAGCCCTCTTTATCAAAGAGTTAAATGCTGACAAAGAAACTTAAGGTGCATAAAAACAATTTATTTATTTATTTATTTGACTGAACACAGGATAAAAGGCAATTTCATCAGTACCGATACTGGCACCTGTGCAATTGCTCGTACTTTGATTTCTTTCTGCTCGTCCATCTCCTCTTCAGAGCAACTCTCATTGGGGCATTGGACACCTGAAAATACATGGTGTTTTCTGTGGAAAAAATATATGTATATATATATATTTTGTGTGTGTGTGCATTAAGTGTGCAATACCTTTATGCCTGTTTGTACACACTACCCACTCTGGATTATACCTTCAGTAACTGTCAGAATATCTCACATTCCACAAAATTGCAGCATGGCTGCACATTGGTACACAAATATGGGTGTGTTTTGCATCAGACTCAGGACAGACTAGGGTACATGCACATACCTAAGTCTTTTCCCAGTGGCTTACCTTAGTCCCATCATTCTTGGGTACCACAGTATAAATTTAAGCATAAATGTAAGTTTAGAAGGAGTCTTCACTGTCTGGATGGAATGAGAGCAAGAGAGTGATACAAGCAGAAGGATATTTTCACAGACTTTACTACAGATAAAGAGACTTTCCTTGGATCTTTTCAACTCCCTCTGTTCTGAGGTGTTGCCTATTGTATCTGTAACTACAACTAACCCTAACGGCAGCTAATTAAAGGAAGAAAAGAGACAAGGACACCTTCAGTTCCTGAACACTAACACTGTTGGTGTTGTTAGAAAGAATTCCCTTTAAAGACAATAGTTCAGCAACTATGATGAATGACCCAACCACCTTTTACCCGTGGAAATCTAGGCAGGAATATACATTCAAGATCAACTTGTTGTTACACTCCTTTCCCACTTTTCCAGTAGATATTCCAGATGGTTTTTATTTTATGATGCCATCATCTTTAAATAGTCTCTCCAAATGGTAAGACTATCAAGACTTGTCAAATTCCTTGAGGAAATTTGTCTTCAATTAATTAACATTTTTCTACACAAGGTATTTTTGCAAGTAGCATTTATCTCTTGTGCCTCTCTGATTTACTGAGGTAAGCACTTCAGAGTCATTGTGCTTCAGTTTTCTTGAATGAAAAAGCAGCAAGACATCTTTTTGATTTTTAGGACTGTTTCAGGTTATATATAACATTTTACCATAGAAGATATAAAACTCTGTACATATTAAATGTGTGGCCTTACATTTGCAATACTTGTTCTGGAAATGACATTTTCCTCTTATTTCCATCCAACATCAAGCCGAAAACAGTTCTTAAAAATTAATGGCCTATGATAAATACATACTGAAGGATCAGTATCTAATTTTAGCTAGACTATATTATAATAAGTAATTACTTTCTCTCATATCATGTTTATATAGCATGACCAAGTTTAAATACCTGATTCAGTAAGGCCCTGAAATGCAGAAAGAGTACAAACCTGTATTTTACTAATTGAAAACTTGTGCAGAAGTTTTAGGTTATTCAAGCTCCTTGTCGATTAACTAATATCTGCACTAATACACTGGGAAAGTATATAAAGAAAATTTTGCCTTAAAAAAAACTTTTGTACTGTTAGGTTTTAAAGTACCACTTTCCCAGGACCATTTCTCTGGATTTTCTCTATGACAAAGACTGTCAGTAAAACAAACTGGTTACAGTGTTTTCTAGTTCTTGATGAGGAATGGATGTACATGATGATACTGAGAGCCCATCCAGCTCAGGAACCAGTTCTGCTCCTCTTGCATGATGAGTTCACTAGACATGTGCTGCCAGCAGTGAGATCTTGTTTCTAGCAGAAGAAATGAGATCAGATGTAAAGTCCAGTACAGTGTAATGGGAGTGAAGGTTTCAGTATCCGTCCCTCAGACTTTTTTAAAGGTCTCATGGCATCAGATTCTCCTTTCTACTAAAGAGACAATTTTTGAAAGCTACTATTGCTGTGGTTAGTCCTAGATAAAATGCTGAAAATGTGAGAGCATCTGAATCTGTAGCTATAATCATTCATTGCCAAGAAATCTAGAGCATCAATAATGCCCTTTTTTTTTTAGCATCAAAATTCTTGTAATATTTTATGTATCAGTGTACAAACATCTTACCACAGACCATAGCTGCAAAACAAAATGATCTATTAGAATATAGAGCAAAAAGATGGTTTCTGCCCTAAGAAGATCACATCTGAATATGACAAATAAGTGATTTAGAGAAATAAATAGAGGTAAAATACTGGTCAGGCTAGAAGGTTTTATTCTTACAGCATTAACATCTTGATTACTGTTGTGTTTTTTTGTTGTTGTTGTTGTTTGGTTTTGGTTTTGGTTTTGGTTTTGGTAGTGAATACAAGTAGTGTTTTCTGCATTTTGTATTTATATGAAAAGCATCTTGTACATTAAATTTTATCAATGAAATGGTTACATTTTTATATTTCATTTTGTTTTTATCAAGAAAAAATCATGGATGGTAGCAGAACTGACACGAAACTCAATAAATGTAAGTATATACATATTCAGAATGTACAGTATTTTTTACAGACTGACGGTGCAGTTTTGCCTTCCTGAACAGCTTCTACAAGCAGTTTCATTGGATTACCACTACAGCCAGACCAGGCAAGTGACATTATCAGTCTCACAGTAATGCGAATGAGATTACACGTGATAATGTCAAGCAGCAAATGTTGAGGTACCCAATTCAATCCAGTGTAAATTGATTTTGAGAAAAATTACACTTGAATCAAAACCTGTACCCAGACCTTATAGCCAAAAATCTTTTTTCTTTGGATGGTTATTTCTCTTCTTTTTAGTTGTTTCAGAATACATTAAGCATACGATAATCTTAGTGTTTATGTGAAATCTAGATTTGAAAATACGTGATATTGATTGCTACATCTACATTTCAGCATTCTGTCTGACACAAATGCATTGACTGCATAACACTGTCATATGAATACTGATAAAATGTTGTTATACTAGAGTTTTTTGATCAATTGAAAAAATTGGGATAATGGGATAATTGGGAAAAGCTTTTGAAAAAAATCTCATTTTCAGAGAATTTCTGGAGCCCTAAAGTTTTTGATAGCCAAAACTTTAAACTGTTGGCAAAATTGATACTTGAAGTGAAAGAATATGAAGGAAAATGTTGATTGGAAGAAATAAAATCTCATTAAAGTGGTTCAAGGGGAAAATTGGTTCGTTATCCTGATCAATGTGAGAAGATAATTTAGAGCTATTCATACAGTTCTCCTTGGCAAGAGCTTTTAGGGCACATAAAGGATAACATACACTTCCTTTCCTGGGCTTGTTCATGGTGACTAGTAATGATGAATCAAATGCAGGCATAACATTTGTTACAACCGGTGACTCAAAAAGAAAGGCTATCCATATATAACACTATATTCCTCACAGAAGAAGGTCCAACATAGTTTTTCATGCTGTTAGTTGCTGGGAACATGGAAAATCTGTTTCCATCTATTGCCTCATCACCAGTTTTCCTCTCATCCTAAGTGAAAGGAAAAGCAGAGCAAGGACAGAAAAAAAAATAAATTGAATAAAATGATGATTGCTATTAGATGTGTTTTTGCCCAGTTCCCAGAACAGTGAATATTTTTTAATCTTTTTTAAGGATGAGCTCATGCAGATCTAATGATGCTGATTCACAGACACACTGAGGTAATGCACTTCAGATAAGAAGGACATTGCATCATTTCAGCAGGTCTCACAGCGTAAATATTAAAGGGAATTTCACTATGGCATCAGCTTTTACTGTAATCAAAGACTCCAAGGTATGATTACAGTTAAACAGGTCATGCAGTGAGATAGACTCACTAAGACAGTAAGATGTTCCTGATCTAAAGAACATAAGGCAGGAGACACAAGGCAATTCTTTTACTGTATAATAGCATATAATATTATATTATGTCTTTAAAAAAATCAATTTAAGTTATGCTCCAGCCAACTGTTTCTGGCTAAGGAAAAAAACCTAACAAGAGGTTTTATTATATATATATCAAAGTTAAATACTGTGGAAAGAGGATGTAAAATGAGATTTTTCCTCCCAGGACAGGATAAGTAGCAATTAAGTGAAGTGTGCAAACAAAGTGCATTGTTTGACCTGTGCTTTTTTTATGTACTGCATTTCATATTTGGAAGGACATAAGAAATCCAATGGTTCTGATGGTTATTAAAAAAAAAAATAATGAACTCAGGAATATAGTATGGTGTATAAACATGTGTCTCCTTCCTTGGGAGATCCAAGATAGCTCCTGGAATTATTGTCTGCTTACCTTTTAAAGAGAGTCCTGACCTAAACCTGTCATAAACTGCTTCTGCCAGGGCCTGTGGTTCCTTTCCTCTCCCAGGGGAGAACTGGGTGTGAGATGGAGAGTTTTATTTAGGTAGAGTACACAGCTGTTTTGAAATATAAATATTGTTTCACTTACAAGCTTGGAAAAGAAGCTTAAAAATGAAATATCTTACCTGGAGAACATAAGAGAGTGAGGTTTGGGTCAGATCTCCCTCCTTGTGGGCATCCCTCTAGGAGGGGCCCCAATGTTTTTCAACATCCCTGATGAAAAACTATGAGCATTGAACCTTTGCCATAACCTCCACATTGCTAGGACAGTGTGGAGACCTCAACCTCCATACTTTGCCTCAGAGATGCAACACACAGTACAAGCTTTAAACAGTTTTTGCAAGTGAGAGAAGATGCATTTTGAAGTAGACTGCACTTTCCTTGGGCTAGTTGTACTCAGGCTAGTGCTGTGACTCCACTGTTGGTGACAAAGGAGACGTGTACCCACCATCCAGGCAAAGGAACCTCTGACGGACAAAGTCACAGGCAACTTGCTTGCAAGAAAGGTTAGCATGGCATTTCTCAGACTTTATTCTTTCCTTTTGTGGGTTCTGTATTTTATTATATCTATTATATAAAAAACATAAAATATTTAAGCACTTGTTTTTTACAAAAGGAAAACCCCATAAAAACAGACTGATTTACAGGATAGAGGTGTAAGATTGTTGCTTGACTGTTTTTGTTTTTCTGGGCATCTCTTCATCTCTTGAAGATATTCCAAAAAATCTTCATTGTTTTATTTCCCAAAGAAAAGTTCTGTGCATCTGTTTCCCAACTTAACATGTTAGTTGTCTATATGAAAAACTGGCCTGCTTATTTAAGCTCAGTCATTGTATATGAAATGAAAGCTTTTATTGTATCACATTACTTATATGGTGAGGTAGGAGTGAGAGTGTGTAAAAGAAGTCCAGTATCTACATTTGTTCATTCATTGCATCACCGTATTTAATTGCCTATTCAAACGAAACAATAATGCTTTTATATAAATCTGGTGTTTAAAATCTAGTCTACCATGTAATTCTTATTGTACAGTCTACATTATTTTCATTTCCTTAATGCTCACTTGACACTTTGCAGAGATATGCAAGTATCTTACTGTTTGAATTAACATCTGTTTGGGAGAGGCTTTGCCAGGGAAGAAGGGATAATAATGTAGTGTGAAAGGAAATGTGTATGGGTGTCACATGCTGAGCTCTGGTAGAAGTGACATGTTTAATGCCACTCAGCTTTATTTGTTATTAGTGTGCCAAGGGGTCTCTTTTGTGCACACTAAATCTTAGCAATGTCAATGTATTTATCTAAGTGTGTTTGCATGCCAGTGAATTACACAGAAGTGTGTACTGGTACTAAAGCTGGCTAAGATTCTGTATTTGTGCCTAGCTGATCTAACTCCCTTCAGTATTACAATTATAGAAAAATATAGCTATTAATATTCATAACTGGCAGGGGGCACAATTTTTTTAATCTATTGGGTTACTTGTAGGCATCTAAACAAATGGCATGACTTTCAGTGCCACTAGACACTGCTATTCTGGCAGCTTCTCATCTCCAGACATTACTTTGAAAGATTCTCCTTAGTTCATTGGAAGAAAGTTTGCCTGAAATGAAAACTTTTGATAATTGACATAGGTGTTTCCTATCAAATTACACTGTAAAGTTGGAGAAGTTGTTTCATAAAGAACCATGGCCAAATAATTAGAAGTGTCTAATGTTCCTCATGTTAAGTGTAAGTAAAAAGCAGTGCTGCTCAAACTGTTCTCCTGCTGTCACTATATCTTTCACTGTAAAGCATTTTCCTCAGACTATCCACAGGCTTGTCCTGCTCAGCTTTCTCTTACAAGTTTTAAAGTAAAAAGTAATGCTGCCTCAGAGAGGGCTACAGAGCACACACAGTTGATCTTGCAGAGACTGACCTCAGGGACACACCTCCTCCAGCTTATAAAAGCTATTTCCAGATTAAATGAACATCCCAAGCTGCCCCTTTTCCACAGTATCACTGCAGACTTTCAGCGCCCCCCCCCCCCCCCCCCCCCGAGAATTGTTTAATGTGTGGCAGCAAGTCTACATATATTGGCTGTTCAGTGAATATGCTGATACCTTCCTGCAATATTTAAGTTATCATACATACCCTAGTATCAAAAACTCATGTACCACAAATTTACCCCATTATTTATTTATTTATTTATTTATTTATTTATTTATTTATTTATTTATTTTCCCCAAAGAACAACTTATTCTCTCTGCAGGTTGCCAGTAAAGATTCAATCTAGCTCCTACCTGAAAATATCTCTACTCCAAAAAACAGCTTTTGACTTTCTAGAGCAAAAACTGAGTGGGCATAAATCAGCATAGGTGGCTGGGGACAAGTTGAGAGAGAGGCTAGTGAGGTGCCAGCACCATTGGCAAGGCCATGCTCATGGAGGCACAGACATTCACCTGTGGCATGAGCCCAGCCCACAGGCAGATATGCCATGGAACTGCTTTTCCTTTCTGTATTTTTCCCCCATCCAGTTGCTTTTATTGTAGCATCTTACTGTACATAGATATATATGTACCTTAAGCACATGACTAACAAGAAATATATATATACATATATACATATATATAATACAAGTTTGAATATTTACCAAGGAAAAAAAGTGTCCAAAAAAGTATGCATGTGTGTTAGTGAGATGTTTATGCTCACACAATCAGAACCTGGGTGCCCAAAGCAGTAAATTATGTTTATGCGCACTTTCATGAGTTTCAATTTGTCATACATCCATAGAAACTAAAAGTTAGTAAATATGAAACATACCGGTCTATATAGATATTAAAGGATTCAGATAAGCTAAAGAAAGAAAAACAAACAAACAAACAAACAAACAAAACGGGAAGTTGTACTTTTCTGTACTTCTGTGAATGCTGAGTGCAAGAGAGCAGGAGAGCTTGCTTTCAGTGAACAGCACGGCCAAGGATCAAACCTCACTGGGGCAAGGACTGATGATCCTGGGCTGGGTTGAAATGGGGTCCTGGGCCCATGGACAGGGTTAGTTAGGCTTGTTAGTGCCTTCAGGCTCCTAGTACATACATGGCTTTGAGCAAAATAGAGTAAAACCAAAACACTACCCAAGCAGACTGCAATAAGAGAGACTTTTAACAGCATTTTGGATAATACTAGTAAATACTTATATTTTAAATTACCCTTCAAAAGGTTTGAGGATAGGGAGGTCTTTGAGGTTACCACCTTAAATGTCTTGCACACATGCATGCACAAAATAAGACAATTTATATTTTATTTTGGTGTGTGTCCTGCTGTCAGGGACACCCACCGCTCATAAATTCTGAATTTTGTGATCAGCTTGAGCTCCAGTTAGGAATGAAACCTCTCAGTGTGACAGCAAAAAGGTTTTGTGAGCATACCAGTCAGATCCTGTAAATGAGCATGCTGGTACCAGGGATTATAAAAATGTTCTCATTACCCAAGCATCTGACTTTTGTGGTTAAATGCATATCACAGTGAAGGGAAGCATATCAGCTGGCTCCACTGTTTGTGAAAAAATTGGTGAATTTTAGTAAAATGAGAGGGATTCTAAGGATGAGAGAAGGTTGTTAAGCAGACCTGTAGTTACTAGTACACTGCCATGGCTTCTCAGAAATGGAAACAGCATTTTGCTCAAACCCCAATCTTCCAAAATAACCTGTATCCTGTATAACTGTACGCAGCTTTGCAGCATAGATCTTCTTGTTCCAAACTGGATAAAAGGCAGATTTTCCCTGTATTTCTTTGAAAAGCCTGGAAGTTTTAAAGCATTTAATATACTGCATTCTTCATACTTAAAATGCTAACAATTTAAATGTCACATTAGAATGGACATGTTTCTTGGGATGGGAAATGCAGCCTTTCTTTTGCCTCCTTGTACTGAGTGAAGACCCACAGCCAATATCAGCACAGAGGTGAATCATTCGTACACCAGAGAGACTTCCCAGCCTGTGGCCACACAACTACTGGTGGTCCATACAGCAACAGGAAAAAGACTGTAAAATGCTTGCAAACCCCCATATAATGCACATTTATGTGGATTTTCTCACACCTGCAAGAAAGTACAGGATTAACGTGGGAAAAAATAAAAGTAGTAAGCTAAAATTTACAATTCTGTCTCCTTTTTGCAAGGTGCAAGAGAAAAATATCCAGTATGCAAAAAAGGTCTTTTTTTTTTTTTTTTTTTTTTTTTTTTTTTCCCTTTGGCTGGATGATTCTATGATTAAAAAAAGGTCAATAGACACTATTTTAAATCTGACAGTTTTAAAGTTTCTTATTTCCAGGTAAGATTTTGTCAGCAAGTTAAGGCAAAGTGACAATAAGTCAGAAATCTCATTCTCAGCTACTTCAATTTTATTTTTTACTGTTAATTACAATTTTATGTTTCAGAAACTTCAAATGCTTTTTGATATTCAGATTCTTCTCTGGGAGCTTGCATAATACTAAGTAAAAACTTACTCTTGATAATAATCTTATTGAAATCAATAGAAGTACTTCCTTGAAAAACTTCTGCTTAACCTAAAAAAAAGTTGCATAGTTTCCTTTGCTGTTAATATTAGGAATAGTATTACACACAGTTCTTTATTCCTTGAGACATATAATTTGATCATGAATCAAGTGTTGTGCCCAAATATTCATTCTTAGCCTAATATCATTTTCCTCAATATCCTGTTACACTATTTTTGAAGTTAGCATACCCTATTAAAAAGTATTTATTTAAAACACTTAACAAAAAATGTTCTGCAAATCTTCCTTTCTTTCTTGTGGAATGCTTTTAAAGGGAAGAAGGCACTTATTTCCTTGTTCCTGTGTTCTGTATTCTCTGATTTCTTATTTTTGTCTATAGGTTTTAATTTAAAGCATGTGCTAGTATTTTTGTTGGCTCAGTCTGCTAGACCCAACTGTAACATCCTTTTCCAAAATGCCCACACAATAAATGCTACTCAACCATAATAAATTGAATTTGAGTAATGTAAACTTGACACTAACATCAGATTTAAGGGTTTGGCTTAAATTTATAAACACAAGGAAATTCGTGGCCCTGTAAATTAAAGTTGAAAAAGGTTCATTCATTCTTTCATTCAGAAAGATTACAATGGTATCAGCCTATTTATTTAGTTCATCAGTCTCTAGCTCTGAATTTTCTTCCGTACTCTATGTCAAACAATCAATGCTATTAAGGACAGTTTTGTGCGAGGGAAGAATTTTTGGGAATTTGTTTATTTATTTATTTATTTTGTATAAAAACAAACAAGCGAGAATACAAACATATTTGAACTCTAGGAATTCTGAAAGTAGCCTGATGTATTTTAATAACCAAATAGCAATTGAAACCTATTGTACTAGTAAGGATGAGGTGTGCTGAAAACACAGATTTATTTGCCGGACACGATCTTTACTTAGGAGAATAAACCTCCAAGGGTTTCCTTGAGAACCATCCTGGACTCCAGATGGAAGAGATCTTGCAGGATGAACCCCACAGCCAGCCTCAGCCCCACAATACGTGCAGTCTCTCTTGCCCAGACTTTCCTGGGGCATTTCAGTTCACAAACCATTAGTGTACAGACTGGAAAACATTCTGTGGAGCTACTACAATCTCATGGTCAATGCACGACAGCAGTGGCTCTTTTTCAAGTAACAACTGCACAGAAGGTGAGGAATGTATGCATACTGGCTGAGAAATAAATATATAGATAATAGGTAAATAGATTGATATACATTTAGATAGAAAGGGAGAAATTAGTCAAGGCTCCTCTATAGCCTGCACATTTGTTTGTTTTAAAAGCCTGCTCAAATATTCACTTCCTGCACGTACATTGAGAATTAAATCTCATTTTATGTATGATATACAGTCTATACATTAAAAAACAAACACAGACAGTTTGGTGGAAGGAAAAGTGGTGTCAATTAAGCAGTTAGAAGCAAAATAACATATTTCTTTGAAACATTATGGTGATATCTGGTTTTATTCTGAGAGAAGAATGCACACTTTGAAATCACAGATCTAGTGAATCTGTCATGTCAAGGCTGACAGACACACAGTGCACCCTGGGCAGAAACGATGGCAATGGTCGCCTTATACATATGAATAAGTAAATAAAATATGTTCCAGTAACAATAGCTAGACTTCCAAAATGTAAGGGTGATGCAGAATAATTGGCTAATCAACATTTTTGAAAAGTAGGGATTTTTAATAAGTGTATGTCTATGAGGAATCAGAAGCTTTGAAGCTTTAAAGCTTTGAGGGATGGGGAAGTAAGCAGAGAAAAACAATGCTGTTACTACTATAGTCATTTAAAATAGGCAAAAGAACAAATCAGTAACACTACATAGATCATCATACTTTTGTTGTAGAGCAAAATATTTGTGTCCTTACACTAAAAAGATTTAAGCTTTATAAATGTTTATTATGGCCCAATTCTCCTAGAAATTGCTTCAGTTTTCCTGTTATTTTATTTTAAATAATAATAATAATAATGAGCTCCCATCAGTTCCTGTAGTTTCCTACAATATCTCAGACTAGAGACAGAAATCTCAATGGTAGCCAAAAAAGAATCGTGGCAGGGAAGAAGTGTATAATGGTTATTTATTGTATCCATTTGGTTTGTTTTTTATTCTGGCACTGAACCATCTTCGTCTCTGACTTCAGCAGAGCTGGTGTTTTATCTCAGCAAAGGACGTAAACAAAACACGGTATGAAAACCTGAAACCTGACTGCCTTTACTGATGCTTGAATGGTGTAAGAAGAACGTGCCATCCCATGGCTCTGATTTCAAGACGGTGGAGGAGATGCAAAGTAGATTAAATCCCCCGGAACAGTGTACCACGACCATTTGGTCTGTCCCTTTCTGCTCTGGAGGATGCTGTGGTCTGCGGGAGCACTCCCCCATGGCAGCCCTGTCTTACTTCCAGCCCTGCAGCCCCAGAATAAAAGAGGGATGCCACACTGCCTAAATTCAGCCGGATTGTCAATGTAGCCGTCCACATTCTCAGCCTCAGTGCTATGTTCCATGACAACAAGGTGAGACGGCAGAGGTTACCCGAACAGCTGCTTCCTAAGCCAGAAATTCCAGGCATTGAAAACCATCTGTCTATACATTCACAAATGTATATAAGGGCAATCTATCAGGCTGCGGCACTGCAGCTGCCACTCCATCAGGCCTGCTTCCTTTCTCGACTCGGAACAATAAGAGCTAGTTCTTCACTTTGTGTCACACAGAATGGCTGATTTGATTAAGTCCCCAACTCTCATTATGCTAGGTAGGGGTGTAGAATTTCAATGATAATCCATAATGCATGACCAGTTTGTCTCCATGGCAACATAAATTCAAGGTTACTAGCTCAGACGCATAATTGGGTGTGCATTGAGTGCAGAAGAAGGGCTGTTAAAATTCTTGTCATAGAAGAGTAGCATCCATCATACTGTCTGAAATTGCAAAGTACTCATAATCAGAAAGAAAAATCCTTGGAGAAAAATGTTAATAAAATAACGATTACTTCTAATATCATTGTTTAAGTTTAAAAAACCAAAGTGGTTAAAGTATTTTAGTTAATAAGAATGGAAAAGGCAACTCATTAAATGCAGAAGACTTCAGTTGAACATGCCCCACCCCCCAATATTTGCATTGTAAGATGGACCCAAAGCAGTACAGCTCTGAATCTGGCTGATTAGCTTGGGATCTAATCCATATGATACAGTAAAAGATGACGCTTCGCACGCAGAAGGCACAGTCTTATAGGCATCGTTTGTCCAGTTTGATCTTGTGTGGGTAAACATAGCTTCAAAATTAGCTGCACCAAGGATAAAAGGACTTTTGCATGCTGTTTTTTTGTTTTGTTTTGTTTTGTTTTTAATTTTTGATGTTGCCCTGAATTATTGCACTATACAGCAGCCATTTTAACTACACAAGATGAAATAGGTAAGGTCAAATTGAACAGATGGAAAGAAGACATTTAAAATCAGACTGAGAAAAGCTCTAGCATGTATATTGTAGGGAGTGATCTTACTCCAGCAGATGGATGGAATAGATGACCTAGAAAGGCTTTTTTTTGTTTGTTTGTTTTCCTCATTTCTATGCATTTGTAACTGCAACATACCTGAAATCTCACATTTAGTGTATTATTTCAGTATGGGGAGGGGATTGCTTTTTGCTTTTTAAAAAATATTCTGATATAACATCTCTTCTGTCTTCTTCTAAGTTAGCATGATAGATGTGACGTTTGAATTACTTATTCCCCAACCGGTCTTGTTTTGATGACAATCTCTGCTTGCAAGGAAGAATAGGCAAATGAGATTTTACATGAGCACTTCCAAGATGTCTGGGGCTTAAACCTAGCATGTCATTACATGAGGAAAGATCATTAGTAAATGAATATTTTCCTTAGCTCCAACCCCATTTTCCTTGATATTGCCTGACTTGTATGTCTGTTTTCTAGGCTTGGAGAATACAAGCTGCAAAGCTTCAGCATACGGTCTTATTTATTATGATTTCTAGTAGAATTTGACATTATTTCAATTTATGTTTCTGTAATCATATTAGGAGAGACTTGTCAAAGGAATGAAACCTCAGTTTATACCTTTTGAGTCAAACTTGACCCTTGTTTCTTGGACTACATTTTTATATAAATGTGTTGGAGATGATCATGGTTTATTGACTGAATTGCTTGAAACTAACAATAGAAAATTCATATGGAAGTGGAAAGATTCAGTAAAGAAAACACTATTCCAGCATGCATTTGCTGCAAATATTAACCTAATCTATTTGGGTTTTCCAGATTTCAGATCACACTGTTTCCTAATCTAGTCTGCATTTACATTTTGCAAACAGAAACCATAGAAAATTTACTGTAAACAGAATTAAAACTGAAAAAAATACAGTAAATGGAAAAAGAATAATGCAATGGGCGTTTGTTTTTGTTTGCTTGTGTTGTTTTTTTGTTTTTGTTTTGTTTTTGTTTTTGTTTTTACTTTTTATACATTTTTACAAGTTTATTTCTGAAAGGTCTATATTTCCAGAAATTATGATATTTATTTAAAAATTCATTATTTTCAGAAGGCTAGAAAATACAGGCACTAACTTGTGATTTTTAAAATTTATGTTTTGCGCTAAACCATATAGTTCCTTTTCTGAACAAGTGTGTCTAAGCTATGCTGTCTTGTCACCATTTTAAAATGATTCAGATCTGCACCTAATTTCCATTACAGAAAAGTGTGCTGGATCATAAGCCTAAATGTACATCGTAGGCAGCAGGATTTTTCACATGATTGAGAAACGGCAAGATCAGGTCCTATAGTAATGGAGGCTACTGTTGAATTATGTGGAATTCATTTTTGTCTGCATGTAAGACCTGTTTGGTTTTTTTATATATATATATATATATATAAAACATATATTACTGCTCAATATCAAGAAAGGACTGTATGTTCAGTGATGTGTTTTATTTCAACACTGTTTTGTTTAATATGAAGCTTGCAAATATCGCATCTGGAGGTGTATTCTCCTCTTGATGTGCACATGTAATTCCAATTAACATTAAGAATGTTAATGAGAATATGCCCCTCTAGGGGCTGGAGAGGGGGAGGTGAGGGAGCAGGTTTGTAGTTCTGATTTAAATAACAAGTGACTTTTGTGGAGAATACCAGCATGTGGTCTCATGCACTTATATTGTGGAAATGCAGTGGCTCTGAATAAGAGTGCACGATTTATACATTGATGCTCAGTGATGCTTAGCCAAGTGAACCCATTGTCGGGGCAAATATTAAATCCCAATGTGCCTTCTCCAGAAGAAGTATTTTTAAGAATGTTTAGTCCTCTTTTTGTGCAGAAGTATAAAAGTCTGTACTGAGAGTGGATTCCAGTTTTGTGAGTTTTTATTATTTTTTTTAAGATTAGTTTAGTTTGAAGGAGCAAACCATGGAATTACTTGTTGTTTCTCAAGTGTGAAGAATGTATAGTAGTTTTCAAGGCCTTAACTAGTAACATGTTCCTATGTTTTGATTAATTTACTTGTTCTTCTTTTAGTGTTCTAAGGAAGAAGTACATTTAACATAAGAGTTCAAAACAACAATAACAATATCCAGATAAAAATGGCTATTAAATCATTATATTTTCTTTGGCAGTGTGATGTCACTGGTGATATTTTGAGGAATTCTGTGTAAGCAGAAAGTAAGAATAACTACAGCGCTTCCATTTCTGAAAATGGAAGGTAACAGATTGTGAAGTGCTTTTAAGGCAAGAAAGTATGCAATATATATTTTATAATTGCAAACAAATGTAGTTAATATTAAATGGAATTACCATTTTATTTTACCAGATGAAAACAGAACCAGTGTTTATGCATAGAATATAATATATTCTCCCATGTTACTCAAACAGACAATAAAACCATAATGAGGCACACAAGTATAACCTGCAAAGTGGTCATGAAAAACTGTATAGAAAAAAAAGAAAGACAAAAACCTTTATTGTCTTAAAAATAATGTATCATTTATATATATATGTATATTTTAATTTTTTCTGGTAGTGTTAATGGTTATTGTAAGATGTAAAAATGACCTAGAAATAAAAAGACGTATTACTATTTGATGTCCCATCCACCTCTTTTGTTATCAGTGATAGAAGATACCCTAAACAATATAATTTATCTGTTTTGTCAACTCTTTCTGCATAAACTTTCTGCATGACTTTTCAGTTTACACATGGAGAAGTGCTGTTCATTTTGTTGATCTGACACGTCACATTTCATTGTGTTGATTTCAATGCAAGTGCTATCGCAGGATGTGCAACATGCAGCCAGCAGGATACATTAAAAATGTAAAGTGAAAATGTGTGTTTTGTACATGTCTTTTCTTGTGACACTTTTTAGGTCAAACAGCAGAAAAGCTGCTATTTGAACAGCTATTCTGTATATTTTATCTATTGGTCTTGGTATCTGTAAAATGCATTTTGTACATACACATATTTGAAATGGTAAAATGTTGTATGCCCCAACATTTCAGCTTATTTAGGGTCTGATCATCTAATCTTGGCTATATGGGTAACTCGAGGCTTTTAATAAGACTAGTATAGACAATAATGTCCATGTCTTTGGAGACTATACTCCCAGACTTATATTTGTCCTTATCCCAACTCCTCTGCAGTTCTGGATATTGTTAAGAAGCAAATTTATTTTGTATAGGCTGGTGTCAATGCTCATTCAGTCCTGTCTCTCAGCATGAAAAGCCTGTATGTATACATATATACAAGATAAGAGGAGGTGGGAAGTGTAAGAAGGCATGATGGGAAAACCAGGACTATTATTAGCAGATGCAGGTGAGTGAATCTGTTTAGGAAAAGCAAGGCTAGAGTAATTTTATTTATTTATTTTTAATAAGAGGTTTTCATCCCATTAATTTATTTCTTCAGGTTTGAAGAAGAGGACGGTGTTTTCATAGAATAACTCTATGCATTCATTTCACAGCCATGGGGGAGAAGATTTGAAGAGATCAGATGAACAGAATAAAGAAAACAAAACAATTTAAATAGACTAACAGAAAATAAAAGCACAAGTGTAATAGTTGATTAAATGTTAAAGCTTTGCCCACCACATATTGAGAGGGTACACGTGAGCAGCCAGAATCAGGAAACAGGTTGCTCCCAGTCCTGATCGTCCAAGGAAATTTCATTAGAGTCTATACAGTCATTACAGAAAATATCAGAATGTCTGTCTGGTTCTATCAGCCCCATTAACTTGATTTCATTAAGCATAAAAATTATTAATAACATATCTCCAAAGAAAAACAGGAACAGAAAGATCCTCAGAAAAAAAGCACTTTTGGAAAAGTATTTTTAAAAATCAAAACAAATGACAAACTTTGAGCATATTTTCCTTCCAGTGACAATTTGTGGTAATAAATACACACACACACAAAAACATATGTTAGTTTTCCACCACATTTCAGAGACTAAAGCAATATAGATGCGTTAAAACTTTAGGAAAATATATATGGAAATTAACAAACAAAATAGCACTAGTATTCCTTTTAATTTAAAGTCATGATCCTGAATATATATATATATATTTAATTGAATCAGTGTTAACAAGAGTTTGCAAAAATAACAATATGAAGTTGTTCTGGTACCTTTAAAAATTATGCAGATATGAGAAAGCAGACCTGTAGAGCTGATGATACTTCTGCTGTTGACTTGTCTGTTAATATATTGCATTTCGGGAACAATTTTATCCTTTTTTTCACAACAATCCCTAATGAAGAAGAAAATGCTGAATGAGGAAAAGGCATGACAAGGATGAAATTCTCTGACCTTTGCTCTACAGAAGGTCATGTTGGCTAGTCATAATCTATTAAATCAGCAAATGTAATACACATTCTTTAGGTGTTTCAAGGATCAGTGACATTGTGATTTCCAAAAATTTACAGCAATACCTTGTATGCTGAGAAATGATCACAACTCCTCATAATATTGAACTTGTCTTGAGGTGACTGAAATGGGTCAGTAAGTTAAATATTATGTCCACAGAAGCTCTCAAAAATCAGATTAATTATTTTGGTTCCTGAAGACAGCACTAGTAGCCTAACTTTATTGTTTTGAAGGGAAGGAAGGAAGGGGAGTATCTTTTTTCTTCATTTAAACCTTTTCCAGGTATTTTCTAAGATAAAAATCAGTGTTATGTTCACCAGGAGTACCAGTGGTGTTGCAATAGTCCAACATTTGATTCCCTCCACAGTACCTTGCTGCTGCTGTTGTTGTTCAGGGAACAAAAACCTACCCTGAAATAGATTTCCTATCAAAACTGCTTTCCTATCAGTTCAACTGTTTCAGTTAAGGATGTGATTTATTTTTAAACATCGTGCACAGCCCATCGTGCACAGAACCTTCAGTGTAGGTGGAATCATATGTATTATAATACCAGTATAGCTTGTTCATTTCCCTTTCTGCACTGGAACTAACTATCCTGATGTCACAGAATCACATTGAAACACAGAAGTGTAGGGGTTGGAAGGGACCTCAAGAGATTATCGGGTCCAACCCCCCTGCTAAAGCAGGTTCCCTAGAGCAGGTTGCCCAGGTTGCTGATATAATCACTTTATATCATTATAGCTGCGTTTGCAAGGGGGAAGGTGGAATGTGACCTGCACTTTTACTACTTTGAATGAACCTGCATGTTTAAAGCAGTACAAACTCTATGTTTAGACAGGGCTTCAGGCCTAAGAGAATTATGAATATGAGTAATTTACAATGTCTTTTGAGCAAATTGTTCCAAGAACAAACCCCAGTCCTTGCCCAAACTCCTAATTAATGAAAACCATCTAAGTCTGATTATCACGTAGGGGACAGTACATGTGTTGAAGGGATTCTAGTCAGATTTTAACTGATGCAATTGAGCACCTACAACCTTGTTTTCCCCTTGCCAAACTCAAGCAAAGGTGTTTCATCATAATGGGAATTATTCCCAAGTCAATTTTCACAAGTTTTTTCTGTGTCCCCTTTCAATCCATATGATCATTTCTTTTTAACAATGAGGAGGAAAAAATAAAAGACACTTTGTTATACTGTGAATATGTTTTATTACCTTCTGACTCAAAAGCGTCTGAAAATATTTTGCTCTGACTTTTCAAAAATCAACTGCTGCTCTGCAGAGAACAAGCAGGGAGATTTTACACTGAGGATTTAGATGTTTTAAAAGTATTGCACATGACAGAATGCAATTAAAATGAAATAAAAATAATAGCAACACAGCATTTGAATAATAATACGTATCCCAAAGCACTTCATAAATAGGTCAATATCATTATAAGCATTTGATTGTTACTTACTTTAGTGGGAATAGTTGAAGAATAAAAAAGAGTTTAGCACTTTCTCCCTCTTTGTTGCAGTCCCACAAAAGCGACATTTTCTATGGAGCTTCCTGATGCTGAATACCCAGACATGGAAAACATAACCAATGCCTAATTTAATCTTCAGCTGCACTACATCAGAGTTATTTTCAGTGTTTCTTATTTTTTTAATAATGTAAACATTGGAAAACAGAATAAAAAGCAGTTTGGTTACCACCATTCAGCTTATTTTTATCATTAAATCACCTTAAGGTTTAGATTCAGTATTCAAGTCTCCTTGATGCTGTAAGGTGTGGGGGTGGGTATGCATCTTCTGCAAGATTAAAGCAATGCTGAACATAGCATAAGAAATTATTTAGAGTAAAGGAAACCAGTTTCTCATACCAACATCAGTATTCCTAACCTACCAAGAGTTTTCATTAGATGATACTTAACTCAGATAATTACCCTTCTAGCTGACATAATCCATATGAAATCACAATTTCACTATGCCAAAAAGAGAAGCTAAATGGCTATTTCACTCCATACCCTTCAACTGATTTTTCAACTCATTTAAGGCAGAAAATTCTCTCCAGTCCCCACACAAGTGGACTTGTCATCCATACCCGTATGGATAGAATCATTCTTTTGTTTTTACTTGATTCTCCTGGAAACAGACAACATTACATCATTGAAAAGCTGTTTAACAGCAAATCTTTCTCTTTTACATTCCCTGGGCTTCAGATTCACTACATTCAGAAAACTCACCTCTCCTCTTGGAGTTACACACTATGCAATACTGGTTTCACTCAAGTCAATCATAAAGGAAAAGCCCCAAACTGGGACCAAGCATCCTTTCTTTGTTGCAGGACCAGAAGACCTTGGGGTACAGGCACCCCACTCTGATGTGCAGATACTGAACTGTATTTACACGATCCATGGGCAGCACACTCTCTCTCTGCTGCCAGCTCCCCTTCACGAGCCTCTGGGCTTCCCTGCCTCCCCATTGTCCAAATTCCTTGTTTTTTCCCAGCTGGGCTACAACTGTTCTCCCCTCAAGTATTTCAGCTCTGAGGTTCCCAAGTGCAGAATACAACTCATAAGTTTCCTCAGAATATGAATGTAAACATGTTTTGTCTGTAGCAAGGCTTGACATCAGCATGATGCATGGCTGCTCTGCAACTTACAAGCTCTTTGGAACAGGCACCTGTGTTTTTTCATTGCGGTTATCCAACATAGAACTGTTACCTATTTCAGAACCTTAAAGTATTATTAAAAAAAAAAAAAAAAAAAGGACATATTTCACAGAATCACAGAAAGTTGAAGGTTGGAATGGACCTCTGGAGGTCATCTAGTCTAACTCAGGACCACCCAGAACAGGTTGCCCAGGACCATGTCCAGGAGTCTCATGAAGATCTTCAAGGAAGTAGAATCCTCAAACTCTCTGGGCCAGTGTTTCATCACCTGTGCATTAAACAGACTAGATATCAACAGACTAGATACAGAATAAAGCATAAAACCTGGCAACTATATAACTTTAGTCATAAAAACATACAAGAAAATTTTGAAACAATAAAAGCAATGAAAATGTGTCCCAATAAACCTACAATTGGATTATCATGCATTTCTGATTAGAAGACAGTATAATAGGTACTTATCAAATTAAATTAAAAACAGTGTGCCAGGTACTTTCAGGTTTGTTTGTTTGTTTGTTTGTTTGTTTTTTACAGCTCCTGAATATTTTTCTGGTGCATTCATAGAGCTGAAAATATTATACAATATTGCACATTATTAAACCTAACCTCTTCACCTTGACACTGCTCTTTCTAAATTTAATCAACACTTCCTTGTTTATTGCATCAAACATAAAGGAAGATGAATTCTTTGTGCATTTTATTCTGCATCCCCATCTAACCTTGAAGCTAATTTGCATCTAAGGTTTGTTCCCCTTGATCTGTGATACCAGTGTCAACCCTTCCTATATTTTGGAAAACAAGACCTTATTCTTTTTCTGATGTCCCCCTTGATGTTTGATACTTGTATTCTTGAATTTAATTTATTGTTTTCCTTTGTCCTAATGCCCTAAAAAATTAAACAATCTTGGGCAACTTCGAGCTGGTTTGTTGAGACCGCTGTCTAATATGATGACTATCTGTTTTTTTCATTTTTGCCTTATAACTCCCTCCACGCAGTTGTATTGTCTCTTGTATTACACTTTGTGAGCTTATCAGGAGACAAACCTTCATTAACTTACTATCTGCACAGCAAGTGGAACAACAAGACACTGATTCAAGTCTGAGACTTTTCATTTCTGTAATAACAACAGAAGTCACAAGAACAGCACCACTGTAGCTGTATGTTGCTCAAAGATATTTTTTTTTGCATGAAAAGTCCTTTTTTTTTTTTTTTTCCATACTTTCCACTGACTGATAACCTCTACACATCCCTTTCAGTTTATTTTTTTCTATGGTGTAATTGGGCTAAAAATCATGAAGAGGTGGGTTTTGTTTTGTGAGAAATGTTGAGAAAGCTATCACTGTTATAGTCTCCCAGTGTGGGTTTTACCTTATTTAATTTAACACACTTAAGAATAGTTTCTCTGTCTAGGCCGGCCATCCTTGACTTTTTTTGGTCACATGATAGTCAGAAACATCTCCAGAAAGATGTTCAACTCTCAACTGACACTCAATATGGGCTGAAATGGGCACCTGTTTCTCCCCCATGTTTACACAAGAAGTACATGCAACCAGCTTTCTGATGCTTGAGCTGAGAGAGATGAATTTCACCTTATATTCTTATACCCATTCTTATATCCATTCTGTACCCATTCTGCAGAAACATGTACCTCTTGATGAGCTGTATTTTCTTTGTTATAACTTTTTACCTTCAGATAACTGCATATTCCCCCCAAATTTAAAAGGAGCAAATCAGACACTTGAGTTGTGATATATCAGAGACATTTCACCAGAACATAAAGCCTATCAACAAAAATGACAACCCATGCTTTTTTGTGATAACTTTCTTCACTGACAAAGCTGGACAAAAAGAAGGAAACGAAGAAAAAGGAAAAAAAAATATATGTTAATAACATGCCACAAAACTTCTCTAATAAAATGCAAATGTTATTTGAGTGTTACAATTCAACTCTGCATTGTTAACAGAGCTCTCACTACCAAACATCTACTTGCATAAAAACATTTATTATGTTTTTACAAATGGTGAACAAACCATCCAAGATCATGAAGGAACTTAGGGCAAAAGAGTATCATTAGTAACAGGAAATTAAAAACATGATAAAACATTACAAAACTGCTGAAACCAACATGTGACCTGATTATGTTTCTGTTCAATGAGAACATTAAATCCTTCACGTGGTCAGGCTCTTATTAGCCACATGTCATTAATATCAACAAGTAACCAAGTCTGGGAAGAGACTGTTTGATTAAGAAGTTTATTTAGCAGTAAAGTGTAGGAAAATCATCACGGAAGCCTTCTGCATAATCTGGCAGAGCACAGGATAGCTCTGACTCAAGTTATTACCTGTCTTCTCTATATTGGAATATTTCATATTATAAAATCTAGTCTGCTATCTATTTTCTTCTCCCATTAATTATCATACACAAAATGCACTCAGGATCTTTAGTTTCACTATTTTAAGCCACTGTAATCTCATTTTTTCTCATCTCAAGGCAGCATTTCACAATCACTGAATCACAGAATAGCTGAGATTGCAAAGGACATCTAGAGACTGTTGAGCAGGGTTAGCTAGGGCAGGTCACTTAGGATAGTGTGCAGTCCGGTTTTGAATATCTCCAGGGATGGAAACACCACTGAATCTTTGGGCAACCTGTTCTAGTGTTCAGAAAGACAATAAACAAATAAAAAAGGTAAAATGCTTATCTCTATTTGCTTCAAAGAGAAATGCATACACAACAACTGGAATTTCAGTTTGAAATATGAAGTATAAGAAGCAGATAGGATGCATGCCCTGAAGCTGCGGTTCACTTTGCAACTCATTTACCCATGCTAATCAGTCAATATATTTGCAGAAATGATGTGTTGATTTTCCCTCTTTTAATTTAGTCATTTCTGTTAGCTGCCAAAATTAATTAAATAAAATGTAGCTCTGAGAGCTGACATATGAATCAAAAATAGCAGGTGCTTTTTTTTCGAAAATGCTGTCAGCAGCCGAGTTTCTAGTCCCCCCATGGTATGCGAAAGTGAATGGGCAACTTTGGCTTCCCAGAAGAGTTCCGTCTTGATTGGGGCATATGCAAGTGTTGCGTGGGAAGTTGGACAATGCCAACAGAAGAGAGTGAGGAAGCCCTTCAACATACCTTGGAAGTTGCATCAAGCCCTGGTTGGCACCTGGCAGGTCAATGCAACATCCAACGGAGCAGCATGAGCTGTAAATGTCTCTGTTCATGTCACCCTGCAACACAGAAGGCTGTGCCTCTCTGACAGTGCCACCATGAACCCTATGGAACCTCAAGCTTCTGGCAATTGGATAAAAACACAAGGGTTCACAAGTTTTGTGGATGATATCCTGATTTTTTATTTTATTTTATTTTATTTTTCATTTGAGGTTGTTTAAATGAATTAATGTCAAGTGGCAACTGAGGAAAGTCATTTCTAGCTCAAGTTTCATATAATTTGTTGTTTTCTCAACATCTTCCACAAAACAAACAAACAAAAACAATAAATTCCTGGCTCTAATTAAAGTTCTTAGTGATACACAGAGATCAATAAGATTATTTTAATATTTTATTCTTTTTCTAAAGACTTTAATGAAACTCTAAAAGTTTTGAAAATAAATGTAGGTCTATTCTGAATGCTGAAAAATGAATTAACTTAAAAATTGTTTGCACTAGTAATAACGTTTGGTCTCCACATAATGTTCATATAATCTCAAAACTTGTTGAATTGTTTGTTTCTTCAATTTTTATTTATTTAATTATTGATATTATTATTATTATTGGTCAGAATGTACAGACCTATCTATGACACCTATAATTTAATAATAATTAGTGGTGATGTACCACAGCTGTAATTTGAGGCTTGGCATATGAATGTTAAACTGTCAAGTTGTTCAGTTTTTTCTCTTTATATTGATCAATGTTAATATAAAGAGGAGGAAAAATAATTTAGTTTGTACAACTCTTAGTTGTCTCTATGTATTTTTTAAGGTAAAGATCTTTCTTCCTGAAGTGAATCATTTATAAATAAAAGTAATGCGTCACTTAACAGACTGAAAAATAAGCAACGGGTGAGATAGTATGAAAGAAAGAAGAACTATCAAGACCAGCAATATTGGATATTTAAAATGACATGAAGCTTCAAGCTAATGCACATAACATTCTTCAACACCCCCAATCAGTTTTTTAAAGTTGCTTAATGCACAAACTCCATTTGTACAAGCTAACTTCCATGGAAGTTGCCTCCAATAATAATACTGCCTCCTGACAGATGTGCCTGGGAGGGAAAACACAAATCTTGGCATTTCAGAAGTGCCCATTCACAGCACTAGCCCTAGAGGCTGCTAATTCCCTTAAGCTCTTCATGTCTTGCACAAAGCAGCACCAATTATTGGCCAAATTCTGTTCTCATCCTCAACCATCCAAGAAACAAAGAGGGAGAAGTTGAACCCCACAAAATCAATGGCAAACTTCCCACTGGTATCAGTAAATGCAGGATTTTACTGAAATTTGCATGTACTTTTATTCTTGTATGGGTAAGAGTTTCTGTTTGTGGATTTGAAAGTGTTTCAGAGCAATGACTGTGTTTCCTACTGTTTTTGAGATGCAGGTAAATATTCTTTAGGTATCACTGTTTAGGTCTCTCAGAGCTTGTAAAAACTGTCCTGGGTTGTGAATTCATGTGTGGTGGTTTTACTCAGCTGGGCAGTAGAGCTCCACCCCAACCGCTCTCTCACAACCCATCCTCAAAGGGAAAAGGGGAGAAAATATGACAGAAAAGGGCTCACGAGTTGAGATAAGGAGAGGGAGATCACTAAACAGTTACCATCACAGGAAAAACAGACTCAGAATAGGGAGGTTAATACAATTTATTACCTATCACTAACAAGCTAGAGCAGTGAGAAACAAAACAGCAACAACAAACTAAAAACACCTCCCCCTCCATCCACCCTCTTTTACATCTTCCCCCCAGGCAGTGCAGGGGAATGAGGAACGGGGGCTGCGGTCAGTCCCTGATGCTTCATCTCCACTGCTCCCTCACGGTCCCTCTCTGCCCCTGCTCCACGCGGGGTCCCTCCCACGGGATGCCGTCCTTCCCGAACTGATCCTGTGGAGGCTGCCCACAGGCAGCAGCTCTTCAAGAACTGCTCCCACATGGCTCCGTACCACAGGGTCCATCCCCCAGGAGCAAACTGCTCCAGCACGGGTCCCCCACGGGTGGCAGCTCCCCCCAGGCCCCCTGCTCCTGCGTGGGCTCCTCTCCACGGGCTGCAGCTCCGGCCCGGGGCCTGCTCCTGCGGGGGCTCTCCATGGGCCGCAGCCTCCTCCAGGCCACATCAACCTGATCCACCGGGGGCTCCTCCACGGGCTGCAGCGTGGAGATCTGCTCCATGTGGGACCCATGGGCTGCAGGGGGACAGCCTGCTCCACCAGAGAACTTTCCGCAGGCCGCAGGGGAACTTCTGCTGTGTGCCTGGAGCACCTCCTGCCCTCCTGCTGCGCTGACCTTGGGGGCTGCAGGTCTGGTTCTCACTCCTCTCTCTCCCAGCTGCAGTTGTGCAGCAGTCGTTTTTCCCTTCCTTCAATTTGCTCTCCCAGAGGCCCACCCAGCGTCTCCCTGATTTGTCTCTGGGCAGTGGTGGGTCCCTCTGGAGCTGGCTGAAACTGGCTGAAGCTGTCTGATATGGGACAGCTTCTGGACTCTGCTCAGAAAGGCCACCCCTGCAGCTCCCCAACTACCAAAACCTTGCCACATACACCAATACACCATGGCAGAGCCAGAAACAGCTCTGAACAAACAGCTTCCAGATTTGCACCTTAAAAGGGAATATGAACATTACATGTCAGCACTGTTGCCTTTGATTTATTAAGGCCTAGCTACTGACTATATTTTAGTTTTCCTACAGAGGTGTTTTCTACATATTTTTATAGAACTTTTCCCTACCAAGAACCAAGTTGTGGTAGATTTGGGTTGATGAGATTAAGAGTCATCTGTGATTTAGGTTACGTTTGAGAAGCAACAGTAATTTTTGAGACAAAAATACAAGCATGAAACACTAACAGAATTAAAGATATACCTGAATATACTTAGCAAATCTGACCTATTTGGAAAGACAGCTTCATTGAGTATGATCGAGTAGGTGTACTAATGTGTTAGAGTGAGAAGCACAGTGAAGCTATGAGAAGGGAAGATTCAGGCACAACCTGGATGAGCCCAGAATATGACTGAGAGAAATAGAGAGAGGGAAGAGGAGAGAATTTCTTCATCAGGTGGTAGAAGGAATACTCTGAGCTGTGCCACAAAGTCATGTCCTCCCAAGAAGGGAGGACCATGCATCTTTGTGAGCAGAGAATACTGAGATCTGACTCTTATCTTGAGTTTTTCTTCTTCGCTGGAGCAGCATAAAGGACCCTGGATTTTAGCTAGTGGTATATTATGACTCTGGAAGATTTAAAGAACATGACTGCCCTCAGCATCTAGACTGAAGTATTTAACAAGAATTTAACATCAATAGGATCATTTGAAGCTAGCCCTTGTAGTCAAGTAAACTATTTTTACAATCAATATGTGCAAGCTCCACTGAAAAAAACTTGCTGGAAGTCAATTGAGTTTTGTTTATTTTTTCAAGATGTCATTATAGCTGTTTTCAAAAAACTTTTAAAAATATTCATTTTAACCACCAGACTGTCTGATAAATGCCCTAATAATAATAATAAAACTTTACTAAACATGAAGCAAATCCTCATAAGTCTAAACTGATTCTTACTTAGTTACTACAATTGAGTTTCAAAATTACATTTTTTCACATTTATCCACTGGAGCCTCAGATTGTGCTTGAAATCAGCAATAATTGCAACAGTCTTTGCTGTAGCTGGGTCAGACAAGAGGATTCTTTGTATGTCTCTTTTATTACATTGTCAATATATTAATACAAGTTATATGAACAAACCTGAAGAGACAAAGAGCTATTTGTTATGTTATTATCCAAGAGTGAAAGCACAATTCTTAGGGGGGGTGGGGGGGAATAAAAATAAAAAAAAAATCCAGTAGGGACTGTAGCTGAACAAAAGGTCTAAGTAAGGCAGGCTTCGACACCTGATTATATGCAAACCCAGCAGTGTAACCATGCAGGGATTCCCTTCTTGTGTTTGCAGACAAGATTGAATGAGAAATGGTGAGATAGCAAGGGAGTGTGCAAGCTTAATGATATGCCTATTTTTTTCTATCAGTTGCTAATCTGTAGCTCTGGTGATGATTACTATTTCATCTCCAGGGATTTTATTCAGAAACATCAAAATGACATTACAATTGAATGCCTTGTGCTTCTTTAAGTATAGAGCCAGATTGTTAGCTCTGTCGGGCACATAAGGGAGAAAGTCTTCCCATTTCATTCTGCTCTTTGCCCCTCCCTAGGTGATGTCAACAGCTGATGGCAAGAGGAGGTAGGATCCAGCCTGCTCACCTGATGAGAAGAGAACCCATTGGCAGGAGGAGCTGCACTTGACCTCAATTCATCAACACAAGTCTATATGGCTGGTTGATGGGTGATTCAGTTTGGAGAAACAGAAATAGAAGAGAAAAGCTGCAAGATAGACCATGCCTCACTTTCTGGTTTGCTCTTAAGAGAAAGCAACACAGAGATGCCACCCAGCCATGTCAAACTACAGGTATGCAGGGCCACTTCCCACCCTCAGTTACCACAAGCAGGACTCTTTCTCTGAGTAGTCCTTCTGAAATCAGTTCACATCCTTCTGTCCTTGGGCACTACTGACTGCACAAATTTCTGAGTCCACAGATAATCAAGGTTTTACTGATGTATCTGCAACTGTTGTAAACTAGCCACTTCAAGAACTTGTCACAGCATAACCTTCCCTCCAGCCTACTAAACATTCAATGTCCTAGATAAGTGTAATACTTTTTCTGCCATCACCATCCTAAGATGGTTCCTGGATGCAGACAGTTTAAAGGATGCAGACAGCTTGTAAATGTTTCCATGAGTTGCAATCGTGTCTGGACTACAGTGCCAATGCCCCAGCATCCCTTCCTGTCCTCCATGTTCAGAAGCTCAAATCTGTGACTCAAGTACTAATTTCTGGAATTGCCAAAGCTTCCAAAGAGAAATATCCCTAATTATTTAAACATTTCATTTGAGAAAAATCTAGAACTGTTTACTTTTGTTGTGGAACTATTTAAACGTATGGTCCAAATAAGGTCTACAAACAAGATTTTTGGCTAAAGTGAAAAGTTCTGTTAATTTAAAATTTTCTTCTTCAAGAATAAGAAGAAATTAATCCACTTCTACAAATCTTAGGTAGGTTTCTGTTGAAAGCCATGGATTATTGCTGCTGATAAATAAGGGTTTATACCAAAGACCATTGGAAATCAAGTCTGGAGTCAATTTTTTGTGAAAATGCTAATAGCCTGTGTAAGTTAATGCATCTTGTCTAGATGGCATTTCTTTCTGGCAGGAATTCTCTCCACTTAGTTGAATAGCAACCATCACGATCCCTTTGTAAGTGCATCTTCATGTAGGAGATCCTATATTCATTGTGTGACTCAGGGTAAACAGTTACTGTCAGAGTCAAACCAAAAAGTCTGCACCTAGCAAGGACATTTTGCAGTCCCTACACATATAGGCAGCATGTCTTGACAGAATCCTTAGTGGTGAGGATGAAACAGGTCATGCCTTTATAGCATATGAAGAAAAAATATTTATTCTCTTCATTAAATGGAGAAAAATCATTAGAAGGGACAGAAATCACCACTAATCTTCCTGGGCTGAAGCTTGGTAACCTGCATGAAGACCTCATGCCTTCCTCTGAACATTTCCTGAGGGTGCAGCAGTCTGTTTCACTCTAACTAAGCAAAGCAAAATTCCCTCCAAGCTGAGTGGTGAATTAATTGTGCTCTAGTCACCTGTCAATATAAAACCAGAACAGAGTGTGACTTCTGTGTGAATTGCACATGATGCATAGATGCTATTTGTATGTTAATAACATTGTGGCATTTGGCTTTTCCTATTTATTCCCTGTGCATTGTCCAGATGCGAGCAGGTAAAGTGACCCACATTATCCTCTTTGACACATCACGTGCTGCATTGCCCATGCACAAAGCATGCAATCAATTTTTCCCCCACTGCATACCACAAACACAGAGGCAACCTGAATCACACAGACTGAAGAAGAAGCAGCCTCCCCTCCTCCTGGACCAGCAAGAAGATGGCAGAACAGCAGCACTGTTTTGCAGCTCCAGGACCAAAGTAACAGATGTTGGATTGCTGCACTCTTTCTAGAGCTTAAATCTTCCAAGAATTTCTGGAGTTTACCTGGTTTTCTCTTTCCTACCGTCATTCACAGACAAGGCAGAAGGCTCAGAAAACAAGATTATGCAGGTCCTTAGCAATGCCTGAAGCCACAGTGTCAGCAGGGATAAAGTTGGTGAGAAGGTGTGGCCAATGGCTGAAATATATGTAAGGGTGAAATCCTTCAGAATGAGGATTTTTGAAGATTGTTACAGGGGTAAGAAATTGGTTGAGAGAGATTTTAAAAGGGAAAAGATTTTAGCTTCTTACAATTCTATCCTGAATGATGTTACAGGATGATTCGGTGATATTTTATGTGCAATCTGAATACATAGAGATTTTATTGAAAGATTATTAAATAACTGTGGAAGATGAAGCATGTTAAAACCAGTCTTCTTTTCTTCCGAATAGGTGACTGATTAATTTTTTTTGATCTGATTTTCCATTAGACTTAATAGTTATGCACAAGGAGGATCTTCCAACAAGTCCCAGATCCATATTGTGCTTCCACTGCTCAGAGCAGCATCTCCATTCAAATCTGAATCTGACCCATGCTCCATTTTACTTGTAACTCAATTTTTATTTATATCACAAGCTAGATTGTCTTGATTGGTGTAATTATACCATTATATTATCAATGGAATTTACATTATCAATGCACTTTAATTATCATTAAGGATCTTGGTCTCATTTGATCTGGAGTTAGTCCAAGGAGTTTGAATATTCCAGCACTGCTTTTTGTAGATGCACTCAGGGTCATGACCTAACTGTGAAATGGGTGGTTTTAACCCCATACAGATTAAATAGATAGGAGAGGAAGGAAATAATCTGTCTGAAAGCTGTTAGAGTTTTCCACATTGAGATATAAATAGGACCTGGTTACATAAATATTGCTAATTTTAATAGTGATAATCAAAGTCCTTTAAAAATTTGCACTTTACTTGGTGCATGCATCTATTTCATTCTTCTCTTGCACACTTATTAATTAAAATGACAATTTTAAACTTTACTTTTTGTTACAAATGATTTCAAACTATCATTGTGTTGTAGTTTAATTGAATGCTGGTACCGAGAGATTGATTATTTCTGAAATGTGCAGGTATACTCCAAAAAAATGTTGTTTCTGATCACTGTTTTAAAGATTATTTCTGCAGTGACTGAACTTCATAA
The DNA here is from genome assembly GCA_011074415.1 of Stictonetta naevosa. NCBI lineage: Eukaryota > Metazoa > Chordata > Aves > Anseriformes > Anatidae > Stictonetta > Stictonetta naevosa. Next base: position 99,839,035 of record CM021699.1, read on the forward strand.
GCATCCTTTTCCCATCTCTTCACAACTATCAACAAAGACATGAATTTCAAAAGCAGCCAAAAAGACTATATTACAGGTCTATCCACACAGTCTGGATTATGGTTTCAGCCGTTGTACTAAGAGCCACATTTAACTATTACCTGTAAGAAAATACTTATAGCATATTAGAAGCCTTGAGATGAGAGTACTGCAGGCAGATTCTGTGCTTGTCCCTGTTTCTCTGAACTGAAGTAGGCTGCTAAAAGGAAAATTTCATTTCCTTTTTGTTACACAGCTGCTGGCTGTCTGAGATTGCTGATACAGTGAGGATATGGGCAGGGATGTCTCAGTGAGTCCTGGAGAGATTGCTAACAGGATTTGTACATTATCAGGAGATCACTGAAGTTCAAGAACAAGGGAGGGACACAGACATTTGCAAAAATAGGTGTTACTGTTGGCCTCAGAGACAGTTAATCAGGTCTGTGGTCAGTTTTTGTTAGTTGATGGGTTTTTGTTTGTTTGTTTGTTTTTGATAATTCATCTAGTTTTCTTGTCACATAAGAAATTGGCTCACAATAGTGCTTACAGATCACTGAAAGATATATATATATATTTTTTTTCATTTTTTTTTCCTGGAAAGCATGCTCCTATTTGAAACAATAATTATCTCAAATTTTAGTGTGCATTTCCCCTCTTCTGAAAGTTAAATCTCTCACTGTCATCTACATTAGCAGTATTCTGTCATTCCGTTTTATGTTTATTCTGCAGGAGGTGTCTACATGCTGTATTTAAAGACTTGCATGCAGTTCATACTTTCTGAAGATTAACTGGAGGTGCCTCATATTAGGATACTGTGCTTCCCAAACTAGTATCTGATGTGGCTCAAGTGGCATTTGAATCCTCTTTGGAATGAGGTGTCTGAGGTGCCAAATGTATGACTGATACATATGGAGGCGAATCCTCACCCCACAGGGACAAGAATGCATCCGTCAAGCCTTTCTGCTGCACCTCACACTCCTTTGTCAGATAACCAGGTTGTCTGTCTGCTCGCCTACATTCCCGCTCCTGCTTTGGGGTCACTCTGACCGGCTCTAAGAGCCTCATTCAGATGCTGGCATGCCGCCACACACTGTCCTTTGTGGCTCCAGTGCCCACGAGGTCCGTGCCCAATGCCAGTGCTGTTGAAATACTGCTTGTCACTTATTTCTTTTCCTCATGGAAGTTGAGATCTTTCAGAGTCCATGGGGAGGGTGCTTCCATTAAGGAACTGTCCAACTGATCTCCACAGGAGGAAAAAAGAGCTCTTTTTTTATTTATTATTTTTTTTTTATTTTATCTTCAAAGAACTTACCCAGAGAGGAGGGAAGATAAAGATGAGACAGAATGAGATTCAGATGGACACTTGTCAGAAAGAGACAAAGACCTCACAGCTATACGTCATAGCAGTTGCATTAATACATGTGCAATCAATATGATGTAATGTGTTTAGGTGACCCCTCCCTCCCCCCAAATTTCAGTAAAAGGAGTAGAGGAGCAGGACACCATGGGATATCTGACCTGGATGCAAAAAGCATGGAAAATACTTTGTGGGCTGCAAAGCAGCGAGAAAGATATTTTGATCGGAGAATGACAGTGCAGTGAGCATACACACCTCATGCAACAGCTGTAAATCATTTAGCATGACACACAAAGTCTATACAATATAGACGAGTACTACAAGTCTTCCAGCTACAGTTACCCTCAAGCTACATTTAGGTCCTTAATTTTTGTAAAATTGCACTGTGAGTATTCCTTGGAGCACAAAGCTGTTTCTCAAAACAAGTTTCAGCCTCAGAAGTTCCTACCACCTTGATGCAGAATTTCAGCTGTTCTGATTTAATCGAGTCTGCAAACTCCACGCTTCTTTTTCCTGAAAATTTGATGTTGTTGACTGGGGAGGGGAGACTCCAGGAGAGTTGATTTATTTTGCTATGCTTTTTCTTTTCCTTTAGATATGCTGAGAACTACAATGCTTGAGTACTCAGCAATTAAACTTACTAATTTACAGTTATTTAATAATGGCTGGATCCTGAGGGTGTGTATGTTGAGAGAAATTAGCACTCAGTAGTATAGAGAGGGCTCTGCATTAACTGACAGATAAAGATTCCTCCCATGAAGAAGGAAAGTAGAGTGCTCCCGGTGAAAGCATGGCTTTGAAAGTGGAGTTAGTCATCTCCCCTCTGCTACTTAGTACAAGCTCACATAAGAGTTAGTGTTCAGTGTCTAGGACACTGTAAACATACTGCTTTTGGAGCAGCTCCAGCACTGGCCATTTTTTCTTGACTCCAATATTCATTTTACCACAATCCCCTCTGCTAATGTAGTTTATTAGATGTTTTTTATCTGTAAACTAAATAAACCAAGTGATTAAACTAAAAAAAAATGACTCTTCAAAAGAAGGTGTATTCTTGAGTGAGCTTTGCTGAAAAATGTAGGTTTTTTTGTTTGTTTTTGTTTTGTTTTGTTTTGTTTTTTGTTTGTTTGTTTGCTTTCTGGGAACAATGGAGTAAGTCCTGGAAAGGTACAATTCAGTGTAAGCTAAGGGTAACTCTATGACTTTACTACGTTGTACTGGCTAATAAGTAAATCCACCATATAATTAATTTTAGTTCTAAACCTAAGTAAATAATTAAATAAGAAACATTTTCATTATACCCCAACTTTCTTACTTTGTTCTTTTCTCTTACTTTCCTAGAACTCCCTACAATTACCTAGAAACCATAGGTGCAGTGAAAAGAATAGCCAGGCATTCATAGTGAAGATAAGATTATTCAAACATTTTCCAAGAATGGTTTAGAAATAATTGATTCTCCTCTGGGACCTGAGAATGGAAAAGAGGGCATCTCAAGCTCTCTTTCATCTTATTATCTTGTTTATTCCATTATCCTGTAGTCAGTTCAGATGTAGCTCAAAAGAAAGCAGACTCTGTCATATTTTAAATTCTCTTTTTCTACTCTCAACTTACACCAAGACAAAAGCATATTATCCTACAATACTTCAATTTTACTATACAAGAGAGACTTTTTAGGGGCAAATACTGATCAGACAATTCTTATGGTTAAGTATTATGTTTGGGGTTCATACCCTGTATCTCGCAGCCTTATCTTGCTGCTGGTCAAAAAGATTGGGTCCCTTAATATACGAGCTCTGTCTCCCCTGCCTGCAGCTAGGCTCAAACATGCATTGCTCAATACAGGAATTTCTCTTCTTCCCATTCAGGGTTTTTTGAAGATATTGTTGAGTATCATTTTTCTTGTTCAAAAAAAAAAAAAAATTTGTAATGAGAACATGAGGAGGGAAGATAGCAGAAACAGTGCAGACACCATTCCATTGCTGATGAAATCTGGAGGGCTCAGGTGGGAGGACTGGGTTGGATGCTCTGGAAAAATAAGATAAAAATAAAACTATTGTCCTCCTGGTGAGGTTTTACACTGTTTCTGTTGTTGTTCTCATTACTAATATATTGCTCATGGAAGCAGACATGAGTGAGTTCTCAACCTGTCCTCCTGGGGACAGATATGGCAATGGAAAAAGAGGAAAGTTCATATGATTCAGTTAAGTCTGTAGAGAAACCCAAGCCCTAAATCCGCTTGCTGCTACCATGGTAACTACATTTATAATGGAATGAAAGTATAAGATACAGATAGCATTTCCTCTGCTTTTGACTTATTTGTTTTTCCTATAGCACCTTTCATCTCATCAACGTCAGACTTGTCTGCGAGCACCTCAGCTCAGATGCTTTGCCCTCTCTTGCAGAGTGTCTGCACCTTCTGGAGGGCCTGCTCTCCAGCCCAGGTGTCTCCTCAGGAGGTTTCCCAGCCAACCTGAAACCACCTATATACCTTTAATTTGGCTGCAATTAAATTGCATAATATGGCATGCTTCTTCTTGGCATGGCTCTTTTTCTGGTTATGCTTCTGTCAACACTATTCTTTCCTTCCAAACAGCCCGGCTCTTGAGACTTTAAAGAGATGGAAGGAAGAATGAAAAAGATTATTGTAAGAAAAATTGTACCAACTGAAATGAAGGGTTTGTGAATATTAGAGTAAAATTAATTTATTGCATAGTTTTAAATAAAAGGAATTGAGAATAACTCCTAAAAAGTTAAAACTTCATTTGTATATATATTGTGAACAAAATATTTAACCTTTTTTTTTTTTTTTTCTTTTTTTTTTAAGCTCCCTAATATCTTTCCTGGGCGAAGAATTTTGTCCTTGAAATGAGAAAATAATACAGAAATTAATAATTTCCAATCAAGTTTACATGTTATTTGTTTGTTTTTTTTGTTTTTCAATCTTTGAGATGAAAATTTAATTTCTCACCTACCTATAAGTAAAAGTTGAAAGAAAGGACAAAGTTCTCAGGAAAAAAAAAAAAGAAAAAAAAAGAAAAAAAAAAGAAAAAAAAAAAGAGAAAGGGAGAGAGAAGAGAGAAAGAGTGAAAGAGAGAAAGAGTGAAAGAAAGTAAGAGAGAAAGAGTGAAAGAGAAAGAGTGAAAGAGAGAAAGAGAGGAAGAGGGAAAGAGGGAAAGAGAGAAAGGGAAAGAGGGAAAGAAAAAGCGAGAAAGTGAGAAAGCAGAAGGAAGGAAGGAAAAAAGGAAGGAAGGAGGAAAGAAGGAAGGAAGGAAGGAAGCAGGGAGGAAGGGAGAGAGGAAAAAAGGAAGGAAGGAAGGAAGGAAGGAGGAAAGAATGAATGAGCAAAGGCATCAGAAAAATCACTTACAGATGTAAAATTCCAAACTGAAAAAAAAAAAAAAAAGAATAAAAGTTCATATTCCCTTTCCAATATTAATGTACTGTGTTATTGTTATTTTACATAAACCATGTAAAACACATGGGGTGCAATTTCTTGGGTGCAGTGTGCCAGCTAAGAGCAACTAGTGTAGAGAAATAGGGCTTAATTTAATTTTACTGTAGGGAAATAGTGCTAAGGCAGGAACCTGTCTCCTACTTCTGCCTGGGGATGTGCTGCTGTGTTGACATCTGTTCCTGCAGTGCTCACAAAGAGCTGGTTTGGATGCTTTCAGCAGGGTAATATCAGGTGCTATGCTGTTATATATCTGCAAACACTATGTATTACTTGGGTTTTGAAGAGCAGTCCCTCACCTGCATCAGTCCAATGGCAGAGCTTTTCCTTGGGCTGGGAAAGCTGTGAGTAGTCCCATTCCCAACTTTGTATGTCTGTTTTCTCATCTGTCTCCATTGACCACTTTGGCAGGAGCCTCGCTGGGTCTGCAGTGTTTCCTGACACACAGGTGTTCAAAGCTTCACTGTTTCCCTCCCAGGTTTAGGTTGCTTCCCCTACAAATGTCACATTAGAAGTGTTTGTCTCTTCCAAAAGTTGAGTCACTTTTCCTGACTGCTTTACTGCAGATTGTTGCCCGAGAGAAGTTACTGGCATCTCTTTGTAGCAAACAGATGTTGTCCTGAAATGCCACACCTATCAAGGCTGCATGGGTTGTCTGGATATTGATCACAACCCAAACATCTTTCCTCTGTCTCATGGCTCATCTGTCTTCTTTTCAAGGCCATTTTTCTTTCTCATTGATTTGGTACACTGCTTCTAGGTTTCTTAACTTTGCTTAATTAACAACGAAGTTCAACCTTTTTCCATTCTATGGGAATAACTATTTCAGCAACTATTTCCGCAAAATGATTGTTGTATGAGGATTTTCCCTCCAGACCGAGGGAGAGTACAGAGGATGAAGTATAAAAGGTTTTACTGCCTAAGAAACACACTGCAGCAAATTTCTGTGTCTGTGCTCTTAGCCTGGTCAAATGAACATTAATGTGATTTAGCCTTCAGAGAAATCTGAAGTTTAGATTAAGCCCCGTTACATCACAAATAAAAATGACTAAAACTGGTATAGTCATTTATGAGCAGCTATGGTTATCATCCAATGTCTGACAACTTGTTTTACTTCCTTAACTCAATTTTGTGTCCAAACGCTAAAGGAGGGAGGAGTGTAATATTTTACTTGTATCTCTACAGATAGTTTAATACAATTTCTGTCAGTAGACTAGATCTGCCAGACTACTGAGTTCATTTCAGTCAGTAATATGCAAATTTTATGGGGATCCAGTATCCTCTGATATAAGTGGTTTGAAATTGAACATATATTTTCCTGTTGAAGCAGTTCTCTGGCTTTGCTGCTAATTGTGTGGTTATCTGGCTTTGGAAGATATTCCATTCATTTTGTTGACTTTGGCAACTGTTAATCTAATTGCTTGTCCATATTATGAGGCATTTCCATGAACCAATCTTTTTTTTTAAAAAAAAAAAAAAATGAGATGGATGCTCTCATTCACAGATACGGGATTCTAAAATGCTTGTTGAATATTGCTTATGGAGTCCTGTTGCCTACTCTGTTCAGTTTTGTTGTTAGAGTCTTTTATATTGTTGAAAAGCAGACAGACAATTGGACACTAAAAAAAAAAGCAAAATGATCACACCACCAGTAGGATCATTCTTTTAATGTTTTTTTTTTTATTATTATTATTATTATTATTTCATTCCATGAGATGTTTGGCATCATACTTAAATGATTTAAATGATTTCCAGTCATTAAACTCCATGCTCCAACCCAATTATACTAATGTAAAACTGAACAGGAGGCTCAGGCATTAGGTAACTTGGCAACCCATTTCTTTTCCTTCTTTTTTCAAAGTCTCTTTTACAGACACATGCTGCTGAATGCTGGTCTTATAGCTCAACACTTCAATAACTTTCCCTCTCCTTCACTTCAGGAGTTCATTTTTGAAGCAAATCACCTGCACTTACTGTTCTTTGGCTCACGTTGTGGAGAAGCCTCTGAGCACCAAACCCTTTTAGATAAAACAGACTGGGAAAGATGTGGTCAGGCTATCACCTCACTTGTTCCAACAGATAGAGAGTATTCATTCCATCCAACCTGATCAGAGCTAGTCCAAACTAACCCACCCCAAAATACATACAGGACAGATGCAGGGTCCTCAGCACCAGTGGTTTTGCTCTGGAAATATTCTCCTGCTTGGATGCAATACTTGATAATGACTGAAGAATGTAATATTTTATGTGTTTAGATGTCCACCAAAATTAGGTATTCAAATAAAATATCAGTCTGGCATTGCAGAAGTGGCTACTAAAGACATTAAAAATATGCTTTGTCCACACACTAGTGGCTAAGCTAAAGAAAGGGAAATTTATGGGAAAAAAATGTTATGGTTTCTAATGCATAGTAAATTAGACCACATAATATTACAAACCCTCTAGTCTTAAAAGTTATAAATTTATTTAAAATATTCCTTCTCATTATAGTGTTGTTGCTAACACACATGTGCCTGGGGTTCTACAGGTGGGCTGAAAATATTCTGGGGTAAAAATAACTATTTCCAGAAAACAGTAAAAACTACTCTGACATGAACAGAAATATGTTAGCAGAAAGTGTTTTCATCATTGACTCTGGCTAGGTATTTAGAAAGCATTATGATATTTCCTATTGCCGTTGATGATGATACTTACAGAGATATGCAAATACCCTACTCAGGTCCCTGCCCCAAAAAGGGCTTCCTATCCAAGAAAGAAGATTTGGTGAGACTGGACAAATGGACCATGGCAGATATTTGTCATTGGACAAATACCTTCCAGGAATATCTGTGCTTCATTCCTTCATTCTGTAATCTGCTAATCCTGTCTTCTTGAAGGATTTCAGTGAGGCTGGAATATTAATAAGAAAATTGAAATACATTGCATTTATCTGCACACCAGTATCCTTAAATATGTATCATTTGGTATTCCCCTTTCCTCTTTGTCTTGCTAAAAATAGTTCTGGTTATCTAATCAAAACCCAGAAGCAGGTCATGAAGCTTGGGGACCTATGCACAGAAACAGATCAACAAATATGAACAAATTCTGATACACTACTCACAAATTTAAGTAGTATTTTACTCCTGAAATAATTGATTTGAACAATAAAGAGGTTTTGTTGTTGTTGTTGTTCGTTTGTTTGTTTTTGTTCTCTTTTGGTTTGGTTTGGTTTATAACAAATAAATAGATGGAAAGAAAGATGAAGGGACTAAAGACCCCCGGTCTCTACCAGTGAGGCTATTTATGGAATAGATATTATTTATTAGGACTAACAACAATGGAATGGATCTTGGAGTTAATACATGAAATAACGATTCTGTTACCCAGAAAATGATTCCCTGAAGAGTAGGAAGGACAAGAGATACTGCTGATTCTTATTTTATACTTTAATACTGTATATTTTAGCCATCCTTTCTGTTCCAGGTTAATCTCTGTCTTCTTTCTATGAAAGCTATGATATTGATATCATGTAACAGCTATTACATACTCGTTGTTACTTTTCACAGCTGTTTCATTATGAGAAGAAAAAGATACTGGCTACCTGCCAATTAAATACATGGAATTGCCATTTTCATCTATTGCAATAGCCAGTTTGAGTTGTATTCATGATGTTTTCTCTTAATATAGATAAAATGACAGCATTGGCAAGAGAGAGTGAGTGTTTTTATGATCGGAATATGTGTGTTAAAATATTCAGCCTTTTCAGCAGACTCACAGATGTTTTGGTTTTGAAATGCAAGTTTTGAATTGTTGGTAGTATACTGGTGGCTCCTACCTGTCCACAGACATAAGATCCCCCACCTCTTTGCTCATCTTCTGGGTTTTGGTGCATAATGATCAATAAGAGGGAAGGTTGCATGGGCATACCTTCCCACCTACTTCCTGCCTTCCACACTGCATACAATTATGAGCCCATTAAGCAGTGTTACAATACACTAATATCAGAGTGCTCTTTTTCAGAACTGGATCACTTTACAACAAAGCCTTATCTTCCCTTAGCGTACATCAGGAAGACTTACAGAAAGCAGATATGATCAGATATAATTATTTCCTATAGAGAACAAAATGCATCACAGTTTCTGCTACCTATGTAAATTCTGCATAAGATAAAGAAAGATTAAAAACTGTTTTTAATTCATTGTATTCATCATCAAAATATGATGCTAACTCAAAGCTACCATAAATGTCTTAATGTCAAGCTAGGAGTCTATGCATGGAGGCACATGCTTGGGATGGAGGCATGGGTTTTTGGCGGTGCAAATCTTTGGAGCATAAGTTAAGGCACTTTGTGAAGGGGCCAGTGGGCTTGAAGCAGGAAGGAGCGTTCCCATATGGCCGGGTGCAGTGCTAAATGTCCAGTCCAGGAGCTTTGACCAGTATATACATATATATATGCATATATACATATATAGAGAGAGAGAAAGAGAAAGAGAGATCAGCTTGGAGATATCTATAAAGAATGGCTTGGGCATTGCTGATCCTTTAGACAGCAGAAAATTAAAACACTTAGCTTGGACAGCAGTGACAAGTGATGCAATGTTATCAGTTTCAAACGCCATGGGGAAGGTGTTTAAGAAATTGTAATATTCACCTGGGAGGGTACAGAACCTTCCAAAAACAAAGGCCTCCTGAAACATCTGAACATGTATGTCCTTGAGGTAGATAAGTGTGAAGAAGAATGATGAATGAGGGAGAGAGGCTGTTGTTATCTGAACATCCTTCTCCCTAAACAAAAGCCACAGATGATACTATGTTGTGTGGGCTCTGGGATGCTTCACTTGGTTCTTGCCAAGACCTTCTCATGAAGAAGCAACCAAAACGAGTTAAGCTAAACTGAACTCTGTTTGAACTGAAGATTTAGTCTGAATTAGATTTTCCACAAGGGATTGTAGCATGCTTCTGAACAACAATAGTAGGAGCAACAACAAAGGCTTAAAACTCCAAGCCACAACCAAAAAACTCAGTTTCTCGTTAATTAGAAACATATCCCTTCAGCAAAATTACAGACAGAGGTGAGAAGCAAACACACAGGAAAATTTAAAATAAACTATAAAGAAAAGAGGAAAGTAATCTTTTAATAGACTTTAACTTTGTATTGTTCTATTTGCAACCCCCCCAAAATGGATCTGTATTTATACAGATCCATTGCACTAATATGCAAATATTCTTGGATGCATATTTCCTTAGAGCACCTCATGTTGGGTGGAGAAAATAGGGTTATCACCATTTTACAGGCAGAGAACTGAGGCAGGAGAATCCTATCACTGATACATAATCAGCCCCTGTGAGATGCAAAGTCTCCAAAAATGTCCTGAACACTGACTGGCTTTCTTGTGATTCATGGCTATCATTGATAGAGATAAAATAAATCCTACATGAGTACACAACTGGTTTAAGGTTACAGAATTTGGATGAATTCTGTAAATAATAAATAATGGATTTTTATTGGCTGTCTCACTTTCAAGATGCATTCACTTTCCATTTTCAATGTTTTCCATGCAATTCTGAGAAATAGGATATATATTATACATATATTGACTATATAATATGTTCTCAATGAAAGATTATATACTCACATAAGATCATGATTCAAGCACCTGGAAATTAAAATTATTTAATTGTACATCTATATATAAGTAGTAGAAACAAAATATTTTTATATATTTATAGGTGTATTTACATATGCATGTACATGCATATTCTGACCTTGTAAAATAGGAATCTCTGAAAGTTGGCACCAGCCAACTTTTGGATATAGGTGAGTTAAATGACATTTGAGGAGATTACAGTAATAAATGTCAACTAATCAGCAACTCATCACAAAAATAAGTGCAGGTTGATGTAAAGATAATGACAAAAAATGTTAAAATGCAAAGAAAAAAAAAAAATAGCCCCTCTCTTTCCATCCCTCCTCTTCTCTCTACAAACACCCTGCTCATATTCCTCCTGCTCCCTGCACCCCCAGCTGTGCCCAGCTCCCTCCCCAGACTCCGGCCCTGAAAGTTGCCCTGTGTGGGCTGAAGGAGCTGAAGGGGTTTGGGATCTGCCTCCTCTCTCAGCTGCCAGACCCTCTGGCTTGGCTCTACAAGAGACCCTTACTTCAAACAGATTTAAATAGCCATTTTCCAGGTGTCTCCCAGCTGGCTAGTAACCCAATATCCTAAGGGTTCATGTACCTATTTTTCTTAAATTTCCTCAACTTCCCTTTCCTCTGCATCAACATCTGGCATCAACCTAACCACAAGCTTGAATACTTCTTCAACTGTGTTCAGGCCTATTTTTTCATTATCATCAGACCTTTTTTTTTTTTTTTTTTCTGAAAATCACAATCATTGCAAACATATTTTCATAGCTTTCAATCTCATAGGCCTTCCTGAAGGCAGGATTTTATTACTCTTTCTACATGATTAAGAGTGCTTATGTCATTCATGGATCACCCCAAAAAAATCAAAACTGCACAACCCCATTGATTTCCGTAGACTTAAACCAGGATAAATGGCATGTTACACCATGAGATCTCAGAGAAGTACACCAATTACAAAAGACTGCAAGCAGTGAGTAGATTAGGAAAAAGTGCCATCCAGAAGCAGTAATCTAACTGTACTTTCTCTTCTTCCACTTCAGCCCAACTTTGACAGTGCACTTCTATAGCTCATGCAACCTGTTCTGATGGTGATAGCCAGATAGCAAAACATCCTAATAAAGACTTAGCCCTTTTTCTTTTTTTTTTTAAAAAAAAAAAAAAAAAAAAAAAAAAAAAAACAGAACTTTTAACAGGTTGTGTCTAGGGACAGTTGGTTTAACATTACTTAAAAGGCTGCATTGATGTACCAGATTCTGTGGAAGGAGGACACAAAGGAGAAAATATTCTGGTAAATATCTTGGTAGTTAATGGTAACAAATCTGAACTCAATTCTGACCTCCTAACCCTAATTGTATGAGCTGGGGCAAAGTACCTCTGTCAATTCTGCCTCCATTCTCCCAGATGTTACAACATATTTATCCTCTTCAGGGGGGTAAAGGTGCATTCACTTATGGACAGGAAGCATACAGTGACTGTTTTAGAATTAAATGGAAGTATATTAACATAGACGCATCATGACATCATTAGTGTAAATAGGTAAAACGAGTGTTTTTGCTAAGATTTTTAGAGGGTTTTTTTTTTTTTTTGACTTCTGAGTGCTTTCCTTTAAATCCTTCTGAAAGGACTGATTTTCTAAAGGTGAGAGCTCAGTGTGAGAGTAACTCCCACTTAGCATATCTGAAGGTGAGCACTGTGCTTGAGTTGTTATCCAAAGCCACTACCTGTGAAAATCTTGCCCTTATTCTTGCTTGTCACTGAAAAGTACGACAAGAATGTTTGCTATTATTTAGTTACACAGATTTAAACTTACTACATTTAAACAGGATATAAGTCAAGTTTTCCAATCTATGTGAAGATCTTAAAATCAATTATTTTGAGGTTATCGTCAATAAAATCCAGTGATGCTTTCAAGAGATATTTTAGGGTTGATCATCTTATATTTTCAAGTCAGACATATATTTCTTCCCTATGAACTGAAGAGCCTGGTTCTGCTCTTCTTTGAAGTCAATGGGAGTTTTATCACTGTTTTCAAGGACAAGCAAATTAGAGCCCAAATTTGCATCTGGAACTATGTACAGTAGGGTTCTCAAGTGGCATGCAACTCGTCGCCACAATTATAGTAATTTTAATCAACCTCATTTGCTGTTTGCTTCTCTGAGATTTCCAGGAGAATTTCTCAGCTGCTCTTCTGTGTTGAAATCCCGCTACCCTTTCTGTTTTACAAGCCCTGCTTTTATTCTGTCATTCCTGCTGCAGCCGAACTGGAGTTTAATAAACCTCTTGTTACCCACATCTTCTATCCATATGTCATTGACTTAAGCAGAGCAGTTTGTCAGGTTAATATTTTATACATTTTGTATTTAGACTATTACTTAGCTGATCCACAACGGGATTATAGTCAGGGATAGGAATATTGAGTGCCTTTTTCTTTTTCCCCACGTGCCTGTCTCCAAGACAACTAGATAGCTGTATTTAAAAGAGTACAAAGACCAGACCATCCAAGCTCATCCAAGTCTTTTAGCAAGTGAATGCTCTGCGGTTTTGCATTTTCAGGCAGGCCTTTCACTCAGTCCCCCTGACATCTCTTACCTCAGGCCCCAATGGGTGGGAACCCCGACTGGTAGCCCAGCTGATAATTACAGCTATTAAGCTGCTGCTAGTGTAACTCCAATTTCCTTTTGTTTCTGGTTTTATCTAGTCTAGCTGGAGCGTTTCACTACTGATAGTCATATTTAAAAGCCACAGTGACATCCTTCCTCCCGCCCCCCCCCCCCTCCCCTTTTCACTCAGGCTGGTGATTATTAGGTACATCCTCTCTTCAGTTCTTCAGTTTGAGCTTGCTTGCAGCGATTTTGCAAAGCACACTATAGCTCGTGCTTTCCTCATGGATTTTAATATAAAACAAAATAAAATGAGAATAAATAAATAACATGTGGCCATAACAAAAGATCCCTGGCAACCATAAATTAACAACAGAAAATGCCTGGCAGCCCTTGTAGGCGTTCCTCGTGCCTTAGCCCTGTAGCAGCCAAGCAGAGGTTGTAGCTCAGTTTTAACTAACCACGATCCAGCATTAATGTGAATCTGCTCCTGAAATTCAGCTCAGCAGTCTCTGGATTTCCTCTCCCTCTTTGGCTCTGTCAGGAATAACACCGTGCATTGGAAATGCAATGTTTGAGTGGTCAGGCTTCATTGCTCCCATGTATATTTTTTGGCCTGATAATTACATTAGGGATATGAAATATGTAATGTAAGGTTCCTGTGAGAATTTGCCTCTGAGCAAAGTGTTATCACATGTCCTGGGTTTTCAAAGTGTGTTCAATAAAAAAAAAAAAAAAAAAAAAAAAATCTGTCCAAACAACATATTTAGAAGGGCAACTGTAAGAAAGATTGTGCTGTTCAGCTTTAGGTGAAGCTCACTGCAGCTCCTGAAGATAAGGGACTGTGATTCCTGTGCAATGCCAATTTTTATTAAGACCATTTTATTCCTCTGACCATGAGAGGCAAAAACTATTATGAATCAGACGTTTCATATTCCACAAGGATAATATATTTGTATGAATTAAAAAAAAAAAAAAAAAAAGCCATTTCCATCCTCTTCCTACAATGATTTGTCTTGCTTCATTTCAGACAACTTCTGTACTCTGCCATGTTTGTGAGCTCAAAATTACCAAATCCCTCAAAGGGAAGAGCAGAGTATTTCAATCGAAATTCAAACAAGATTTCATGTGCTGGCCACTTCATATCAATTAACCTAGGTGTGGAGATAAACTTCTGGTTTTGGACCCACATTACAGACAACTTATCAGTATGAATGTGGACTATAAATATTCATATAAAATAAATTGTTGTCACACGTGTGATTAGCAGGGCCAGTGAAGCAGTGGCAAACCTTCATCCAGAATTTTGGTACAGTGAAGTGTGAGCCTATGTCTTTTGTAAGACCGTTACCATGTACAGCTGATAATGTTCAGAAAGTTTCAGAAAGCCACATGACATTAATTAAATAGCAAATAAAATGAATTAATAAACGTAAACATGAAAAAATGTCTCCTACCAGCCGGTCTCCCAAGCTTATATTTCTTTTCAGAGTTACTATTATGAGATGTAAATCAGCAGTCTTTAAATAGATCAGCAGCAATAAAATATTTTGGGTAGGGGGTTAAGATGAAACAATGAAATTGTTCAATCAAAATCTGTTTTTTGCAGGCAATACATTTCATAAATAGATATTTTCCTTCCTGTTTTCCACAGAAAGCATTGTTTTTTTCTCACATACACCCACTGAAATCTGAATGTCCAAAAACATTTCTTCAAATAAAATTTTTCAATTTCACTTTAAAGGGGATCAAAGTGTTTTTGTTTTAAGGAAACACTGGAAATAATAAATAAACACTTAAAAAATCCTTTCATTTTCTCTGGTATCATTCTGCTTGGGAGTAACATATTTTCAATCTTTAGGCTGAAACTTCTATTTATTAAAAGTAAGTAAACAAAAACAGTGACTTCTGCTTCCAAAAGTGACTTCTTTCCATTTTCACCAGATTCTGTTTCAGACTCTGTCTAGGGGAGTACAGTTCTCTCCTGGCTCAGCAAGAAATAGGAAAGCTGAAACCAAACCAGAAAATAACCTGAGGCAGGGAAAAAGGAGATAAAACTGATGCAGGAAATAATTAATAATAATAATTTAAAAAATCAGGAAAATAGTGCCTGCTTTTCTGTCTTCACTCAAGAGAAAATAGGGAGTGTGAGTAAAATAAAAGAGATGAAGGGAGATATGGGGGAACCTTCAGCCAAGCTGACACAGTGATAGACATAGCACATGCTGTGATATGGGTGCATAAGATGTATGGGGCTGAACTGAGCAGGTCAGAATTAAGTTGAGACAGAAGATGGACTGTTCCTCAGAGGATCATGGTCCTCCGTGGTTGTGCTAAGACATGGCAGAAAACACTAACATCAGGGTGCAGCCTCATTCAGTGCCATCCACTTTCTCATCAAGTGGAGGATGAGAAAGGCTGTGAAGTCTCTTCTCCCTACCTCTATCACTCATGTTTTGTCCCTGGTGATATGCTGTGGAGCTCCTTGAAATTTCCATGGACTGTAGGGATTACAAGTATGACAGACTTCCAGATGATTCTTGCAGTAAAGAAGGTCTTCTCTGCACTAATTTTTGTTATTCCAGAGTTTAGAGATCTGTAAGGATGTGGCCTACATCATCCACAGACATCATCAGCTGAAGCCATGTTTTCTTAACATGAATGTGGAGCTCTGAACAAATATCTCATTAAATATCAGCCCTATATTTCAATAGACAAAATTTCTTCAGATTTCAGAACAGTCAGAATTACAACTATAAAAAAGGTATATACATAGACACACTTTTTTTTTTTCTTTCCATATCAGGAGTAATGAAATATATATATATATATTTGTATCTAACATGAAAATTTTTATTATTTTGTTGTCCTTTTTGCCTGTTTACAAAGGTGAAGATTTTGTTATTTATAGGCTTTTAAAGCTGGATCAAGCTGAATAAGGGAAAATTCAGACACTAAGTAAAATTTCCTGAAAGCAGAAGCTATTAGACTATGTAATAATATCCCAAGGGAAATGGAACAACTCCATCAGTTGTGACATTTAAAACTAGACTGGACAATGCACTAATCAATACTCTTTGAAGACAATTTTGCTTTGTCATGAGGGTGGATGAGGTCTTTTCCACATCTAATTTCTCCAATTCTGTGAAGCAGAAAAATGTCATGCAGTTGAAGAAAGAAACTGGAACTGTGAACTGGAGAAGCACTGAGAAACACAAAACATGAGTTTATGCTAGGATGAGTCCTCACTGGTATAAACTGTTTTGAAGTTCTGGAGCCCTGATCTCCGAATTCATTGTGGATGACACAAAGTTTTCTAGTTTCACAAATTTTCATCACTGATATAGTCAATTCAGACCAAGAAAAGTCCTTAATGATATTTCTGCTACTCCCTTTATTCCAGCTAGAATTTGCTCACATTGTATGGAGCTGGTATTCACGTACACAGTGATTCCCTATATTATTTTAAAATAGTTCATATTCTATGTGTAGAACTTTCCTTTAACCATTACAGGGAGGAGCACATTAAAATCCCATGTTTCAGTTGTTGAGTCCCTTAAAAAAGGTTATTCTTATTGATTGTAAATCATGTGATAGATTCAATTGCTCTGTATGTGTGCGTCAGTTTAACTCATTTGAGCTTGAAAAAAGGGTTTTGCTCCAAGACCATATTATGCAACACCTTCTGCAACTGTAACAGTTGCTAGCCTGGGAAGGATGTGACAAATGCACTGCCTTCCTTAGAGCTTCCAGCCCTAACTGTTTGTCAGCAAATTCATTCTACCCCAGTGACCTGCTAGTCAAAATGGTATTGAAGCGCATCACTCTGAATGACAAATGAGGAGAAGCAGCAAGGGTAGAGATGTAGCCAGTGGGTACACACAGAAAAAAAAAAATCTGACTAGATCTGCTAGTCAACTTTTTCTGCAAAGTACTTGAAGAAATGTGATGGTGAGTTTGTTTCAGTGATAAAAATTAAATAACATCTTGAAATGGGAATGAAGTTTCCCTTAAAGTGATAAATTATTCAAAATTATCTGAAATTCCTGAGTTCTGTGTTCAGACATATTGAAAATATGAATGCAAATAAATTCCTGTTTCTGTTGAGAAAATTAAATAACTGCATTTAAAAAAAAAAAAGAAATAGAAAAGATCCAAAAAGTTTCTCTGCAAATTAGTTATATGTCTCCCAATTTTAAGATTTTCAGGTGGATCTCTTTCAGTTATTCATTCATAGAATATTCATAGAATTATTCTCTGAAATAGGAATTAGGATAAAACAGTTTTCTGTTCTATTCTATTCTATTTCAATGTAATAAATATAAACTGTAAGGAAAAGAGATCAAGAGATTTATTGATTTAGCTGTATTTATCAAAACAGTCAATCTGGCACCACAAGCACAGTACACTAATCATACAAAAGAACATACCCACAGCTCTGCTGGACCAGACCGGACTGAAGCAGGGGCAGCACTATTCCCATTCCTTCTAATGTAATGAATGCCACTCTAGAAAGCTTGATTCTTGCTAAGCCTGAGCTTTTTTCCTTGGAACTGATCACTCATCAGTTTTAGGAAGTGTCCCAAAATACAGGATGACGTTAAGAGCTTGATGCCAGGCCATCTTTCCTTTATGAGACACTTTGCAGGGGTTAACCTGCCCTTGAAATGGTTGACATTAATTTAAATGATATTAACTTAAATGGAGGCTGTTCAGGTTGAAGTCAGGGTTATGAATGGAGTTAAAACTGTCTGGTGGTTGGTCACAAGAGATGTTCCCCAGGGCTCAGTACTGGAGCAAATTTTGTTTAATATCTTTACTGATCATATTGATGAGGGGATTGCATGCACTCAGTAAACCGGCAGATGACACAAAGTTAGGCAAAACTGTTGACCTGCTTGAGGGTAGGAAGGCTTTCCAGAAGAATCTGGATAGGCTGGATTGATGGACTGAGTCTAACAGTATGGTATTCAACAAGGCTATGTGCCGGGTCCTGCACTGGGGTCATAACAACCCCATGGAGATGTATAGGTTGGGGAAGTGTGCCTGGGAAGTTGCCCAGCACAAAGGACCTGGGGGTGCTCATTGACAGCCAGCTGAACATGAGCCAGCAGTGTGCCCAGGTGGCCAAGAAGGCCAATGGCGTCCTGGCCTGCATCAGAAACATTGTGGCCAGCAGGTCTAGGGAAATGACTGTCATCCTGTATGCGGCACTGGTGAGATCCTGAATACCTTGAGTACTGTGTTCAGTTTGGGGCCCTTCACTACAAGAAGGTAATTCAGCTTGTCAAGAGTATGCAGAGAAGAATAATGAAGCTGGTGGAAGGACTAGAAAAAAAGACATAGAAGGTACAGCTGAGAGAACTGGGGCTGTTTATTCTGGAGAAAAGGAGGCTCAGGGTAGACCTCACCACTATCTGAAAGGAGTTAGCAGTGTTGTGGGTATTGGTCTCTTTTCTCAGGTGACAAGTGATAGGACACAAGGCAATGATCTCAAGTTGTGCCAAAAGAAGTTTAGATTGGATATCAGGAAGAATGTCTTTGTGGAGAGTGGTTAGACATTGGAACAGGTTGCCCAGGGAAGTGGTTATGTCCCCTTCTCTGAAGGTATTTAAGAGATGTGTGGATGTAGTATTTAGGGACGTGAGTTGGTGGTGGACCTGAAGTGTTAGGTGGATTTTTGAACTTGATGATCTTCAAGGTCTTTTCCAACCTAAATGATTCAAGATCCTTTGAATTCTGCTAAAAAGAACATCTCTTGAACATCAGTTCTAAATGTCTATGAAGGACCCGGACCCACCACCACATAAACTTCCTTTCCTCCCTTTTTCACAAAGACCATTCATTATTTGTCCTCTGTTTCCCCAGAAAAAAATAAATAAATAAATAAATAAATAAATAAAAATATTGGAAAGCCTTCCACCATGCAAAAATGTACCATTTTGGAATGCAGAAAAATAAATGAAAAATAAAAATCCCAGCCTTCAGGACCCTGACTGAAGAATAATTTTCATTTAATCTAAGGGATGTAACTTTGGGTATATTGGCATACCAGCACTGGAAGTATTGCATGAAAACAAATTAGTCTTTCAGATAGTCAGGACTGCACAGAGCAGACCAAAACTGCCATCTTAAACTCTATCCAAAAATCATCTTGATGGCAGTGCATATCATGGAGCAGAGATAAAAGATACTCTCCCTTGTATCATATTACGAGAAAGGAGTTTTATGCAACATGAGATGCCATTTTTGTATGTTCTTATAATAAGTGCCTGTGCAGCATATTTTAGTATTCCATATCTGAGGCAATAAAAACATGTCACAGGCTCCACATCTTACAGAAGAAGCTTTAGTTTTCATGAAGTAACACATAATTAAAAGTAACAAACTTGTCAACATATACTACCTGAATATCCACCAAGATGATAAAGAAATAGGACAGACTGTATTTTTCCTTCAAGGAAACTTAACCATAGATACACTCTTACATTTTGGAGAGAAAAAAATGTCACTTCATATTTGAAAAAAAAAAAAAAAAAAGACACTAACCTTATCTAGAAACGGGGAAGGGGGAGAGATAAAAGTGGAAATAGATGGAAAGCTTTTCTGAAAGAATATACAATTAATTATCCAGTATTTTTTCTCACTATTTTACAGTACAAATAGCTGAAAATGTTTATATAGCCATTCCATCAATGCTAATAAGCTTGTAAACTTGAGAACTGGAAAACACGGATTTGAATACATTAAATCCTACTTACATATTTGACAGAAGGCTAAAATCTGGCTGTACTACATCTTGTTATGAATTCACAAATTACTGTTGGTCAGAAAATCCTGACACTAAACTTTATTGCTAATTGCAATGGGTATGGGTTGTTTTAATAATGAAATGTTATTTTTCAGAAACAGCCTGTGGAAAACAATTTCAAATCTAAAAGTACGGCAAAAATGAATACATTTGCATTAGGAAAATATAACATCCCTAAAGGTTGAAGGAAACAGTTTCAGAAGCATTTGAATTAACTGTTAATGTGAACTGAAATACAAAAGATCAAAGATTTGGGTGCTGTGAATTACACACATCTACACCGAACTTTTCACCTAATAGATTAATGGAAATAAACTGCTTTTGAAGTCAGGTGTGTTTCCCAAAGCTTTCAAGCTGCACAGAGCCAAAGACTCACCTGAAAGCTGCTTGATATCAAGTTAGGCTTTAAAGGCTCCATTCCCAAAGAGGGAAGCAAAGAAGGGAATGTTGTTTTAGCCCTGTTTATTTACAATATACAGAAGTTAAGAAAACAGAATTTAAAAATAGAACCTCAGACTTTTCAGTTCTTGTGCTAGAAAAATCCTGCAAAATGTTACACATATGCTTGAGGATTTTCATTACATAGGACTTTGTGGCTGATGTTGTAAATGCTGCTGCACTAATTACCAGTGATTATACATTTGCAGCAAATGGAAAATATATTAGTATTTCATAAAGGAAATAGCAAATGTTGATTTCAATGGGCTTAAGGCAAAGAGTCAAGGAAAGCTATAATCAGAGACAGTGTTTCTGCAGCAGGGCCTTGAGAAATCATCCATCTGATTCACCTTTCCATAGGTACCATGCCATTCTTGTGAAACTTCTAGCACACGCTTGTCTAATGTGTTTTTAAAAACCTTTCTTGGGTACATATCCTTCAGTCCCCCCACCCTACCTCTTGTAATGTTTGCAGTGTTCTTAGGAAGTTTTTCCAAATGCTTAACCTTATATCCCTTTTACTGCATTTGCCAAGGCCACAAATAAACTGATTTTTCTATTTCTCTTCACAGCAATCTATCACGTATCTGAAAATTTCTATCAGCTCTTTTTTTCAGAATAAGCAATCCTATTTCTTTCAGGAAACAGTGGTATATCATGCAACATGTTGTCATATAAGCCATAACTCTCATCATTTCTGTTGCACCCACCTGAGCTCTCTGTGATGGGTGTATCTTTCTTGTGGGCTTGCAGTTAAAACTGAACAGTTTCACGGTTGAAGTCTCAGCAGTTATGCAGAAGGTAACAAGAGGTGTTCATATGTTTTATAGACTATGTGTGCTTCTCTTTATGCACTCTAGTACAACACTAGTTTGGTTCACACAATCATAACATTAAAAGTTTACTGACATTCTCCTTTTCTTTCCTTGGAATATAATATATGAAGTATCTGTTTTCCAGTGTTTTCATTCAGGTAAGAAAGTTTTATTATGTTTTGCATGGTCTTCTGCTGGAGAGGGCTCTAAGCTGCCATGACTTTAGAGACCAAATCATGTTACTAACACGTTAGCTGTTCCCATCATGATATACTTGTTTGTACTCATCCCCACATTGCAAAGCTATGGCCACTGTGTCTGCCTACTTACTACTTTAACAATAAACTAAGCTGACTAAAGCAGAAGTTACAGGAATATTCTTTAATAATATGGCTCATTTCTGGGTTATGTGAAAAACTTGTGAAAGAGTTCTGAATCTTTTTATTATTTTTTTTTTTAAAATTCAGAAATACTTATTGGTGACTTTGAATAAATGATTTTCAAATTACAAATTATCTTCATATTGTTTGGTTTTGTTTTTCTTTTTGGTCATTCATAACTTTAGTAAGAGGATCATTTGCTGGCTAGTTGTCTCAAGGCATCACTTAAACATTTTTCCTTAAATCCCACCCATCTAAGAATCACTGGCCTGGCACACACAGTGTGGACTTTGGAAGCTGGGTATGAGGGGACAACAGTCTGGGAAAGTTCCTCTCAGTCCCTATTCCCACCACCTCCACCAAATGCTGGAGAGCCCTTGGGTGGCCTTGAACGCAGCTGGAAGATCAGAATGCCAGGCCCTGCAGACTAGAATGGGGCTATTGGCTGTGATGTATTTATGTGCTAGACATGCCTCTAGCAGTGGTTCCTTTCTCTTGCCCTGGGGTGCAACGAGGTGTCTGGGCTACACAAAGCATTCTGCATGAGAAGGGAGGATGGGGGAAAACTGGTAGCTAATGGCATGTGCTTAGCAGTGATTGCCACAACCTTGAACTTGGATGGAATTTTTGTGGGGTTTGGTACCTGCGTTTCCCTTCTTCTTAATTTCTTTATTTTAATCTTTCAAAGGTGTACAGTCTCTAGTTTGAGTCATGTGCACTTGTTTATACTTCTTAAATGGATGATGAAGCACTTACAACAGTAAATAAAGAGTAACAAGTACAGTGCATGAACAATGTGATTTCTCAAAAAAAAAATAAACAAAACATTCTGCTAATATAGTTCATTTTGAATATAGGAAATCAAGCATTTCAGGAAGGGATTTTCACACTGAACATTTTCTACTAAGAAATGTATCCCCTTGCCCAAGATGATAGGTGAGCAGTTTAATATAAATTGAAATTTAAAAATGAAGCCAAAAGTTTTCTAACTGCAGTTAGACAGAATCTGGATCTGATTTATCTCAGTGGATAAAACTATCACTAAGAGAATGACCCTTTTTATTCATCTGACATGCTGAAAAAAAAAAAAAAAGACACTATGGGTTATAAAAATCACATTAATATTTTTTTCTCCCAGATGTGAACTCTGCTATACTTCATGAAGGAGCTTTGAAAGACTGATGGATTATGCCTGATCAGATTTGCCAAACTTGGGAGATTTTCAGTGAAGGGTAAATTTTGATACTCTAGGGTTTTATCTATATTTGTATGTAATTTAGCACAATAAAAGCAGATCAGTGGATCAAAGCTATTGCTGCTGAGGCACCTACATCTGTACCACATGTGGTCCAGGGGCTTTTATTTGGACTAAATTTAGTCTAGACCGAATATCCTCATTACACATATGGTTTGAAGCTGTCCAAAGGCCCAGTCACTACTTTGGACCTGTGTGACCCACTGCATTTGGAGCACATTTGGTGCAGCAGTGCTTCTAGTGCAGTTTCCTCCTAAAGGAATCTCACCTGCCTGCTCTGGAAATAAAACCAGCATACACTACATGGGGCTGATCAGGAGTTTCACTTCAAAACTTCACTGTTCCAAACCAGCTTGTTACTAGGGTTGCAGCCAGTCAATTGAATACGGAATTTGGCATTTTTTCCAACAATCTGGAACAAGACACATTAACAGCTAAAATTCCAAAACATCTGCATGTTCTGAAGGAATGCATGCTGCTGAAACCTTGCTGCAAATTGCATTTCCAGTTTCTCTGTTACTAAAGGCAAGGATCAGATGGCTTGTGAGTCTTAAAGCTCTGTGATACATATGCAAGGGGAACCTTCCAGCCAGATTTACCTTGGGATTGCAAATTTAGGAGTGACCCAAGATTTACAAACATGGGAAGGAGCCTGAAAATCATAAAAAAGGAGAGGTTCTAAGCTCCTTCCTGTGTATCTGAGAATATAAACTACCAAAAGCCCTGATTCAGCCTCAGGTTGTACCTGGAGGTCTAACAGTAGCTAAATCAATTCAGATCTGGGGCTCATAAATTATCAAGGTTGCATTGCATGCTGCCTCGAGGTACTGAATGTAGTGGGGACTTACCAATGACCCAGTTGCAGGTCCATGTCACAGCAGTGCAGATCTGATAGAGAAAAAGAGTCCTTTGTGGGAAGAAAGTCTAAAAAAGCCCTTGCTCTACTTGCTGTGCAGCTTTGGATAAATGATACTGAACATACGAGGTATAGTTGAAAAGTATCAGGTTGCCATTTTCTAACAAAACACACCCTTCAGATTTTTATTTATTTTTCTGCTCTTCTTTATGCGCTTCTAGAAGTAATGCAATAGTGGAAAATAGGTAAACAAAAATCACAGCCAGGCTCTGTGTTTAAAAAAGTTACTTTGGAAAGAGGACCTGAATCACATATTCATATCATTCCTTTGCTGCTTTAACTCCCCACCTGCATCCAGCATGTCACGCTGTCCTCATATAGTGACATGTACCAGCATGTACGCTGTACATCTATATAAATACACAGGCACATATATATCAGACATGGAGGTGATGGCTGCAGCCAGATTTTGTGCCTCCACAGTGCAATGCAGGAGGGAAAGTAGAAAAACGGCACAGACAGCTCCTCACAACAATCGAGTTCAGGCACTGAAATTAGTAAACTGGCATTTGTGTAGCAGCAAAATGAATTATTCAGGTTGCCATGTAGACTGAAAGGTTAATTTTAAAAGTCTAGCTCGCCTAAGAAGCACTGTGCAAAAAAGCTTGTAAGGTGTAATGCTATGCTAAATGTTCCTGTGTTGCTGGATGTCCTGTTGTCTGGTAGCAACTTCAGTGGCTAATCTGTCCTATAAATTTCAGGTAACAGCTGAACAAAAATCAGGTTCCCTGTTTTATAAATATATATGTATATATGTATTTTTTTCTTTAGGACACATCAGGATACTATTTGCTTGTATGCCACCAGGCTGCAGACGCCCCAGAGAGGCCAGTGCCCTGAGGCCTGGGAGACTGCCCGGGCCCTAGGGCCACATTTAGCTTTCCTGTGAGGACGGAAGCCCTTTACTGGATCCATCCCGGGCCTCTCTCTGTCCCCATTCCCTGTGGCAAGGGCAGACACGGGTGCTCGCAACACGAGGTTGATGGAGGCTGAAGGGACAAAGTTCCTTTTCTCCTTTTCTCCCTCCCTGGATTTGACTTTGATGAGACACTACAGACTGCACCTGAGCATCCCTTCTCACCAAAACTTCTGTCTAGCTCAGCATTTCCTTGTGAGCGGCTCCACTTTCAGTGTATCAGCATTTTCCTGACATGAAAATATTTCCCTGAAAAATTTCTGACTGGTCGGTTAGTAGGACAAGTGTCAGTACCTAGCATCCCCAAGCCATCTGCGATTATCTTTGTGTGTATAGGCTAGAGAGAGGGGTAATTTGTACACTGCAGGGCAGTGTGTCCTCCAGACACTGAATATATGAAGCAGGACTTTGGTGGTTAGCAAAGCACACTAGCTTGAAATTAAGGAACGATGACTTGTTTTAATGCACCTTGGCCTTTTCTGCCACCTCCATGTCATGACTTAGGCTCCTCTCCTGTGGGAAGCTCTACTTAGATCACCCATAAGCTCCTTCTAAGGCAAAAATCTGATTCTGTGCTGTCAGAAAGATGTAAAAATAATAAAATAAAATAAATAATTAAAAAATAAAATAAAATACTGTACAGTACATTTTATTTTGGGTATATATATATTTTTTAATATATATTGTCAATGTGAAATAACTAAAACCAAAATTCTGCATATACATGGAAGATGTCTATCAATTAATTATTATACATATACATGTGTCTATAAATGTACTTGTAAATAATCATTCAGATTATTCAAAGTATTATTCAGATTATTAAAAATTTTTGAAAACCTTAACTAAACAAAAAAAAGTCTACAGCAGCAAAAGCCACCAAATGCATGTCTGAGGTGCCCCAGTGAGATCAGGTTCAACCATCGTTAGCTTATTTGCTCATGAATAGCAAAGGAAGGAGATTTAAATCTTCATTGTTACTTCAGTAGGGTCTAATTAACTTTCCTGCTTCCTCTGAGAAAAACAACCACCCCGAGACAAACATACATGGATAACATCACCCAATATCCTGAAAAGCACGGGGGATTTTCAACAGTTTCCAAAGTGAGGTCGTTTCTCTCTTTCTCTGCTTTCATCCCACATCATGCATCTTAAGCAAACACCAAAGGAAAAAAAAATAATAATAATAAAAAAATCAGGATGACATTTAGAGATGTTTGTACAGCTCGAGATTGTGAGGCAGAGAAGATGACTGTCAGAGATACACAATACTGCAACATCTCATGCATCACATTAATTCCCTGGTCATAAGGTGAACTGTTTTCGTCCTTGATGTGCTGCTGGCTCTGTTAACAGATTTCTGACTCTATTCCTGTCTACCAATTACTGTCCTGTGCCAGTATCTGCTGTGCCAATTGCAAGTGCATCTCCATTTGAAGCGAACCAAACTGGGAGTTGAAAATCCTTGCCTGGAAGCATAGTTTGGCATGTTTAACTGTGCAGCTCTACACACAGGCCATGCTCCTCCAATCTGTTTTCTTTCAAACCTACTTTTGTGCCAGAAAGTATTCACCTGGAAGTCAGCAGTGCATGAAAACATTCAAATCAGTCTGCTGCAAGGGATTTATAGACTGTCTTTGGTGTAGGGCAACTCACCAGAGAACTTGACTTCAGGCTCTGGCACCACAACTCCTTTTTCTTGCTTCGACTGCTTCTTGTGTCCCAATTAAGATAAGCAGTTTTTGAGTTTTCAGTGACGAAAGCCTCACATGTGGTCTTATATTTTACAGCTGTTAAGATCTTTGGCTGCCAAAGAGAGCGCACAACTACATTAATGAGTCTGATTTTTAAAATATCGTGTTTCATATTCCAGATGTAAAAAATAGAAACCTTGTTTGTAGTGTTGTAGTGTTGGCTTAAAGTTTGCCATGGAAGCAGTTCTACAAGGAGAAAACAGTTCAGAAAGCAGAGTTGTCCAATGATTCACAGAGATTAATCTTTTTTTTTTTTTTTTTTTTTTTTTCCCCTAAACACCACCCAATAAAATTATCCTGACCCCAGTAGTCTAGCCCTCTTGGGTGCAGTAGGCTTTGACTGTCCAGCTGATGTTTCATTGTCCCCCTTTCCACTGCACAGTCATTATTAAAAAACAGAAGCAATCAAACTTCTGCTCATCTCCTTTCCCCTCACCATTGCATCTGACTGTGAAGAGGTCTAATTTCAATAAAGCCTCATTTCAACAAACTGAAACTCCAATTGTACCTGGTTATTCTAATATCTTCCAAAATATATGGCTTATGTTCCCTCAGGTCAGGCATGAACCATACATGGATGCACTGCAGCTGCAAAATCTGTCCTCATGACTATTGCAAAAAAAGTGGACCTCACTACCTCCCTTTCTAAATGACCAAAGTACTGTCACAGGAATTTGGCATGCTTGGAGCACAGCTGGTGGGCTGCATCCCTCAGGAAATTTGTGCTGCAATTCCCTACCATGGAAAAGCCCATTCACAGCATTTGCATCCCACCCCCACCCCCCCCCCCGCCTACCCGCCATCTCATTCCTTCTTTAACATCACAGATTTTTTCTTGCTCAGTTTTTCTGATGTAATTGTGCATGGAGCAGAACTGTAAACCAGATCACAAGAGTGAGCTGTATTAAAGCACAGTTATTTTCTAAAGCCTTTTCCAAAGAGATGCCATCTCAAGCCCCACAGAAAGTTGCAAGAACACAACTGAGGAGAAAGCAAATTGTGGTATGGGGGTGAGAATGACAGATGGGGGAGGTAATCCATCAGCCTACTGCACCATCAGATTAATCAGAAAAGCACAGGAAGCTGCACCCCTAGGCACTTCTCCACCTGACTTTATCATCACAATGGCCGTGAAGCAGGAGTCAGTGCTTACACCAGCCAGGTGCTCCCTACGACATGTAGAAAGACAAGATGAGACACCCTGGGAATTTTCAGGCTGATCACAAAGGTCTCAAGAATTTTTAGGCATCTCCAGGGTTAGTTAACACTAGAGGGAAGATCTGGGCTTTCTGTGACATTAACTGGAGATAGGTGCCTAACTTACTTGGGTGGAATAGATGAGATCTGGAACTTGTTTTTTTTTACCAAACTCCTAATGAAATCAGCTTTTAGTGATAGATTTGGAGCAGGATTATACCCTCATTTTCATGGAAAGCTACAGACCAGATGACATGTCACACACAGTTCTGATATTTCAAACACATTTTGGATTGTTAAAGATTCGAGCTATAACTCCTAAAATTTTATGACAGCATCATCTGCTTCTTCTTTCCTTTTAGTTTTGGATTTTTTTTTTTTTTTTTTTTTTCCTTAGAGAAGCCATTCTATAATTTTCTAGCAGAAACAATCTTTTTTTCCTCTGAGTTTTCTGGAAGGGCCTTGGTACCGGTGTTTCTTTTTGGCTTTAGATATTTTCTAATAAAATGCATTTTGGGATTGATTATTTTTGTTGAAGTACATATAACGTGAAACACTGCAAGCATTGACATCCTGCCTCTCTGCTGAAATCAACCAAAGCTTTGCCAATGGCATTAATGGAAGACACTGGTTTCCACAGCTAGTTTTCAGTTGACCAGCCTTTCTTTGGAACTTAGTTTTGTGTCTGTAACATCAATGCCAAACATGGATTTGCTATATCAGAAAAGTTTGGAGAACGCCTCTGAAGTGTAGTTCACTTTCTTTCCTTAAAAATCAGCCCCCCAAACAAGCCCAAGAGCTCACAGCGGCTTCTGCAAGGCTTTGTGGAGTGCTCTTGCTTGTGCATTCCATACCTCCGATTTCTGCACTTCAGTCTGTTGGTGTGTTCTCACAGCAAAACTTTTTTTCTTCCCCTACCTTCAAGCAACCATTATTTCTCTTTACTAGCATTTCATCTACATTTTGAATTTGTGTCTTTCTAATCCTTACACTTGCTGAAGTCAAAGAACAGATGTGTCTATAAAGATAAGAATTTCAAAACATGAGTTTCATAGAGAGCTATTTTTGAAAGACTAACTCTTGTGTTTCATGATTAAATGAGCTCTGAACTCTTTTGAGGACATGGGCAATTATGTTGGTGGGTAAACACTGGGTGCCTTTAAAAACTTGGAGCAATATTGGCATAGAAGAAAAAAAAAAGAAAAGAATTTCTACATTAACAAATTACAAATTTCTATTACTTGCTTCTGGTCTCTAATTAGCAACAGGTAAGTTAAAAAAAAAAAAAGTTAATAAAAAGTTAAAAACAACTGAAAAAGGGAAAGCAAGACAGACAGAAAATTGTCAAGCAGGTAATAAACATGAACAATCCCATGCAACATATTGACTGGCATCTTTCCTGATATCCTCAATTTCTAAAAGATCATACCTTTATGAATGAGTACCTATTTTAAGTATAGGCTAGCAGATGCACATGTAATGAAAATCAAAGCTAATTAATCATATCATCATTGTGTTCCATGTTTAATGCCTGATTCATTATTTATTAGGGAAGAGAGAGATTTTTAAGGCCAGAGGTGTCATTATAATTATGTAGTTTGACCTCCTGCTTGACTCAGTCAATACAATTTCACCCAGTAACTTTGTTTAACACCAATGCCTGTTTGAACTGCAGCTTGGCCTTTACTGAAGTGGCCAACCTGGATGTGAAAGCTTCGTATGATGGGGAGTCTACCTCAACCCAACAAAATCTGTTCCAGTTTCAGGGTGGAAAAGAGTTTTAAATAAAAATCAAAAGGAACTTATCATTGAAAAAATACATTTGCAATTGATTTAAGAAAACAAACAAAAACCACTATGCTGAACGCTATAATTTTATCTTGAAAAAAAAAAAAAAAATCAACTCAATTAAACTTTGGTAGCTAACCCTAAATTATTCTCTACGTATCATTTAGCATATATATTGGCTTCTTGTCATATTTTTTTACTATGTTTTTTCTTTCATTTTTTTTCCTCACTAGACAAAAAAAAAAAAAAGCAAAACAGAACAGTGTACAAAACCTTTGCCCCTTAGAATACAACTAATTTAATGACTGAAGAAGTATATCTTTTCATATGTGTCTGTGAGTATGCCTCCAAATTCAGAAGGTTAGAAGTATTGTGGAATGATCCTTGGAAATTTAGGTTTGGCATAATTACATTAAAATGTAGGAACTTCAATGAGTTAGATCAATCTGGGAAATGACCATCTCTGTTTCTCTGGCTTG
Organism: Stictonetta naevosa; assembly: GCA_011074415.1. NCBI lineage: Eukaryota > Metazoa > Chordata > Aves > Anseriformes > Anatidae > Stictonetta > Stictonetta naevosa. The sequence goes on from CM021699.1 coordinate 99,868,830, forward strand.
TATATGACCAGACAGATCCTACTCACAGATTAAGTAGAACCTCAGGTGAATTATGGCTTCCAGAGAGCCAAGGTTGAATGTCATCATAACACAGGTTCTTCAGTCTTTGGCCTAAATTTTGATGGGATGAATCTAACTTCTGCCCATAGACTTTCTCCTGGAGCTGCAAGCATCTTGTGTCATCTTGTGCCCCAAGTGGAAACTCTAGGTACAAATGAACAAGACCTGAGAGAATTTCCCTATGAGGAAATTCCGATGGCTGAGTCTAGTTTTTAAATTTACTCCAAATTTCAGACCAGGTATCACCTGAAGTGCATCTTGAACCCTCTTAGACTTGAACAATTAATTTAAAGGCAGAAATTTCTTCTGCTTCTACATAAGTTGTTAATATAAAATCATTATTTTTTTGTTGTTGTTTGTTTGTTGTAGCTTCTTTTGATTGGCAATGACAATTACAAAACTGTCTTGATTATTAAAAATTGTGTTATATCTATATATACGTCACACCTATTGTTCAGATATTCCTTAAAAATAAATGACTAAGTTTTGTTCTCTCTGAGAAAGATTAAATATCCCTATTTCAGCAGAGGATAAATGAAGCATGAGAGGGTTAACTGCAAAAGGTTAGTAGTGTCTCAAGAAGAGGCAGAATTCATCTGACAATATCAGAGATGCAGTCACCCCAAAGTTGTGAGTCATCACCATACATAATCTGAATTAAAGCAAATAAATCACAATAAAAAATACCTATTTCTCCCCACTGCCAAAATAACAAATTCAGGTGCCTCTGTTGCAGATATGTTCAGTCAGATAAACCCCTCAGAGAAGACAGAATTTAAGTTTTCTGAATTCTTATAAAATGCAATAACTACTGTGTCATTCTGCATTTTACATTCAAACATTTCCTGGTAGTTACTTCTACGCTTTTAAAAATTCAGCCAGATCCCTTCCAATTCCCCTGGCACACCTACCCTCTGTGCTTCCTATGCATACCATGTACGAAGCTTTAAGGATTTCATCTGGTTTTTACATTTCAGCCAGCGCTGCTTGAAATACTGTGTTTGCATTTCTTTTTTCCTTCATATTCCCTTAATGTGCGGTCTTCATGTATGAGCGAGATGAGGAAGGAGCTCAGAGGCACGCTTACTTTCCTCTGCAGCTGCTCTTTGTGACTTCACAATGAGATGCCAGACGTGCAGGAGCACTGTAAACCCCAGGCTTCTCCCCTCTTGCTGATGCTTCTGTCCCACTGTTGAGGAGACTCAAAGATCATAAATGCCTTTTAAAAGCCTCCACCTCCAGCATATGCCTGTGCATTAATATAGGGAAAGGATTTCTCTAGAATGCTGCTTACACATTTCAAAAGTGATTTTATTTACTATTGCTGGTTTTTTTTTTTTTTTTTTTTTCATTCTTGGGTTTCTGATATGCTGAGTTTAATGGTAAGATTGAAGCTTGCCTTTCAGAAACAGTGTGTATATGTTATTTGCTGCATCTGAAAAGCAGGTGTTCTCAAGCCAATCTGAATATTTTGAGCAAATCCGTGCTTTGAAATGCAAATGCATTTGCAATGTCTGCATAGTTTGAGATAAAGCAGTTAACAATGAATTAATCCTTGTTTTATGCAGTTCATTATCAAGAGACTATGACCAGGCCAACAATGTATTTGGAACATAATAGGGTCTTGCCAAACAGGTAGGGACTCTATTCAAAATGAGGACCTACAGTTACAGTGAGTCTGCTTTTTGAGGACTGCATAAAATGGCACAAAAAATATATATATATAGTTTTCAGTTTATGCTCAAAACCTGAAGGTGTAGGTACAGTCAAGGTTTATGCCAGAATCAAAATTTCCCAGAAAGTAGTAAAAAGAATGTCATATGGAAAATTTCTAGAAAATTTACTTTAAATGAGGAAAGGTTCACTTCTGGGGAAGGTGGCTTTTTTATTTATTTATTTATTTATTATTATTTTTTAATGAAAAAGGGTGCCAAAACCATGCTATTTTCATGAGTAATTCTCTTTCTCTGAAAATTTGAGACTTTGACAATGAATAAATATATAATAAATATTTTCTAAATATATATATATTTTTTTCATTGAACCAGCCAATGTACTTGGTCCAGGTCTTCTGTGCTTAATGGGATCATGTTGATGTAGTAACTGCACTGTTCCCATGGCAGTCAGTGTGAATGATGGGAGAAACAGTCCTGGAGTGCAAAATTAATAGTTCACCAGTACACCATTACTGTGCATTCCTTCATCTAAACAACAATTGCAGCTAATGATCTTCTACCATGTTGCTCTGTCTGCTGGGACTGTGGTAAAAGTGATAGCTCTGTCTACATGCACAAAGAACAACCTGCATCTCTGTGGGTTGAAGCCTCAATCTGCAAACATGAGAATGACTTGCTGAATTTGACTCTGTCAAATAAGCCATGATGTTGAAGAAAAGGAGGAATATTTTCATAATAAATAAATAAATAAAGAGCTTCTAGGTGACTCTTTTGCAGTCCCACACCCACTTGGGCTCCATACTTGATCTCTCTCCTAGCCTGAAACCTAAGACTAACCCAAAGCCTACCCCAGGGCTGGGCTGAGCCTTAGCCATGGAGCCATGGATTCCTACTCTTAGCTTGGTTAAAAATAACTCAGCAGACAAATCTGGTTTACACATCTGCCCTCACCTGAAATTTGTTAGATATGCACCCACTCTCCCATCCAAATATACCACAGGTTAATTAACAGAGAGTTAAGTCTAGATAAACAGGTAAAGGGAAAACTTCCTGAGTGATTTGCAGAAAAATTTTTTTTTTCTTTCTTTCTTTCTTTCTTTCTTTCTTTCTTTCTTTCTTTCTTTCTTTCTTTCTTTCTTTCTTTCTTTCTTTCTTTCTTTCTTTCTTTCTTTCTGTCT
>CM021699.1:99872143-99907057 GCA_011074415.1 Stictonetta naevosa
TCTTTCTTTCTTTCTTTCTTTCTTTCTTTCTTTCTTTCTTTCTTTCTTTCTTTCTTTCTTTTCTGGAACATTGGATTGTTGTTGTACATCCTGCTAACTGTGGCATAACTCTGTATGGCAGTCACTGTCATAACTCAGGGCTTTGTTCACTAGATTCTGTTTTATATTCTGGATCTATTTAGTCTTATCTACTAAGTGTTGAGATGCTATACAATTATTTACTTGAACACAGAAGTTTTCTTCCCATTATATATTTTTTTCTCAGTATGTTTTAATGACTGCTATTCATGATTCCAAACTGCTGAAAAGAGGACTTCAGTTTTGCCTGTCTCTAATCGCTGTAGTACATAATAACAGATGGTAGTAACCTGGCTTATTCAGCAAATGGTATGAGATCAGACTTCTCAAAGATTTCATTATCCCAATTAATAATTATTATTACTATCAGGAACTAAGAATGAATCTTCAACATCATATGTTGTAAACATCTTGACCTACATTTGCAGAATTACTAGCAATTCTGATTGCCTCCCTTTTTCAGTTTAGAGTGAACAGATTATAAAGAGTAAATTTAGCAACATTATTTGAAGGTGAGATTACTTTAAGGGATGGTTATTAGGTTAGGCAAGCAAAATTAGTAGGTGCTTTCTAACTTCTTGGTTGCCATCACTTCATCACTTAGCTTGGATTTTGTTCAGTTTGGGTATTGATGTGTGTTTTTTGTTTGTTTGTTTGTTTGTTTGTTTTCTCTATAGTTGCTAGAATGGAAATATAAAATTAAAAAAAATAAAACATTAACTTACATAATGTTATATTAAAGCAAATTACCATTTGTTGTGCTTTTATTACGATATAACTGAACTGGTTATGCTTAAAACTGAGAATTTATTTCACCACTGTCTCAAGTCACAAGTGATTCAAAAGCAGAGCAACAGTGACAGAAAGAGAGGAAATACTTCCTGTCTGTGCTGACTCTTTCATTCTACTCTAGTAATATACTATATTGCTGACCTGGAGGAACTTTGGGGGTCCAGAGGTTATTGGACTGTAATCAATAATGGATTTGAGGTCTCCTTTCCAGCTAACAAACCAGGATTCGATAAAAGTCGAGCTAAACCAACCAGGTCTCTGCTATGGCCTCTTGGGCTGGTAGACCAATTACTCTAGTTTAAATTGCAAATCACTCTCCTATTCTAATATTGATACATTTTGTGAAAGATAGAGTTTGCACATTTTCTTTGTTCAGAATAACCTTTAAATATGAAACAAAGGAATTACTTTAAAAAAATTCCCATTCACAAGCCACTTCTCAAATCATTATCTTGCTGCCTGACAGTACTAATGAGACCTAACATTCCATTTTTTTTCAAGGCCTTGAAGACAGTGTCCTCATGCATCCCAGAAGGAAATAATCTCTTGTTTAAAATTTAATAAAGAAAAATTAACTTTCACAGGTGCTGTGTCAAAGTCCTTATGTAGCTTTCAAGAATTTCAAAGCCAATCTTCTTAGAATTTATTTTAACGTATTTTCATCACTGATAGCAGAAGGAAAATAATTACATAAATGTAGGAATTAATGCGTGCCCAGCAACACTTGAAAAACCTTTAAAACCAAGTTTCCTATCAACATTTGTTAAAGATGCTGCATACCTACTTAGTAGGCTAAGACAAGCAAGAGCAGGTGAAGGGTGTCATGACTGACTCGACAGTACTCTGTGATATGTTTCTGTGATACGCAAAACTTCAAGTCTACAAGCCATGCTGAATGTAAAGATGGCTGTAAGTTGGTGGAAAAGCTTCAGGCATAAATCACTTCTGCAGACTTATAATCAAGGCAGTCTACCAAACAAAGGAAGTCATGGTTAACATGAACACTACACTGCATGCTAGGAATTAATCATGTTGATCTTATAGGTATTATCGAATTGGTCTTCTTATAGATAGGAAAGAGTTGGGCAATGAATTCTATGTGTATATATATATGCAAGAGAAAATATTTGCGTCTTTAAATTTCAGATGAGTAAGGCACAAATAGTTTCAGATACTATCAGTTTTGAATGCTTTCTTTTTTTCTTTTGTTTAAGGAAGCCCTAGGTGTCTGTTCTTTTCTTCACAGGTAGCAGACCTCTGGTACTCCTTGCTGAACAGTGTCATGGATGCAAGTATTTTACAGGATTTCAAAGGAAAAATGAACAAGGGAGAAATGAACAAGTAAGGATACCTGGTCCTGTATAATCTAGAAAATGGGTAACCTCACAGTCTTAATCATCTGAACATGAGATGGTTAATAGTGTCCTCCCCATGTCATGGTGAGTTCCTATATAACCTATCTTTGGACTGAGGCAAAGAGTTTCACATGGACTCACAGTTCAAGGCTAGAATTTATTCTGCTTTTCAAACAGCAATGCTCTCAGACACTTTGAACACATGGTACCGGCCTAGCACCTTGGAAGCTTCACATGTCTGGGAACAACAGGCTACTGCTTCCAGTACTGTTTTCCTGAGGACAACCCCCTTGGCCAAAAAACTGACCCTTTAACCCTTTCTACAGAGTGATCTTGACTGACAAGTCTCTGCCCCTGCATTTCACAACCTCTTCAAATACAGACCTAGATCAAGTGGTACATCCTGGTCTTGTTTACCATGTATATTTTAGTGACCAAGCAGTGGATGCACTCATGAAGCTCCCCATGGCTATTCCAACAACACAGTCACAAGAGCTTGGTTGCTGCACAGAGCAGGGCCAGCTATATCCTTGGCTCTTTGAAAAGTCACATATGTTCTGCATTGTACTATCAGTATGTTAAATTCCTGACATGGGAATTTAGGAGGGAATCCTTGGAGAGTTTTTGCAGTGGATTTGCCAGAGAGATCCCAACTTATACTGTTAGGGCCTCTGTGAGTATTAGACTTTCCTAAAAGGCATGGAAAAAAACAAAGGAGATGATCCCATTCTTCAGTGTTTTTATGAATACATCAGTTTCTTTAAATGACAAAAGTAGTAACAGAGAATAAATATACAGATAAAATATCTGTATTCCCTAATTGCCAGATATCTTATGAAAGTCAGAAACAACAAGGAAGATACAACTGAAAACTAGAAAATATTGCACAAACCCTGCTGGGTAGCTGCTTACCAACAACAGGCATTTTACTCCTAAAAATTATGACTTTGAATCTACCACTTTAGTTATGTTTCTAATGTCACAGTAAAGAAAAGAGTTTTCTAATTTGATGGTCTCTAGAACAAGTGTGTTCATCTCAATCTTAAAGCTGAGTGAATAGTTTGCAGAAAATAGTACTGCCAAGGGTATGTCCTCCAATGTTTCATGAAAGTCTACAGGCAGCTCACCAGGTTAAATTTTTATGTCATTATTTATTTGGATATTTTATTAAGCCCTATGTGGATCTTGGTATTCTCTGAGACTTTAATGATTGGAATTTATGCTCACACTTGGATATATGAAATTTTATTGTTTTTGAAAGTATCGGAAGCAATTAAAATATGTAAACTTAAGCTCCCGCACAAGCATTTTTGAATTCATCATATTTGGGATTCAAAATAGATTCGATTAGTTACATAGTGTTTTGCTTCCTTAGCTGAGATTCTGATCTAATGATCATTAATTACTGTTGATTGCCCTGAGCTGTGGTAAAAAGCTCACAGACAGTGAAAATCAACTGCATGACTAAGCATAGAGAAATATATTGTAAATTCTGTTTAGGACTGTAAAGAAAAGTCTGTGAACAGTTTTAGGTTATGTTTTCATTCTTTTGCCAGAAGATTTGGCTAAAAGGGTCTTGGTCCATCCATTCAAGCTGATCATTCTCATCTCCAAGGCTGGCTACTTCTAGCCATAGAGAAAGTTGCTCAGAGGGGGGAAAATATGAACCCCCTAAACTTTATCTGCCATATACACAGTAGAGTTTCAGAGTACATCTGAAATTTCTTAGACAGATATGATTTTAGGCATGACTGATAGATCTTCTGAAATGTATTGCGTCTATGGAAACAGTAGAAAATCTTTTCTCATTTCCTATATATTACAAGCTACTATGGATTATTTTTACACTTACTCCAGGAAGAGGTATTTGGTTAACATACTTCTCTCGGCAATTTATTTCAATTGTAGTCAATCTGACTAATGAAAGTCTCTGTCTAATTTTTCTATTTTGAATTTGCTTGACTTAAAATGCTATACCATAGATTTTTTTTTTTTTTTTTGTACCTTCCTTTCCTAGGTTAAATTGTCTTTTAAGATTTATTATTATTTTTTTTTTCTGTGAAGATTCATTTTCAATGAAATCAACCCACCTTGAGTCTTCTTCTCAATAAGCTGATCAGAACCACAGATCTTGCAGAGCAGATGTCTCTGTTTGAATGCCTTATTCTCGTTGTTATTTACTATTCCACTAACCTTTGTGGAAAAATTTATCATTAATAACTGTATATTTAGGATCACTGGCAAGGCTGGTGTATAGAACCAGGTTTGATGATGGTCCAGATAGAACTCTACAGTAATCCCTCTCTTTTGATGATGATTTGCCATAGACAGCTAGGTTTTCAAGTGTCAGCTAATTATGAATTTCTTTACTCTATGTTTTATTGACAGTCAATGCTATATTTCTTTTACTCCAGGAAGTCAAAAATCCAGGCATAACTCTAAGCACATTATGTCTGCATAGGTTCTTTGTCAACCAAATTTGTAATCTCATCAAAGAATGAGTTCAGGTTTGTGTGACAAGACCTATTTTCCATTAGATCATGTTGGCTGGTATTAAATATATTCTGATCCTTTGATTCTTTATTAATTGAATTCAATACAACCCTTTCCATTATTCTGCTCTCACAGATATCAGGGAACAGACAGTAGTCACCTGAGCTATTCTGCTTACTGTCTTTGATACAGACTGCTTTTTGTACTTTTTATGAGAAACCTTATGATTTTTCTTCACTGAGTCTCTTGCCAATTTTTCCTTCAATTTCAAGCTAACTTAAACTCTCTCTCTTACAAGCACTTGGCTGAAATCTGTTCAGTAATGCAAAGCAAAATGTACTAAAAACATATTATATCTGACATTGCATAAAAGCTACAAGAAATTGCAAACACTGCTTGACTTGCAAGGCAAAACACAAGGTGGCAAGGTTAAACTGTAATGCCAGAAAACACACGCAAAACTCTTGGCAACACAGGCTTAATTCTTGTACTTCATAACAAAACCCCCCAAAAGGTCAATTTTGTGCTGTCTGGGTTCATTGCAAATGCTACACATAACTCTATAGCTAATTCTCTACATGTGATTTCCATACTGCAAAGAATTTTTCATTTTATGGATGGTGACCTCTATCAAACTTGCAATCCTAAAAGTAAGAAATCCCCAAATCCATTTATGTCTGGTCTACATTAATAAATTGGCCATCACAGTGACTTTATTCCAGAACAATTATTCTGTTCACAATACTGAGTAGTACTCTAGAATAAAAAATACATATATGTCCAAAAGACAGTACTGCCACAGAACAGCAATAGTGGGGCTTCCTTGTAAAAGCAGAGGCACCTGGAGCCTGGGAGGATGGGATCCTTTCTAGATGGGTAGAGTCTTTACTGAATTAGTTCCCATTCCACAACCCCAAAATAAGGTGGGAGAATAGGGCAGTCACAGAAACCACGATCAGGCAACTCATCTCCAGGCAAGTCTATAATTGCCAGAAAAGTCCAAAATCAAGCCAGGAAGCCAACTGATCAAGGCCAGGTCAGAATCAGCAAAGTATATGGCTAGGGACAACGCACCTTCACTACAGTGCAGGCAAGGACCAATATGAGGGCTGTGCCGAGGTGGGGTAGCCCCAGACAAAACTTCTCACAGCTCATTCTCACAGTTAGCTTTTTTCCAAAGCCACATGGCTTCATGATATCAGAAGGGATGAGGATGCAGGGCCTGCTGGTGGGCTCAGTGCCCTGGCACATACTTGTACACCAAGCTATGTTATAACAGCCGTTGTGGAATATCTTGTTCAATGACAGACAGTTTCAATATCAAGGCAAAGTCTTACTAGCTAGCTGACATTCTTGTAATACTTTGCTTCTGCCACACATTCAATGAAGATGTTTCAGGGAAGAAGATTCTTAAGGTCAATGCTTGTAATTGTCTAATGCAAGAAGAATTTAATGTGCTCTGCCTAACTCTTGCTTGTGTAACATGTGGCTGTGTTGCTGGATGTCAGCTGAACCAAGGACCTGTGCACCAGAGTCCTGAGCATCTCATCTAATAGTTTATATTAACTTATGTTATTAAGGGAAGTTTTAATTGGAATTGTAAAATTTCACTAAATTTTTAAAATCTGTTTTCTTAAGCAGTCTCAGAGGTTTCATTTTTATGTGAAACAGAAATTGCAGGACTTATGTTTTCATCAACATTTTTAAAGTCTTGTTTTCTCACTGAAGATTTTACAAAAAAAAAAACAAACAAAAACAAAGACCACATCCATCTTCAAAATATATGTATATTTATAGCACAAAAGGATTTCTTACATACATATCAAGGATATATTCAAGCCATTGTGAATGATCCCATTGTCAGAACTTAACAAGTTGCCACCTGTCACCTGAGCTACTACAATAATAGCTCATCTGCATGCTCCTTGCCCTTGCAAAAACAAAGTGAAACCAAAAAGGAAGTTTATGCTAATAGATTTTATTTGACAAATGCAACAGGTACAATAGTAGCTTGCATAGTCTCATATACTGTGGATGTCTGATAAGCAATAATTTGCCAACCTGTAGTAATGAATTACTTGTGATTGTAATAAGATATGCTATTATGTAGGTTTGATTTTATCAGTGTATTGGAGTATTATGCTTATCCCAGACTCAGTAAGGAGACTTAGAGAAAACCTAATTATTCAAAAGCTTCTGAACATGAGAGTTCAAAAGTGCTTTGACATATTGCTACTTCCAGATTCACATTTTACTCTGGTGAAAGTTCTCATAAACAGATGTTTCACTGACTAAATGTTCAGGGATATATACTAAAGCTTAGTGATATCAAACTCAGGTATTTTGTATCTGTTCATTATACTGCTTGAACAAGTAGTGCTCTCTTGTGTCAACAGTAAATATTTTTGAACAGAAGATTACTTTTAACTCCATCAGTTTTGGAATATCTGAGTTGCTGACAGTGACTTTCTAAATGCCTTCACCAGGAAAATACACAAACACCTACTGAAGTCCCTCAGAAAGGCTCTAAATGTATATGAATTGCTCATTTGCCCTTCATAAGGTCCTGTGTTTTTGCTTAAATGGTTTAGATATAAGCTTGTTTGTTTACTTAGATAGGTGCCAAAACCTTGAAATTTGAGTCTGTCAAGGTGAGAGCTTCTAAACACCACAGAATCAACACTGCAGCAGGTTACTTTCATGGTTCATGTATCTCCATGTGAAGAGAAGGAAGATATTTTAACAGCAGTGAAGAACAAAAATAACTGCTGGAAAACAAATATTTTACAGATGTAAATACTGGAAGGCTGAAGAGTCAATATGTTTGCTTCATCATTTAGTTGAGAATTCAAGTCCAATCTGTTATATTTAAACCCGTAATACAATTTGTCATTCCTAAGCAGTACTCACTTTCATCTGTCTTTTTTTCTTTTTACTTTTCCCTACTTGGAAACTTTAGTATAATGCAATAATAATGTTCCTACTGATACTGTTTCTGGCTGTAATAGATAAGTGGTGAGCTAACCACTTTAAAACAGCAGTTTTGTATCACTGACACTGTCAAATCTGATTCTAACAGCTTAAATAGACATCTCCTTTTTGTTGTGCGTATAAATATAAGCACATATATGCTCACAAGCATATATAAGTCAACATATATTAACTGAGATACCATACTCTCTACATCTTTATCTATATATACAATATACAAGCACACAAAGTGAAGGGCGTGCAAGATGAACACGTATGTTCCCTTTATACACACAACTTTTGTAATGCTGAGATAATGCTGATAAGATCATATCACCAATACAAACTCACAAATAATTAATCACTTAAAACATACAACATCTCATCACCTCTATGCTTGCTTTCTGTTGTGGTTGTTGTTGTTCTCTTTTCCTTTCCAATCTATATTTAGCTTGACCATACTTCAGAAGTTCTGCCTTCACAACTGTGGAAGTTGGAAACATTATTTTATTTTTTTATTTTTTAATTTTATTTTTTGCTAATATAGGCCATAGACAATTACTCATTTTTTTCAGAGATCTACGCCTCTTTTCCATGGATGAGGAGAGGAGGAGCTAGACAGTGTGTGACTTCAACTAATGTGATTCTTCCACCAGGAAGAGACTATTAGCAGTACCATCTTCATCTGTACTACTAGATATAAAGGAAGATATATATCTGTAGCCACAGTTACACCAGTGAAAAGTAACAAAAATGTGATTGCAATTGTATGTCACATCACACTAGTTCTCTAGTTCTCTTGATAGCTTTTTTTATTATTTTTTAAATATGTAAGAACTTACATAAGAACTTATACTTCTTCATTCGAAGGCACCAGAACATGTTGCCCAGAGAGGTTGTGGATGCCCCATCCCTGGAGTTGTTCAAGGCCAGTTTGTGTGGGGCTTTGAGCAACCTGGTCTACTGGGTTGACTAGCCTACGGCAGGGGTGTTGGAACTAGATGATCTTTAAGGTCCCTTCCAACCCGAGCCATTCTATGATTCTATAATTATATCAGCATAAATATGTCTATGTCAAAGGAGCAAAGCAAAAAGAAGTGTCAGTAAATCATGGGGACTTCATACAGCTGTCAAATACATTGTTCACATCATGCTAATTAGAGTATCAAAATCTCTGGCTCTTTTATTTGGGAGGGGAACACCATATTTATATGAATATGGATTTTCTGTTTGTTTAAGTCTTCCTGTTGGATCAGTAGAGTCCAACACTTCCTTGAAAGTCCCTGCATATAAAAAGGCTTTGGGTTCTTTGGGAAAGTATTATAGCTTACCTCTCTCTTTCAGAAACTAGCAAATAGCAATAATTCTGTAGTAAAGATAGGGCACTGGTGCCTAAGCTTTGATGATGAATCTCATTTCTATGATTTCTTCATAAAAAATAACACCATTTTTAAATCACTGGCATGGATGAGGTATTCACTTTTTTTTTTTTTTTTTTTTTTTTTTTTTTCTGTAGCACATAAATCTACTGATTTAGAACACTGTGCTCCGCTCCAAACAGTAATTTGTTCAAAGAACTCCATCCCCATTTTATTTATCCAGTTCCATGATTTCTAATCAGTATGCACATGCAGTAATTAAGTGTGCCTGTTGGGAGAAAAGCATAATGTAAGTTAGCATCCGTCAGAAAGAAGGTTGATGGGGCTAAGTGACAGAGCCTGGGTGTGCAATGTAAGTTGGGTTTAGGATAAGCAGACAGACCTGCTGATTTCTTTGCTGTTTACATTTTGCTCTGATGAACAGAAACTGTGAGTTAACTGAGTTTTCCTATCAGTACTATATTAGGCGACACATGCACATATACAAGCTAAAGGAAAGAAGACTAGACCTGCTGAATTCAGAGAAGATGAAACAGTTATACCAGCCAACAGTTTTCATGTACAAAACGCTAAATGTGTACAGACATTGTAGGCTACTCAGAACTCCACTGAAACACCCACTTGGGAGTCTGTTGTATACCATGCAGAGGGTATGGCAGGTTACGGTATGGTAGACAGGGATGTAAAATGTATATATATATATATATATATTTATATAAGCAAAACATTTCTTAAGCAAGTGACTTCTCAAGTTAATACTTTACCATAAATATTCTGTCTCTGAAATCTTCATTTTCCTCTCTGCATCAGCTTCTCCCCACTCCTGCCCCGAAACAGGCAGCAGCACAGGCTGCAGAATATATCCAGCTGAACTTCTGCACTTCCTTTTAATAAGGACAGATATGCAGGGAACCAGAGACTGAGTAATCAGTTTATCCAGCTAGAGACAGGGCACTCTTCTCTTCTGAGAAAAGCATGTTATTTGCTGAGGTAGAGATGGTATATCATCATTACTAGCATTATTTTAAATACTGTTTTTTTTTCTTCCCTAGTGTTTCCATTTCCCATGTATTTTATATTTCAAAGTTTCACTTTTACAATGGTAAGCATTCCATCCTACTTTGGAAAACTTCTTACACATTGCACTTATCGATGTTTTAAAATTATGTAGTCTGACTTTAGTATAAAGATCACCAATGGTGAGTGACTTTGAATTGGAAATATTTTAAACAATTTTCTGAGCCCAATAATGAGACCAGTGGGATTAATACACAAATATTTGACCACTTCTAATAAGGATTTCATAATGTCCTCCTCCCTGAATAAGTGATTAAGTCAATTTGAATTCATTAGCTGTATTTATGCTGTTTCCGTAATATTGAAAGAAAAATGTGTGGTGTAGAACTCTATGCTGAAGTCAAGCTCCAGGCATTCCTTAGAGACTTTTTCTGGTATCTCGATAAGACAGCACAGAAGGGTGTAACCGTGGCAGCAATTTGAAATTTGCACCCTCTGGCAGATCCCTTTCCATCCACCCACGCTGGAATCATCATTTCCTAAAGTAGACATGCCATCGCACAAAGTATGATAAAGGCACAGTAGCAAAGACCAATGATGGGGTGTTGGGGGGGGGGGGAGGAGAGAGAGAATAAATAAATAAAAACAACAACACACATTATCCTCTGCCATTCAATATCAGAAACATTGTCTGGGAAATTAATTGCTCAAATGCCACAACTGTTCATTGCTTGGTATTTAGGTGTGGCCTTAGCTATTTCTTATAAAAAGAATAGCAACATAGTCTGTTATCAGCTAAGCTCATGCATATTTGTTAGTGGGAGGAAATCTGGGCTTGGTTGTCTCCTGATTTATACTGAGAAAGGCCAAACTCTAGAAGCAGGAAATTACACAACAAGGCACTGTATTTCTCTATCCACATTATGCCAATACTAAAAAGTCAAAATTTGTGTAAGTTTCCAGAGTTTAGCTTACCCCACTCCTTGAAATGATGACATTATTGTATTTCTACACTGTAAAATGGACAAAGTTTTGGATGTCCAAATGGTGAATGCTGAGAGTTATTTAATAAAATTATGCTGGAGTTATTTTATAAAATTACACTGGCAGCTTACCTCTGTTTACATAAAAATAAATAAATAAATAAATAAAAACACTTGGATTTTCCAAACTGAGAGCTGTCTACCATTCTATCTTTATTTTAATTTGCATTGCATACTCCTTAAGTCTGGTCAAAGATTGTCTATTTTCTACATGTGAATCAAAAGTAGCACTTTTCACCCATGAGCTAAAAAAATCTCCTTTATGCTGCTAGAAACATATCCTCTAGTACTGGTTATTGAGCTGGTATAGCAGAGTTAGGTTTTGTTTTGCAAAACTGTAGCTACAGCATCTCTTCATATGCAAACATCTGTGTTCATGGTGTTTTCATTGTGGTGCTAATAACTCAGCTGTGGAAGCAGCAATGTTGGCTGCTTTGGGTGCTGGTTTGCCCTGGCATGAAGAGCAGAGCCTGCACTCCTCTATTTTTAAACCCACCAAGTCCACTGAGATTCCAGTATTGATTCTTAAGTGTTAAAATAGAGTAGGTTTAGACGACTTCTACTTTTGTCAGACTCTAAAAAATAAAAGTTTGAAATTATTTCTGTGTTGAATTCTCATTATCTACATATATTTCTACTTGTTTCACTTAACACAATTTATTTCCATCACATATATGAAAAAATAATTGGTCTCTTAGGCATGCTTATGTGCTTATTCATGACTGAGGGATACCTTTATTTAGAATTTTTACAATAACTCGTATTGTTCTATCTAGTCTCCTACTGAGATCAGTCAGGGTTTTACACCACATCCTCAAAAAGAAGCACAGAAATAAGCCCAGTTTTAAATGTCTGATAACTCATTACTGTGGTTGTCCATGCTCATAACTTCAGGGAATGAAATAATGATTTGTCATAGATATAGAGGTCACATTTCTTTTCAAGAGGCTTCCAGTGACAGAAACTTTCAACTATTGCTGTAAATATAGCATACTAATTTAAGCAGTATGTATGCTCTCATGTTGACCCTTATTCTGAGATAGCCTATTAATACCTTTCCCGGAGTTCCTGTCAGGCCCTTGCAATGCAGTGGGTGGACAGCAGGTGGGCAGGGGTTGGGCATGCAGGAATGTGGCCTCGTTCCCCAAAACCCACATCAGCACAGCACAGAACAGCCCACCAGGGCAAAGTGAAGCAGGAGCAATCAAGGAGGATGCAGAAATGCTGTAGTCCCCTGCCCATGCTGCTGCCACAGCCCTCATTGCTTCTGGGAAGTGGAGTTCATTTCTCCAGATGTATCTAGGATGCTATGGTACTGGATGCTTTAGTGAGACCACAGGAGCTGAATGTAATGTAGTGGGTTTATGTGGCAAGGTTTTGGTAGCAGGGGGCCATAGGGGTGGCTTCTGTGAGAAGAATCTAGAAGCTGCCCCATGTTTGGTAAGGGCCCCACTGCTGACCAATAAGTGATGTTGTTTTACGCCTGTGAGAGAGCATATTTAAGACAGGGAAATCCACAACAACAACAACAATAACAATAAAAATGCTGCACCACACAGCAGCTGGGAGATTGAGAGGAGTGAGGAACAGCCTTGCATGCGCCAAGGTCAGTGAAGAAGGAGGGGGAGAGGTGCTCCAGGCGCCAGAGCAGAAGTCCCCTGCGGCCCGTGGTGAGGACCATGGTGAAGCAGGATGTCCCGCGGCAGCCCATGGAGTACCACGGTGGAGCAGGGTTCCACGCTGCAGCCCATGGAGGAGACCTCGGTGGAGCAGGTGGACCTGAACCGACGGAGACTGCAGCCTGTGGAATGCCCCTGTTGGAGCAGATTCCGGGCCGAACCTGCAGCCCGTGGAGAGGAGACCACGCAGGAGCAGGTGACCTGGCAGGAGCTGCTGCCCATGGGGGACCCAGGTTGGAGCAGTTTGCTCCCGAGGGATGGACCACATGGTACGGACCCATATCTGGAGCAGTTCTTGAAGAGCTGCTGCCTGTGGGCAGCCCACACTGGATCAAGGGCTGCATCCCATGGGAGGGACCCCACAGCACAGGGGATGAGAGTGACCGAGAAGGAGCGGCAGAGAAGAAGCACTATAGACTGACCATAACCCCCTTCCCCCCATTCCCCTGCGCCACTCGGGGGGAGGAGGTGGAAGAGGGTGGATGGGGGCAAGGTGCTTTTGGTTTCTTTCCTTTGTTTCTCACCTCTCTAGCTTGTTAGTAATAGGCAATAAATCTTACTGTTTCCCTATTCTGAGTCTGTTTTACCCATCATGATAATTACTGTGCAATCTCCTCGTCCTTATCTCAAGCCTTGAGCCCCTTTCATCATATTTCCTTCCCGCTCCTCTTTGAGGAGGGGGAGTGAGAGAGCGGTTGTGGTGGAGCTTGGCCGCCCAGCCAAGTAAAACCACCACACGTACAAATTAATTTTTCGATATAAGCTGAGAAGTTTACTTTCTTAATCTTCCCTCTTTCTTCCATTGCAGAGAGACATGGCTTTATGGGTCAAACTCTATGTGGGTTTTGTGTGGTTATGGACTGTCTTTAAGTCTTGGGTGCCGAATAGGACAGTACAGAAGAATGTTCGCATTTTAGGCTAATGATGTCTTTCTCTCTCCCTGAAATGGGGTTTCTAAAAATAAAGGACTGAGACAGTGTCATGTAGTCTGTTGCTGTATCCAGCTTACCAATCTTTTATATTTGAAAGTAATATTTTCACAATACCTTGAGTTAGTGTGTTACTATGCCAAAGCAGAGGAGTTCAACTGACAAAATTTTCCGATTCCAGCTCTGGCTTTGGCTCTGCATAGCTGTGAAGATGAAATCTCACTTTTTCAGAGAGTTGTAGCCCATTACAGCACATTGGAAGTGCCTGCCAGCCACTGCCCTTGGCTTTGGGCATGTATTATAAATGTTCTGGTGTGTGACTTACAGTAGGGGTGTACAGTCATAAGAGGATCACTGAAAACACTCTCTGCTGGACTCTTCTTTTGTTGGTATTGCCTTTTTTCAATGTTTTCACTAATCAGGGAAGGGGAAGGACAAGGAGCTTGATCTGACATCTGGAGCCTTTGCTTTATATTCCTACCCAAATAAGGTATATGCTTTAGAAAACAGGACCAATTATTTACTTTAAGAGCCAAACAAAAGTTGCTGGAGAGGGGGAGGAGGGAGAGGAAGGACAAAATTTTAATACGAACAAATACTATCAGTTATTTACTTGTATTTATGTCATCAAAGTATCAATGTTGTGAATTAACAAAAATCAGGATATCTTTCCTGAAGTGTATAATGATTCTTTTATACAGGTATGGAAACAATGGAATTTTCTCCTTTACTACTTTTGTTTGCACAAATATTAGTTATGAACATATTTTAACTCAAGGGCTTGCACCAGAGATGTTGGAGGATGCATAGGCTCAGAACAAGCCGGGACAGCCCCAGCTGTTCAGATGAGTTCCGAGCTGGCTGGCTGTGTGATCTTGGGAAAGGCAGTCACTTCATGTCTGTTTTCTTCCCCCATTTCCTTTGCTTATCTAAGCAGTAGTGTCACTGTATGTAATGGGGTGCCTCCCATTTGGCCTCCAGTTGTTGCAGCAGAACAAACTTCAGCTTCCTCTCTCTAACCCTTTGTTTTCATTTTCATCTTGTTTGTTTTCACATTTAGGAAAATGTGTCCCACTGATGCCCAAAAGTGTGTGCTTCTGGCTGGGCACCAATGTGATGACTGTCAGTGAACAGGGCAAAGAAGGTAGCTCTACTAATTACGTGTAAGACTGGGACAAACGTGGCACCCCAGAATGCATCTCTACCTCGAAGGTCCAGGGGACATCTGACAACACCACCAACCCTGTTGGAGCTGTGTACTATGTGGCTTATGCAAAGACTCAGGAACAAAGGGATTTCATGGAAAGCTGTTGCAAACCTCTCAGTGATCAGTGACTTCACTGTATGCAAGTCCAGAGGGATGCACTCTATCTTCAAAACTCTGATGCCACCAAGTTTCATTCTCTCACCCCTATCTACTCAAGCTTGAGAACTTGAGTAAGATGAAAGCATTTCAGAAGAACAGGACAGACTAAAGTTTCCATTAATGCCGTGTATCCTTGCAATAACAAGGAATCCATTAGTGAGCCTGTAGCAAATAGATATGCCAGTCCTTTCTTTTCAACATTCCATGAAATCTGTACAATTCCTTTCAGAAGCTGGATTAATATGTCCCTGTTTTAAAACAGCATTTAAACTAATGATGAGTTCACCAACTTCATGTGAAGCAACAGCACATTGTGATCTTTAATTGCTTTCTCTCTTAAGAAATCTCCTCTTATTTCAAGACTGAATTTGTTTAACTTCAGCTTCCAATCACTGGAAAGTTTCTGACTTACAAAAAGAACAGCTTCCAGACACTGGCTGAAAGTTGAGGTTAGATAAATATACATTTGTCAGTAAGGCTGAAATGCCCCTGCCTAATTATTTTCAGTTTCTAAGCATAAGTACATATACACTGTGATCAAGTTACTTTTCATCCTTCTTTTCATCTAACCTAACAGGTTGAGCTTATTTACCCCCTTATTTTCCAGTCCCTAGTTTATTTGCCCATCTGTTGCTGGATTCATTATAGTATTTCTAGCAGACATCACATTTCCGTACTGATATGATGCAGTAACTATAACTCTAAGTGTAACGGTCTCTTTACACAAAATAATGATGATTTTTATAACTGCTGATACCAAGACAACAACTTTTAGGTCATTGATTGCCTTCTAAACGTTTGTAAATACCTAAACATTTAAATGTTGTTAAATATTCTCTCTGTGCCTTATCTTCTGCTCTTCTGCTATCTCAGCAAGAGACAGAACTGAATTTGGAAGAACACTTTCAGTTCCTTACTCTTGAAAGTCTTCTACCAAGGGGTGATTGTTATTTTTCTTTCTGCTAAAGAACACTTTTTAATTATTGAAACTGATTTTGTGAAGAAACATTATGGAAATGAATGTGTACTCCATAATCTGGAAAGTAAAATGTCATTTTCAAGGCTGTTAGAATCATATACTGAAATGCAACTCTGATGAAAATTGCTGAAAATGGCTACTCTATGTCATACACTCATATGAACAACTTAAATTGCTCATTCTTTTTTTTTTTTTTTTTTTTTTAATGGATGATTAAATCAAGTCCAGGTAGGTATTACTACCTGGCAGGTATTACTAAAAAATCCCTAGAAGTGATAACTTTACAGTGAGTTTGTGTACCACCTTTTGGTTTCTAAACTATTTGTCTTTCTTTCTAATTTATAATAGAAATGCTGAAAATAACTTTATCAGTTCGAGTACTAACATTGGTATTCTCAATTTGTTGTAGGTGAAAACAAATACAGACATTAAAGTAGTAATACAATAACAAATGTATTATAAATTCTAAAAAATTTGTATAAAATTATTTTGGCAAAGTTCAGTGAATAATTTCAATGAATACTTTGTCTTTATTGCCTTCCAACACCTTGTTTTAATTAGTTAGTGCATGCAGCAATTCTGCTGAAACAATATAAGGGAAGCAAAGCAAGTCACTCTATATGAAAATAAATAAATAAATAATCCAGGTGGCCTTTGTGATTTTAAATCCATACTTTTGTTGTATCTCACATCATAGGATATTTAATTATATGATCCCACCCCTGTAAGATTTAAACATTTTAAAGTGCATTGAAATAAAAGCAGAACTGGATTCTAGTTCAGAGCCTCACCTACAGAACTGGTCTACTTTTCTTATCTCCTGAGTGATTTAGTGTTTATTAGTAGCATACTTTTTTCATGAAGTAAAGTTCCTTTGCTGCTCAGTACAAATCATACTGAATGGAAGTTAGGCAGAGTTTTTGGGCTGGATTCATTACAACTTTCTTTAGCAGTATATATATAAAAAATTAGTCTCCTATTTTAAAATTGATGTTTAAGCTTTTTCTGTAAATAATAGACAAAAATGGCACAGAAAAATTCAACCCATCCAAAAATAGGCATCTAAAACTTAGCTGGGAGAAAGAAGGTGATTATTTCAGATGAGACAACCTAATTGTCAGACAATTACAATTGGTTTTAAAAGTGAGGTAACACCCACCTTTTAAAACCACTAATAGAACCTTTTGGAACTGAGGAGTATCTTCAAAGAAGTCTTTTGTCTTCTCTTGCTCTCCATCATAAATATGGAGATGGTCTAAGATCTCTAAGAGGTGATTGGATCCCTGCACAAAAACTCCGGTCACTTGAGAATAGGAAACACCAAAATCTATTCAGAAATAACAGAGGAAAAATGCAGAAGCAGGGAAACAAACTCATAATGCAAACATTTAACAGTTCTACACAGCACAAAATGATGAGTTTCCAATACAATATGAGCATGTCTATGAACAACAAACTCTCTAGCATATGCTCTGTAGACTATTTGTAGAAGAATTTGCTGTGTGAAATTAAAATGAATAATGGCAGTGAGTGAATGTATGTTACTGCTTGTAGGATAGGGCACCTTGAATGTGTTGCTATGTATAAAGTTAGTCCATCAAGTAGTTAAATCATTTTCTTCCCCTTATTTAGAGCCTCTTACACACAGGAGAGCTCTTGCTCCTTCACCTTATCCCCATACAGAACTTATTATGCACACATAGGCCCCTCATTCAGTCCATATGCTCCACAGTGCTTTCCAAGAGAATTATAATAATGTGGTTCCAGCTATCATGCCAGTATAATTAACCCCTGGTCTTTTTACTGTATTTTGATACACTTGAAATATTACCTACACTTAAAAATCTCTGTGCATTAAACAGGCCCTTTCTACAAGCATTTTTCCTTTCTCTAGTTCATTTCAAAATAATCACCAACTTATCAATATGCTCAATTTGCAGAGTTAATGGAATCTCCAAGGACTCTTGAGGATCATCCCTTTCATTATTTCTCATCAAATAAATAAATCAAGGCGGAACATCAGAAGATCCTAGCACCTGCCCAGTGTGCCCATGCTGGGGAAGAGGGAGGGAATAAGCTTCTCCTAACACAGCTTCACAGTTCAAGAGGCTCCTCACTGGGTTTCTGGACACCACTGCTCATAAATCTCCTCAAGCTGAATTTCCTGCTGCTGCTTGCAGTCTGCTCTTTTCTCTAATAATGCACCTCCAGAGTGCCATGCTCCCTGCCCCCTTTCCAGGCAGATCTGGACACTCCTGGGTCTCCTGGGTCCTTCCCACCTTTCACTGCTGAGCCACTAAGCAATGCCAAAGGTGAACACTGATTTCTCTTCCTCTGCTCAGCTTTCACTTCCATTTTCACCTCATTCAATGCCATGCTTTGGTAAAGTGTGCGTCTGCTGGAAGGGTAGTCAATAGTGCGTGCTGTTGGCACCTCTCCAAGCGGCAGCTTGAAGCCCACCGCCAAGCAGTGGCAAGAAAAACGATGGTTCTTTTAATTTCACTGAATAAAGGAGCTCTGCTAAGTACAGATTTACTGTGTTGAAACCTCAGGTTTCTGTTACTGCTTTCTCAAGCTAGGATTCTGGGCTGATAAAATTGTATAGTGTAACATGAGGGTTCCCATCTAGTCCCTGTGATTAACAAAAATAGAAAAATAAGATATTAAAAATAAATAAATAAATAAATAAACATATTTTTCTAGAGAAAAAAAAAAAAAGTGGAAAAATAAGGAAAATCCAGTGTACAAACTCTGTTCAGTAACAAAAGCAATAAGTATTTCTTTAAATGAACAAAAGTTTAAAAAGGGCAGTGTTCTTTATTCTACTTGAGTCAGCCTTTAAAAGCACCAATGAAAATTAGGATTTTAATAAACTGTTGTACAAGTAATCTACTTCCTGCCCTCTATTTCTCCTTTTAATGTGAACCATTACACAGTGGGTGTATGTGACAAACAGTGAGAAGGACAGGGGGAAGGGGAAACACATGCAACATACTGAACAAGTTACAACTTGATGGCTCTAAGCCATTAAATAATTTTCATTGGAAGAAATAGCATTGATTATTGACTTAGAATAATTCTGAGTAATTACGAAATATATACAGAAAAAAAAAAAAAGAGAAAAAGAGAGCAAGTGTTTTCTTTTCTAAAATTAGCGCCTAGATACCATCTTGTTGTTTTTGTACACTATCAGAGAAAATTAAACATCTGTGTCCTTAGAGCTCTGAAAGAAGAATGAGGTTGCCCTTTTGGTCTGATGACACTCTTAAAGAAGGAAATGAAAGGTTCCTCAGCATCATCCATTATTTTGTTTTGTAAAGCTGGTTTACTGATTCCTTTTTAATAAGAGATTGAAAACAACCTTTTAAATATAGATTCCTTTCTGGGAAATGTTTATTTATTGGTTTGCTTATTTATTTATTTATTTATAGGCAAAACTGTAAAATATAATGGCTTCTGTTTTAGGGCTTTCATTTTCTAATTTTCCTGCATTCCCCCTTTCTTTGTGTGTCATGAGTTCTCCACCATTTAGTTTTGAGGCCAAATGATGAAGATGAAAAATAGAGAATGAATAAGTCAGAAAAATGTTTAGAAAGGAAAATTGTGAAAAATGTTGAAATAGGTAGGTACTCACATTTTCTAAGTGAAGGTCTTTCCATTGGGTGTAGGTGTCTGGGTGTTGGCAGCAGGGCCCTGTAGTCATGGCCTCTGTGAGGAGAGGCTGGGGCTGCCTCATACTGGACAGAGCTGGTTCCAACCAGCTCCAGCCAGCTCCTGCAACCCCTCCTCAGGGCAGAGCTGAGCCCATCAGCCAAGCTGGTGGCACCTCCAGAGAGGCAGATTTAAGAAATGACAGAAAATGCTGGGGAGGCAGAGGAGGACAGAACAAAAACGAGTGAGAAACATTACAGGGAAACCCAAGGCCAGAGGAAGAGGAGGTGGAGCAGGAGGAGCTCCGTGTGCAGAGCAGGTATCCACTGCAGCCCATGGACGTCCCCACGGTGCATCAGGTGGAGATAACCTGAAGCAAGCTACAGCCCATGGCGAGCCCGTGCTGGAGCAGGCTCTTGGCTGCATTTGTGGTCTTTGGAGAGGAGCCCACACAGCAGCAGGTTTTCCTGAGGGACAGTAGCCCACAGGGAGACCCTACACCAGAGCAGGAAAATTGTTTGAGAGGGAAGGAGCAGCAGAGAGCGCTGAGCCTTCAGTAACTCGGTGACTATCACCTCATCCCCCTGTATCACTTGGAGAGGGACACCTGGAATTAAGGAGTGAAGATTTTTAATCTGCTCTAAGACTTCCTTGAACCTATTTGCTTGGCATTTAGAGCTAATCCACAGAAGGGCATTGAAATCTCAGTGCTTAGAATGACCACTAAATTCCCAATTCTAAGGAAGATACTGGTTTTCCTACAATGCAAGGAAAGAGTTAGCAAACTGGAGTCACCATAATCATGTGATGAGGGGGGACACACCTAACCTAGATAAAAAAATTGTGCCAAGAAAGTATGTCTTTAAATGTCTTTAATGTTTTAATGTCTTTAAACACAGTGGTTTTGACCTGATCAGACTTTAACTAACCAAACACTAGCAACATCTGCACCGAGATGGGCATTTATAACCTCTTTCTGTATACTAAGGAGGGCATTTGGCATCTGCCAACTACAATTCATACCACCTATCCCAGTCTATTTTTACTCCCTCCACTAGCTATTCAGAAAGCCCAGATGGCAAGCTTATACTTGATACCTAACCCAGAAACTCAAGCCTACATCTGATGGATGTCCAAAATTCAGCTGCTGCAAAATGCAGCTGTGGCCCCAGGCAGGGCAGTCCCTTTATGACATTGCTCCCTGCTGTCCTGGTCAATCTTTAGGTGCAGTTTAAAATATGGGCTTTTAATTTGTAAATCTTTATAGTTTGATTCTTAATTTTTTGTCCCTTCAGCACTACAACTGAAAGCAAGTAGGAGACCATTGCCAAAATAGTATAATGTAATTGGATCCAGCGTTTAGCAAACGAGCTAATGGCCTCAAGTCTATGCTTGTTTTTGGAACCTGCTAGTGGTTCCTCTGAACAAGAAATCTTATTAAATTCCTACTATTTGGTAGTGTAAACAGGTCCTTAGAAACACCATGCCAACTTCTCAGCTGGCAACATCAGCAAAGCATAGCTGAGCTCTCCGTTCAATGCAGAAGAGATCCTTCATGTTTCTCAAATTTATTTATTTTTTTTCCCATCTTGAAATTTCTGTCATGACTCCAATAGCAACACGTCCACTGAAACACAGTTCTCCAGCATCCGATACCAGCTGTCAGGCTGTGTTTCATCAGACTGAACTCTTTGTCCAAGTGCTACCAGCTGGCGTTGCTTCAGCCATCTGGGATCACAGTACTCTAACCTAAGGACTCAGCTCCAGCAGAGTCAGGACTCTCTATCCTTTCCACCAACAGAATTTATTAGGAAAGTGAAGTGAAGCAAGAGCCACTGCCCCTTATCAAAGCTTAAATATTTCCAGTGCTCACAACCTCCAAATGTCCGTTCCTGTCAGAGGGAATGCTGCTTCACAGCTCTCAGATGTTGGCTGCTAACTGTTGGCATCATTTTAATTCCCAGACTCTGTTGTTGGAAAACACACTGTATAATGTACTCTGAGGACAGTGAAGCAAAGTTTCCTCTTTCATCTGCCTCCCCATTTGTGGCTTCTTATGTAATTCAGTGTCATCCATTGCTTCCCAGTCTGCACACTTCCACCATGAAAACTTTCACAAACTTTCTACTTCTTCCTCCCGCTTCTCCCTCACTTCCATTAGTTATATGTCACATTCCTTCTCAAGCTTTATTTTATGCAAGCAATGATCTCACTAAAATTTTTATAAGGCTCTGAAAGTAGGTTTGAAAATCTGTAGTTAGAATTGCCACAGGAAAAAGAAAAACAACAACAAAAAATACTCTCTTTTGATTCGATATGTTTTGGACATCTGGCAATATATGACCTTCACTTCCCCACCAAATTTTAATTCTTTATATGATCTCATTATTTAAATTCCTCTCGGTAATCTTATTATTGTTATTGACTGCCAGTAGTATAATTAGCACTGTAGAAGAGCCTGGGAATTGCCATACTGGATCAAACCAGTGATCCATCTCTCCTAGTACCCTATCTCCAAGAGTGGTCAGTACCAGCTGCTTCAGACAAAGAAACACTACAGCTGGCAGTTTACAGATAATATGCCTGGAAGCTAAGTTTCCCTTGTTTAGAATTGCAGACTGGCTTATGCCCTGAAGCCTGGAGATTTATAGCCTTCCCAGAATACTTGCTTATGAAGTCAGGTACTGTCCTTGCCTCATAAACTTATGGATTGGAATAAGAACTGAAAAGGAAAGGAAGGAATACAAACATTTAGGTCAATGAGGCAGCAGCTCAGTAATCATTATCCCCCAAGCTGCAAACTTTCCCAAGGCTACACAGTGAGCTGGTAGATGGGGCTGGAATAAAGCTTGGGAACTCCTGGCTCCTTGTCCTGAGCTAGTCTTAGTAGATGATGTTACATCTCAAAGCATTTAAGATGTGGTAACTGTTAATTTTCTAGAATTGACCACTTACCCATTTTTTTTTTCCAGAGTACTTTGCAAAGGTCAGTACATTCCTGAATAAGTACCTACGCTTTCAACCAAGAATCATAAACTTAAAAAAAAAAAAAAAAAAAGTAAAAAGATTGAAGATGTTAATTTTGGTAGTAATAAATATAAAGTGTAGGACTTATTGGTTAAAATTTATACTAACTTTGGGCTAACTCTATGAGAGACCAGCTTTCCCAGTAGAAATTGCTTTGGATATATAGGAAAACTCTTGATTTCCACACAACTGTCATAAGGCTATCAATAACAGACTTACTATACATCTTGTGCAGCCTAAGAAAATATTTTGGTGTATTTCTAACTTAAAAACTCAAACAAGACCTTTTTTTTTAATTATTATTATTATTTTGCTATAAATATAATAGCTATTGTGAGGAGGAAAGTATCCATTAAAAAGGAATTAGCAAAATTGCCTTTCTCCTGCTAGTACAATGAAACTGTGTGTATTTGAATCTCAGCAGAACTGTTTGAAACCTAGTGATCTTACTGTCAAAACAATTTCCAGTGTCATAGGTGTCGGATCAAGGGAACAACAGGGTCTTGTTCTTACTCACCTTATATTTAAAGCACATTCTTATTCAATACTTCCCCCCATATTAGATTCCATTTATTTTTTCAGAATTAAATGCTACAGCATTTATGCTTCTGTTGCATACATACATGATGGTATATACGTTACCTTCTGGTAAATAACACATTAAATAACCATCCATTTCCAACATACAAAAGGCCGCATTATTGCTATGTTATATGAATACAGGATGCATTTGTTGCCTTTCTCAGCCTTTTCTCTTCTGCCCCAGCATGTCCTGCAAATTAAGGACATGTTCAATTAAAAACATTTTCTAGCTTTCATGAGGTGGAAGATGTAGAAATCAATTCTGTGGCAAGCTGGCTGATTCAGCAAGAAATCAGCCAGCCTGCAGGAGTCCCTTTTTAAATGTTTTCCTCTCTAATAAGGTAACAAGCCGAGAGAGGTTCAAAATGGACAGGGAGGTTGGGAGAGCTTATGCAGATTAGCAGCTCCGCTTCTGCAGGCTGCAACCCTTGATTTGACGTAATTTTTATGCTGCATCCATGGCTGCCCAGTTAATTTCTCCTTAACATATTCTATGTGTTCGGCACAATTCGTATGTTGCAGCAAGGCCTTTAGGTTTTCTCTTTTCCACAATGGAAAGAGCATTAAATTTTAGTCAGTTCTTTCAGTTTATGGTTGCATTTGCGTAAGGCTTCATTCTGTACAGTTCATTCATCACTTTGAAAAATAGACCTTGCTGATTTTTAACAACCATTAAAAACAAAGAAAACAAAACCAAAAACAACTGTGGGTATGAGAATTCAGAAAAATTATTTCTGGAGATCATTGTGACAGTTAAAAAACAGAGTGCATTT
Source organism: Stictonetta naevosa (assembly GCA_011074415.1). NCBI lineage: Eukaryota > Metazoa > Chordata > Aves > Anseriformes > Anatidae > Stictonetta > Stictonetta naevosa. The sequence continues at coordinate 99,896,257 of CM021699.1, forward strand.
TCTCTCCTTTCTTCTTTTCATGCACATTGTGTTCAGGAGGGATTACTACAAACAATAAAAAATCTGTAATATTAAAATACTTAGATTGAAGGAGAATAAGCATGGAGCTATATCATTGAAATCACAAGAGGAGGGTTTTATTTAGTGCAGTCTTATTTACACCAATATATTTTACTAGTAAAAGGGAATTATTTATTCCGGTTATGCAGTATTTGTTTCCTTACTCAGTAAGGTGAGCTCAAAGCATCCATCTTCGTAGCCTGTTTTTCATTAGCCTTCTCTTCTTATTTTATTTAATATAAAAATCCCACAATTGTTAAATGTATAAGACAAAATTTAGTTGATTTTTTTATTTTTTTATTTTTTGGTGATTTAGTGAAGCAGGGGTGTCTGTATTATATCTAATACTGCCATTAAAATTTAACAGAGCCTCAAATGAAAGAGATCCATTTTCTGGCTTTTGATGCATTTCTCATTTGCCTAAAAAGTAACAAGCCTTCATAGAAGCTGTAAATCTGGCTAGCAATGGTACTACATTTTTTTTTTTCTCTTTTAGTCCATGCAATAGCTGTGTCTCCCTTCACCTAAGTGTCTGCTTCAGCCATTGTGCTTTCCTGAATTTGGAGCCATTTGGTACAGTGCTAATTTATTTTACTGACTGATCACATGAATCCCTGCTTCAGAGGAGCATGGATGGTGCTTTGGCTCAGAAGGGAGCTTGCACAGTAAGTGGAAAAGGGGTATCACTCTGAATGATTAATTGTAGTCCTCAGAAGGGTCTCAGAACATGATCATTCTTTATAGAAAATTGGATTAAAATTTGACACTTCTACAATTTTTTTTTCTTTGTAGTGAAATTTTCATTTTTCATCTGTTGGCCAAATAATTCCATGTGCAGTCATCCCTAAATTAATCTTGAATTAATTTTTAAATCCACTGTCCTCTAATATATAATTCACCATAAGAAAACCCAGAGCAGTCAATCTTTCATTAGACATGGGGTGAGAAAGGGTCAGCAGACACTCCTGCAGTACTAAAAATAAAGGCACCACATCTGGTATGGAATGATGTCTGGAATTGTAATGCATATGCATCCACTTACTTGTTCTGCTGAAAACACAAACTACAGAGTGGCTGCATGTTGAAACATGAACCAGTGTAATAGGAGCTTAAACCCTGGAACAGACTGTTTGTGTATGTAGTCAGTTTATTAGCAAATGTGCAGGCCTGCAGAGTACAAGAACCATCGTTTCAAGCCGATCTGTCACACATTTAACAAGCTGTTTGTAATACAGTCCATTTCATGTATAAGAGAAAAATCTTTCCCACAGGTATAAGAAATACATGATACTTTTAGCATATGGTGAGCTCTAGTTTTGCAGGTTATCCTACATTAGAAGCTGATGTAACATGTTGGGTGAATTTTTTGTTTGTTTCCCAAATCCTCCTTTCCTTTGTTAAATGTGCTGCAATAAAGCATGTTATAGCGGATGTTAAAAATGAGATTCTGCATGAGATGTGTTTCTAATGTCAGGCACAACCGTGCTCACTGAGAATAAATCTAGCCCTGGTGCAAAATACTCATGCTAAGCCTACTTTATATACCACAGCAGGGCTGAATGGGTAGAAATCAATAGCAGAAGAGCCTCTGCTGCAGAGAGAGTTACTGCTCCAGCACCACTGTGCCTCTGTGCCTCTCCATCAACGAGCAGCAGAAGCCAGGGGTACCTCCCCAAAATGGTACCTGCCGACAGCAGCTAATGGGGTGGCAGTGGGGAATAAACACCCTGCAGCACTTGCACCGTGCCTCAGCTTCTGGCAGGATTTGCAAAATCTGCTGGGAATTCAGGGATTTTGCTTAGAGGAAGCTGCTAATGCATTGCTGTTTTCTCATCTCACCTCCTCACCAGAGGGTCCAGCATGTCTCTATGGTGGCCCCAGGGATGGGAGCTGCAGATGCTCACCCCATGGGTTGTGACTGTACTTTACCAGCACCCAGAGAGGGAAAGCAGAGAAACCTGATGGTTTGGAAGAGGAGGGAAGGCTGCTTTCCCCCAGCCTTGCTGCTGCAGACAGAGGAGCCAGCCCCAAATCTTCTCTTGGGGCTGGGTTTTGCTCCCATGTGGGAGACAACTTCAGGTCCTGCCACATGGAAGGGATGATGGGAAGGATGTTTCTCCCCACCAAGCCCCAGGCTGATCTCTGCCTTGCCACGTGGTTTTTGGGTGGAGGTGGCAGGCTGTCCTTACTGCAGCATTTTCCCAGGCAGTTGCCAGGCTTGCTTCAATGTAGCGACTTCATTTAAGCCTTTCTAGTTGTCACGGACAAATGCCTAGCAAAGAGGACTGCAGTTTGCAGATTGTGCCCAAGCTGAGTTATAATTTGAACCAGATTTGGTAATTGCATTGCATTTCACCTCCAAGTCAGAAACAAAGCTTAGCGCATGTCAGGTGCTAGTGATTATGGGCTGCCTCCCCCAGCCGGTGCCAGCCACTCAGCAGGGTTCGAGAGGACCACAGCTGCTGTGCATCACCCGGAGGAGTTCTCTCCCCAAGGAGCAAAGGGAAACTCCTCATCCAAACCTGCAGGGCCCAGAGCTGCTTCCAGCACCAGCTGGACCCTGTTCCCTGCTTCTTTCCCCAGTGAAATCAGGGAAACGATTTCAGCTTTAACCGCAGATCCCACAGTCACTACTGGCCCTTGTCAACAGTCTTAGAGGAGTAGCCAAAGGCTGTTCAGTGCGCCTGTGTTAGTGGGAATATTTCCATCTATTTGAATGGGTATTGTCTCAGACCGGGAATGAACAAGACTGTTCTGCTCCAAGTCTGTCCGTATGAGGAGAATGGGGCAGCACCAGAAAGCTCCTGCTGCTGACACCACGGAGTTGCTCAGCTTCTCCAGAGCTGTTCAGTTCACTGGCAGGCATCCTCCTCTAGGTCCAGCCCTGCAAGGGAAAGAGATTTCCTGTCCCCAGTACCTCCCAGTTTCTCCTTACATTCTGCCTGCCAGAGTTATCACCCCCATGGTTTTACTGGCAGAGCAGTTGGTATTAGTGTTCTTTAATCTGTTTCAGGCAAAATTGATGGGTTTAGCTCCCGCAGCTTCCACGGGTGATCTGAGCAAGCTCAGCTGATCATACCGCACACAAAAGTAACATCTACCACTTGTGTGTGGCTGGATCTAGAAGAGGATGTCTGTTCCCAGCTGCAGACTCCAGATGATGCAAGTTTTGCTCCTTTTTTACAGTAATTCCTACCAGGTGAAAATAGGCAGGTACCCCACTGAAAAACGCCAAGCAGGAGAAATATTTAGGAAAACATGTTTGCACAATATCTCACTGAGTAATATCAACACATATCATGTGAACTGACCCAGTAATCTGTTGCCATCCGCATGTCACAGAACTTGAAGTCTTTGTACAGCTTTGATTACAAAAATGTGCATTTTCTCTCATCATGGTGATTGAATGCAGAGGGAACATTTTTTTCTTTAGTGTTGTTTATTTTTCCTTTTTCAGGCATAATGGAGTTTTGAACAGTAAAATTGCTTTCTGCTTTTTCATAGTCGTTTGGCTATTTGAGAGAAAAAAGACACATCAGACAGTGCGGCACTGCTACAGGGAGAGGTATAAACACAGTAAAAAGCAATTTTAATGAGCATGTTTTAATATTTAAGGAAAAATGTGTTTTCACTTAAACTACCTGAAAATCCACAACAAATCCATTCAAGTCAGTAGAATTATTTACTGTGTACTAAACATGGAATACCTACTCCTGAAATGTCATTCTAACTTTGTACTTCAAGAATAAGTAAATAGCAACATTGTCCTGTGCCTCTCACAATTCTTCAATATCTTTCACTGCTGAAGGATGCCCTACTATGAAAATTACAATTTCCCTTCCTAATGGCATCACACAATGCATGATATAAAGGGTTCAGGATCCCTCTTCAGGGGTTCTCAGAGCAATTTTTGCTGCTGCTCATTATTTATTTATTTATTTATTTTATTTATTTAATATTATATTTTCTTTGAAACACAACCTCAACAAAATGTAATCATGAAAGTAGAGCAACTGAGGCAGAGATCATTAATTGAGCTTTTTTTTTTTTTTTTTTCTTTTTGAGGGTTGCCAAGTCATGGGGAGGAGTCTGTATTCTTCAGTTTGTTTACATTAGTGGCCACAATTTGACACTTGGAAATTTTTCTGTGCAAGTTGGCAGCTATGACAATAATGAACTATTAATCATGAGGGTCTTACGGATGGCGGAGTAAAACCATCCATATGTTTCTGAAACCCAAATACAGAAAAGGAAAGAAGTACTGGTGCTAGCAATTGGAAAGTACAACTCATCAGAGGTCCTGATCTTGCAATAAGAGCTCAGTAAACCTTGAGTTTACTGAAAGTGGATAAGGAGAAGTCTGGAGCCATAACAAAAACTAGAGTTTTTCATGGTGTCATTGGAAGGTCTCTGTTTTTTTTGTTGTTGTTGTTGTTGTTTGTTTGTTTTAATATTTATTATTATTATTTTTTATTCATGTAAGTAAACTTTTTAAATATTTTTTTTAATTGCAGAGCTGTTTGGGAATGATGAAGAAGAACACTCTGACAGGGCAATTCATCTTATCTGCCTGTATGTTTAACTTGCCTGTGCCATCTTTCATTTCAGCTTTAAGTGTCAAACAACCATTATGTAGCAGTCATAAAAAGGTCCTAGAAGGCATAACAGTACCTATTGCTAGTTCAGCTTTTATTATTTGTACTGAAAATGTCTAAAAATACATTACACTCCAAAAATACCTGAGAGTTCTGGCTCTTAAAACAACTGTGATTTCTATGGCATTTACCCTTTTCAGCAAGGGTGCCATTTGCTATGTGACTTTCTCCAAAAACAGCCATGACAAAACCGAATCCCTTTACATCACAGTCAAGTCAATTAGGGATTTAAGAGTGAGGGGAAATAAAGCAGCAGCCAAATAACACGTTGCTTCTTGCTTTTTCTATTCTGACCAGAAAACTAGAACAGGCAGTGGGGGATAAGCCTAACAGCTCCAGGTCTGGTTGAAACAATGATCATCTTGTTTTGCTTTGCTGTGGCCCCATAACTGCATGGCAAATAAACAAGGTAAGTACAGCCAATTCATTTGCTGTCTAGTTTTGATTTATGAAGGCAATAACTGAGTGAACAGGGGGATTTAAACCTTTTGGTTGCTTTTTGATTTTAGTTCCTTTCAGTTCTGTTTTAAGTTTAATTTGAAATAGTTTTGAGGGGAAAAAAACAGGGTGGAGGCTGGGGGGAAATGACTCTTACATCTTCATAAGGACTGTAATACCTAGCTTTAATATTTTGCCTTGTGTAAGGAAGTATTTTTTCTTCTCCCTATTGATTGATTAATATGTTTTCCTAAATATTATATTAATACTCTAATTTGGATCTTTACCTTTTAGATATTCAAAATACAGAATTTGAGGGACTGACTTTTCAGGCTAAGAACCCATGGATCCAACAATACTTGAGAACTCTCTGTTCTCAGTGCTTATGTAAATAATACTTATGACTGATCTGTGAAGCTAATTGCTGGTCTAAAATTCAAAATTACTTTACCATTTTTCAAAGGAGCTTTGGTAAACCCTGAATTCCTCAAGGAACTGCTTATGATATTTTACTGTTAATGATTAAAAAATAAAAAAAGAAAAAAAAAGAAAAAAAAAGATTTTGTCCAGTGAAACTAATTTCTGTGAACGTACCATGCATGTGTTGAAAGAATAAAAACTGGATTTGCCATTCCCTACAGTCTTGTGTACTCATTTATATTACTGTAGAATTTAAACACTATCAAAACAGAAGAGGAATATTCCTCACCCATCTTGCCTGGTGTAAGCAAGCACATAGGATGTAAAGCAGCAGAAGACCTGGCTCCATACGTGTACATGCAGTGCTCCGGATAATGTGGTATGACGCTAATCTCAGCAAGAAGCAGACTACCAAAGTGCTCAGAGGAACTGAGGAGGGAGGCATAGCTATTCCCCTCAGAAAAGGTCTGATGTCTGTGGTTGGTACAAGGCTCTATTAACTCCCTGGGTAGCAACAAATTCCAGTTTTATGTCAGACTGAGCTATTGCAGTTCAGTATCTGCTGCCTCCCTGAGATGCCTCAAGTCAGCTTGAGCAGCCCTATCTCCAGCTGTGGGGGCAACAACCAGTGGGGCTTAGTTCCCCCCCACCCTGGTAGTTAGGGCTTTTGAACAGACCCTCATAGACCAGAAGGCAAAATGCCATCACCATGACAGATGGAGGCTTTTGGACTGCTGTTGCCTGAGCTAAATGGGAGCAGGGTGACCATGCCACTACGGGACTGCTCCCCCCGGGACAAGAGGGTCTTACAGCTGCTGCTGGCTTGGGAGCCCCAGCTTTTACAGAAACAAAATGCAATCAGGCAGAAATATTTTTCAGCTCTGAGAAGCCACATCTGCTTGCTCCCAGGAACTACAGAAAATGGGCAGCGATTGCAGTGGGCTGATGCTGTACCTACCTTGTCAAAAAACATGCCTCAGAAAACATGTTTCTGTTCTCATAATAGCAGATCTTGTTGTAGTAGCTAAACCAAGCAGTTTCCAACAAGCCCAATGAAAATAATTGCTGGATAATTTCAATAGGTTTACAATTGCTTTTCTCAAATTAAAACTGGAGACTAGGGAAAAATATATTCGAGAAAGATCTGTTCTTCAGTTACGAGAGAAAATATATGCCAAACTACAGGACTGCACAACAGTAAGTGAACCTAAAATCAGCAGTTAAATAAAAGTAGAATGTGGACACTGAATCTATTTGCATGGAGGCAACAGATACAAGCTTCATTCTATAATGAAAAAGTAAGTGAGCTCTTTGTAGATGCTCCTATGTCTTATGTGAATTTGCATGTGCAGTTCCAACTCTGTCTATAATCATTATAGCTACAAATAAAAAAATCAAAAGTTTACAATCCATACATACCCTGAGCAGTTTGTTACTGACAACATTATGCATCAACATTGTCATTTCAAATACTCAAAAAATACAATTTGTGTCTCCAAAATTTCTGAAAGTAATTTAAAAAGCTTTCCTTCTTTAAGGTTTATTATGTTGTAACAACTGATCACCTACAGAAAATATTCTCCAGACTTCCTCTTTGACTTTAATAAACACAACTTTTTATTATTATTATTATTAATGGAAATTTGTCCATATTACTTTATGTACAAGCTATAATTATTCAAATGTACTTAAGACAGACTCAGTTATGGCTGTGGACAGTAAAATACAGTCAGTTTTGTGCATGATCACAGGAGCCAGATTTTCATGAGGCCCCTGCTGATGCCCCATCAAGTCAGGCTGCACAGATGATTTCTGAAAAGTGTCTCATTTTAGGGTAGATTGTGACTTAGCACAGGCTCCCTCCTAACCTGTTTCAGAGGCTCAGTTCCTTGTTCAACACAGATCATTAATTTACAACCTAGCCTATCATTGCTATTAAAGTCAATATCTATCACCAGTTATTACTTGTATCACCCCATCACAGTAACAGTTATTTCCTGTTCTCAGCTTAATGAAATATCAGGAGACCCAAAATACCTTAGTGTGAATGATTAAATGGAGATTGCTGTATCAATCAGTTAATTCAAGTTTCATGAATATAAGACTCAGACTAAGACCCAGATCAAATAAAGATCTAAAGAGCTGTGGCACTCAGCTGACAAATGGCAGCCCTGATGGCTGAATCTGCAACCCTGGCTGAAAGCCTTGGCTCCTAGGCAATGCATGAGAAAAATCAGACACCTCAAAGCAAAATTCACAAAGCCAAAACTTAAGCACTAGAATTTGTCTTATCCTTTCAGATTTCAAGGAAAAAGCACACCTTTCCTCTCAGGATTCATTCTCCGTTTAGTGCAGTTGACCATTTCTTTCAAATGAAGTGTGGGACTTGCAATTTAGTTCCAGAGAGGAATCCACCGTTTTATACAGTAGTGAGCACACTCTTAAAATGTAGGAAACTTCCATTTAATTCTCCCGTCTGCCTGAGAAACTTCAAACCTGTGCCTTCTGAATGAGGGCCATACTTAAAAATCAATTTCTGTATTTTGACTGATGATTAAGAAGCTTGATCAGATGGAGACCCTGAGGTAAGCTAGGAAAAAAAGATACCTAACTGTCAAATCCAGAGGTGGCTTAAGCTTGTGAAACAATTCAGCGTTGTCAAAAATGAGCAACTTTCAAGGATACTCAGAAAAGGAAGCAGATGTCAGTAGAACTTTAAACAGCAGAAAGGCCAATCCTATACAGATCTGCTTGGCAGCTCCCAAAGACTGCTTTGGCCATATCTGAGCTAAATAGAGCTCCTGTGGCAATAACTGGCAACCAGCCCTTTCCGTAGAACAACTGTACCCCTTATCTATTCTGTGACCTGCCATCACAACATTGATCAGCATCCATCTTGATTTTTCTGCACCGTTTCTTCCAGGCTGTAGGAAAGGCTAGTTAGCAATATCTGGCTCCACTGGTACCGGCTGGTGTCATCACCAGCCTCTGAGCTAGTCTCTGAAAACAAAAATGTGTTCCTGTGGGAACACATTCATCCATTCATCCTATACCTGTTCTGTTTTGGTGCATATTGGTGAGCTCAAACTGTCCTCAGCAGTGGGTGAGCACAAAAGATGACTTTGTGACAGCCTCTGGCACTGGTTCTCACTGGCAGCATGCACGTCTGTGGGAATTCATTACAATCCCCAAGCAGGTAGCCACCCACCTCTGGAAAACGTCCAGGCTAAACACTGGCTGGTCTGTTGGACCACAGCTTATTGCTGCAGGGAGCGGGGAAAGCCATCCACTGCCTGCTTTCACCTCCATCCCCTGTAATGCCTGTGCTGTCGTCACATTCAAAGGAAGAGGATGCCCAGCTTGGCCATGAACTCACTGATCTCCACAGGCATTTCGTGAATGCCAGCATTGGCTGTGTCGTGTGATATACAAAGCCTGTGGGTTGGGAATTTCAGCATGTTTGTTTAGAGGCGACCCACACAATCTCCCTGCCAGCACTGATAAAGATAGTGTGAAAGCACACCTATGTTGCCTATGATGTCTCTACTCCTCCTGCCACAGCACATGTGGCTTCATTTGGCTACAATGGCTTCTGCAGAGAGTTCAGCCATATTTTCAGCTATAGCCCAATGCCTGCAAGGTGTTTTGGGGGATTTCAGAGCCCATCATTGCTGTCTATTTGATCAGCTCAAAGCTATTTAAAAAATGCAATCAAGAGCTTTTTACTGTGGCATGCTGTGCATTTTGTCTCTAATGAGAGGAGGAGTCTGTTCAGTCCTTTTTCTAAGCACCCTGAGGACACCATACCCAGAAGAAGCTGGTCAGACCCAAAACTGTCTAAGCAAAGCAGTCCTCTTTCAGCCATCAGGGTCATCTTAATTCCCATTTTTCTGCTGCATTCTCTCTAGTCTAAACTCCTGACATTCTTCTTTCCCTGGACCATGGGAAATATTTTCGTATTTGGGAAAAAAAAAAAAAAAAATGGTATATATATTTTAAGGATACAGGAGGTTGGCCTTTGCCCATTAGTTTTAGTTGTCATACCTAAATATCATAACTAGTTGAGTATTTTTATGCAAATCTGAGATATTTCTTTTACTTCTGCAGCCAAACATAGGGAGCTAGTACTTATCTGGCAGAGCTCATTATCTGCAACATCATATTACTAAAGTCTAAGACAGAACTGAAACTGAATATCCTTTTTTAATTTACAGTTACAGATAATGTAGAACTAAAAGTATCAAATTACAAATACCAGAGCTTCATTTTTCAAAGTGGGAATCTGTGTTCGGAATAACCAAATCATGTTGTAAGATCACTTTTTAAACCTTAGAGATAATTTTCAATACTATTTACACTGATCTATGGTTCAAGGTTAAATACGATTCTGAAATCATATATTTAGTCAAGCTGCCTAAAATAGGTCCCTGGCTTACACCTCAGGTTTAGGTGTTGAGTGAAGCAATGCTTCTCAGGTAATTACTTTAGTGTCTTGTATTACCAGCAGAAAGAGGTGGAGGCCCTGGAAGGCATACAGAAAAAATAAAAAATAAAAAAATAAAAAATGTATATATGTATACATATATATATTTGGTTTAATATCTATGGTTAATTTGGTATAATATATATATATTGTTTACTTTGCTTAAACTAGCAAATTAGAAATCTTCAAAGACATGCAACAAAACATAACATAATATAACATAAAACAAAACATAACATAATAATAATAGTCATTAACAGGATAACTTTAAAAATGCTTAGTTTTAGGTGCCAGTTCAGTGTCTCCAACATTACTATATAAAGAAGACTAATCTTTCCTTGTTTATGTAGTATAAGATTACTCATAACCTTATGGTTGGGACTGGGCTGTCACACAAGAAGGCTGAGAGGTGGCCTTACTGCTCTCTGCAGCTTCCTGAGGAGGGGACATGCAGAGAGAGGTGCTGGTCTCTGCTCCCTGGTATGGCACAAAGCTGCACCAAGGGAGGTTCAGACAAGATACCAGGAAAAATTTCTTTACTCTGATGGCAGCCAAACACTGGAACAGGCTTCCTACAGAGTTGGTTGATGCCCTATGCCTGTCAGTGTTTAAGAGGCTTTTGGACAATGCCCTCATTAATATGCTTTACTTTTTGGTTAGCCCTATTTATTCTATTCTATTCTATTCTATTCTATTCTATTCTATTCTATTCTATTCTATTCTATTCTATTCTATTCTATTCTAT
>CM021699.1:99907067-99918087 GCA_011074415.1 Stictonetta naevosa
ATTCTATTCTATTCTATTCTATTCTATTCTATTCTATTCTATTCTATGCTATGCTATGCTATGCTATGCTATGCTATGCTATGCTATGCTATTCTACCCTACTCTACTCTACTCTACTCTACTCTACCCTACTCTACCCTACTCTATTTTTTAGAAGATGCATTATTTAGAAGATGCATCTTCTTATTCAAAGGGTACATTACAGAACTGTTTCTTTGTTTAGTGACAGCTAAATTCATGGAAATCTATTTTCCAAGAACTAAATGTAGGCAAGAACAGGCCATGCTATCCAAGCAATCTAACATTAAATGAATAAGTGGTCCATTTGTATATCTGTGTAGCAAAACTACCAGAGGAAGTCAAAGTCCTGAGAGCATCTAGGAGACACCTGAAGAGCAGCTGTGCTGGGCTTTGGGGACAAGCTGTCAGTTATAAGAGGTTTAGAAATTTGACTACAGAAAATTCCATCTTCTGTTTGACCCTGGCCACGTCTGAGGGCTGAGAGACACTATTTCCCTTTGTATTTTTAGAAACACTAAATAGGATTTCTCAACACTATTTAGAAATAGAAAAGGAGACCTTTCAAACAAACTATATGAGGGGTTATTCACCTCCATCATCAGCTTCTCATCTTGATTGATACAATTAGATCAGAGTGGAATATTATCATGAACTTTAAAAGGATATGTTTTCACTATACAGAAGGAATGGAAAGGTTTCAGGATGGCCCAATCTTTTATATATCTTAGTTTTCTGAAAATAAATCAGATTTATTTTTATTTTATTTTATTTTATTTTATTTTATTTTTATTTTATTTTATTTTATATTTTCACTGTATAGGATTTTCTTCCATGTAGACCAGATATCTTCTTTTTCTTACACATCTAGAATATGGTCAGTTTTCAGGTAACTTTTCTCTGATGAAATGCATGTATTGCAAAGCCATATGAAATCACAACATAGTGAATTCCTTCCTGGCATTCCTTTTCCCTTCTCTCTTTGTTCCAAATCTTCTGAATATCTTTCTTTTATAGCTATATACATGAGCTGTAATAAAAATGTAAAAAGGACCAAAAAAAAGAACATTATCTTTTTTTTCCATGTTCACAGTAATCTCTTCTTATTGCCAGTCTGATTGCCAGGCTTGTAGTGTTAGTTCTTACAGAGAGAAGCTGAGGAGATAAAGCAACGTAAAATACATTAACGTGAGCCTGGTACATAAATATTATAATAGCAGTAATGATGTATTACACTTCTACAGTGCTTTCCATTCTAAGATCAATGTAGAAAAAAAATAAAAATAAAAATAAAAAAATAAAAAAGAGAACCTAGTAATGTACTTTGCCTATTTCTATGTCACAGATTCAGGAGTTGCTTGCTAAATAACGTAGACTAACACAGGATTGCACCATATTCTGCACTGGTTCTACTCCAACCCCGGATCTATGTCAGGGTCACTAACCTTCTCTGCTGTGTAAATAATTGATTTTTCACTGTGGTTGTTGAATAATAATAATAATAATAAAAATACATCAAACCAACTGTTTTCTTAAGTTACCCCTCTCCCTGGCAGTCAAGATTTTTTTTTTTTTTTTTTTTAAATTTATTTAAAAAAAAAAAATTTTTTTTTTTTTTTTTTTTTTTTTTCAGAAAAACACATAGAAATAATGCCTAGAATGATCAAACTAAACAGAAAACAGAGAATAACTTCCTTCCCTACATTAGCTTTGGGATACTAAATGTTCATGTTAAACTGTTCCATCGCCTCTTAGAAAACTTTGAAGATACATCTCCTACCACTGAGGCAATACTTTCTTCCTTGGGGTAGTGAGGGCTGAGCAGTAGCAGGACATTCTTAACCTCTTTGCTTGATGCCATAGCACTTGCAGTCAGCTTGTAGATGCATGGACTGGCACTCAAGCAGCCCAAGTGGAGGTGACTTGTGGTTAGAACCATACTCACAGTATTTTTAGTTTGTCTCGGAACCCCTTTCAGTGTTTTATAAGCAGCAGAAAACTTCCAGGGGAAGAAATTTTTGCTGCAGCACGTGGTGGTTTGGAAGATGCACCAAACCACAGTCAGGGAAGGAGCTGACCCGAACTCCCACCTTCTCCATGAGCTGACATTTCCGCTTCTATTGCAAGTCAGCCAGCAGAGTTTCGGCCAGCTGGAACCATCCTGAGAGCTTGAGCATTCATAAGGGACAATAAAAACAGCATTTTTTTTGGCTGAATTTACCATTTTCTGAAAGTATTACAAATGTCATCTAATATGCCAAAATCATACTTTTTTGTTCACACACAGACTAGTTCTCACCTCATGCTCCACTCTGAAGGCTCTGGCTGCTGCCGACTGAAAGCCACACAGTACAGGAGCCTCAGCAGGGGAATACCACAGTGGCAAAAACTTTGAAAGAGCCCAGAAGACAATTCTTAATGTGCATATTAAGCCCACAACAGTTCAACTTATTAATTACCACCCCCCTCTTCTAAATCTCTCTTCAGCTTTGAAATGCAAACAATAACTTTTCTTCATTAAAAATTATTAACTCTAATACAACCAGAGTATTCACCTAAGTGATTAATTTAGTTCAATAACAATGGACATTGGCTGACTTCTACACTTCACCTAAGAATCATATTTAACCACATATATCTTCAAAACTGCTGTGCCAATATTGAGGAAAACTCAAATATGTTGGATATGCCACTGAATCCTGAATAAATTGCATTGAATTTCATCAGCTTGGACTCATTTGCATGCAGCCTAGATCTGATTCCTTAATACCTATGAAACATGGATGTTCAGAGCATGTGGATACAATCCACTGTATGATAAAATATATATATATATATAAATATATATATGAACAAAGAGGAGAAACAACCTAGTCACAGTTCCAGGGAAAGCCAGCACAAGTAAAGGAAAAATAAAATAAAATAAATAAGTAAATCTCAAGAATTAGTGACTCCTGGATGACTGAACTCTATCTTGGTTCAATTTCTCAGCAGGAAATCAGAGATTTTCTAAATGACTCTGCAGCTGAATACAAAAAAGAAAAAAAAAAAATCATTTGTTAATGATATTTCATTTTTCAATAGTAAAAACATACATTCCTGTTAAACATACTGTGCTGTTATTAGCTAATATCTAAAATTAAAATAAAACTAAGAAGAAAAACAAAGTTTCAATGTTTAAAAATATTTTTTCTTGTCATGGAGACAAATTATCATGCACAGTTTTTGTAAACAGAGTAAGATGTTTGCTAGGCTTTCTGTATGTGTTGTGCGTTAGCCTGAAGCCCTTGACTTTGTGGCCATGATGCTGACAAAGCTCCCTTCATCTATAAGAGAAGTTTTACCTTTCCACATGTGCTTAGTGTGCTCACATCTGTGTACAGTGTGAATGAATCAGAATGCTTTGTGATTCATGTCATAAGTATTGAATTAGATTGAAATAAGAAGCTACAAAAAAAAAAAAAAAGAATTCAATGTAAGTGTGTATATTCACAATGTGGAACAGCAGCTTTTCTTTTCAGTGCTAGGCTTATCTTCTATCTGCAACTGCTTCATTCTGAGGCATGAACATTCATTCACATGAGATGTCTGACGCCATAAATCTCAAATTCTCTCCTTGCTTCCACTGTTGCCTCCATTGTGCTGGCTATGCTAATGAAAAGCAGGTTTTTGGTTTCATATGTACGTGCGTGTGTGCAAAAGAAGGAGGAGCTGTGTCATATAGGCACTCACACTGCTCAGCACAGAGATAGAAGTCCACTGAAGTAGAAAAAGTATTATAAATGCAATAAATCTGGAGAAAATCACTAGCATGTAGAGGCTTTTTCTGGCCTCATAACAATTTTTATAAATACATAGAAACTAATATATCATCACAAATAAAATAGTGCACTGTGTTATATTTCGTGGTGTTTACAGAGAAAAAACAGCTTTTAACCTGGAAAATATTTCAGAATAAAATAAATAAATAAATAAATACAAAATATTAAAATAAAATAATAAAATAAAATAAAATAATAAAAGACTTGTGAAAACAAGGACAAGCATTAGAAAGAGAAGGGGAGGGAAAGCTCGGGACATCTCATTTGCACATGTAAAAATGCAAATTTGATCCATGTCTTTCTTATCTCATGGTAACAGACTTGGCTCACAGAGTAAAATAGCACCTACAGTTCTATGGCCAAAAATAATGAAGTTTAAGAACAACTGATTGGATTATGGCAACATTTCTATAAAGCCCTGTGTTCATCAGCAGATGCCCACCACCTACCTAGGAACTGATGGCATGAAAAGCCTGAAAATAGGATGCAGCTCCCTGATTCTGGGGCACAGATGCATTTAGGGGCAATAAGAGTCCTCATTGTAACTGCTAGCTAATGCAAAAATAAATAAATAAATAAATATTTTTTTTAAAAAATAAAATAAAATGGAGGCTTTGGCAGTAGCTCTCCAATTCTTTTCCTTCTCCAATTTCCTCCTTCTCCTCCTTTTGTCATGTAGGCCTGCAGTCGCCCTTAAAGAAAAGGTCTCTCCTCTGGGTTGTACCAGATTAGTTTACCTCTGTGATAGCCAGGGCCTAAATAATATTGATGTAGCTGCAGAGCTGGACCTGGTGAATTGATTTTCCCCAAATGTCCATTAAAAAAACAAGCACTGCATTAACAAATCAGATCAAGTTCCTCTGGTTTTGTCTCCAAATTAGGAGGAAATTTGCCTTGTTTAAGGATTTTAAGAATTAGCCCACTGAGGGTCAGTGAACTGGAGGTGATGGTACACAGTCTGTCCAGTATGGATTCATCTGTCAAAACTTTTGTCCTTGCACAAGGAACAGCAGAGCTATTATAAAAGTGGGAAAATGTGTTTGCCTTTCCTACCTCTAAAGCAAGCGTGCTGAGGAAAATGCGGGTTGGAACTGAGTATAAAATCAGGGTTGGGGGTGGAGATGACAGTGAGGAATATACACAGCTGTAGTTTTCTTCAAAAAAAAAATAATAAAATAAATCACACAGACTACAAACCACTTGCAAGTAATTTGCTATCCCTCTGCCATTCTGTATGAGCTGAAATCAGATACAAACCAATTACCACAAACGCAAACATTAGTGCGGCCTGCTGCAGCAGCAAGCTGCGAGGAGCTGCCCCAGGCTTTGCCAGATGGGCACAGTGTGACTGCGCTCCTCCAAAGGGGCTGGGGGCAGGCTGGGCCGGGGGAAGGCAATTTGTAAAGGGCTCAGCATATGCCACTCGGTACTCAGAGGGGTATGGAGCTGTTGCAGTTTACCTGTCATTTTTGGCTTTCTGCCGCAAGGACCAGTAACTCTGTGTTGTGGATATGAGGCAGAGCTTGTGCATCACAAGCTTCCACATAATTATCCTCCCATGTGCTCTTTTTTATACCCATTCAAGGAAACCACTCATTAGAAAAACACAGCCTGCTGCTCTGCCTGTGGCCAGCCTGCTTCACCAACAAAGTTGTGACCAGGACTTCACTCCTTCCCACCATTTCCTTCCCCCCATCTCCCCCCAGCATCCATCCCTGCATGCTCACAGCAGAGGGGTTGTGATCACATCTTGCCCTCATGCAGAAGTGGGATTCTTGCATTCACTATGCACGGCATCATGATGAAAGATGCTTTTGACCTTACAACTGCAGAAAATATGAGAGAGAGGTCAGCTCACAGCTCTTTGGTTGAGATCAAAATCCCCCTTGATGTCAGTAGAATTTCTCTTTGGGGATCACATCACATGTAAGTAGTGGGACCTACTATGCAGTTAACAATGCGGCAACAGGGGATGATTTTGGTCTGTGATTATAGCTTTTCCTCTTCAAATGTGAATAAAACCCATATCCTTTAATGATCAATCTTTTTTTGAATTATTTTTTATTTTTATTTTTTTTTTCTCCTATGGGCATTTTGGAGTAAAATGCTTATCCCATCTTTTAAAAGGAGCTTTCCTTGTTCCCCCACCCCAACCCCCTTTGACAAATCGAGTCTCCTATGTATCTGAAGACGTCTGAGGTATTTCAGTGCTGTGTTCACTTCTGAATTTGTAGAACCTAACTGAAAGCTTAGTGTAATGGAAAAGACTGCTGAAAACTTTGCTAAACAGATGATCACATTCCTGAGTTTGTTTTACTTAGTTAGCATTTTTGCCTGCTGTGAGGTGTTTTCCTTGGATGGTTACCTACAAATACAGCACTGACCTCAGTGTGCATGAAGCAGGCCAGCACAGACAAACAGAGCCAATTGGACATGCTCTATAAATCATCACCCACATCCTTCCAGCAGCAAAAATAAAAAGGAAAGGAGGAGGGGGTAAAACAACTGGTGAGTGTTCCACATGAGGAAATGGAGGCTATTTGGTGTCACCAGCTGGAAATACTCAGAGTGTTAAAAAGAAAGGTACTGGCATGAGCTAGCTCTGTTCTGGATAAAGGTCTAACATTATAAATAAATGCTATCATCTTACAGACATCTTATATAGGCAAAAAATAGGCCTAAATATGTTCTCTGTTTTAAAATGCAGAGAACCTAAACCTATCTCAAAAGACAAGCATAGAAATGCTATGACTTATGAAACAACACCTAAGTCCAACATGAAAAGCTCTTTCTTAGCAGACTTCACACTAGATCGTCAACTCTGTCTGAACCGTAGGAGCCACGAGCTCTTCCCAGCTCCTCAGTTCAAATGTGTCTGAGATGATTTCTACTTCTGTACTGGAACAAATCCCAGGTATAAGCATAAGGTATCTTCTCCTCTCCACAATGTCAATGGAGGAAGATTCATTATGGGATGAAGCAGGCAAAGGATTTCTGCTGCCCTTTAACCAAATTTTCAGTTGGGGTGAGCTGTAGAGCAGGCTCTAGGCACATGCCACTGTGTGAAAGGTCAGCTTACAGTTAGGCTAAGACATTTTTTATTATCTTATTTAGGTAATATAAATTATTTTCTTGAGGAAAAAAATAAAAATCTTGAAAAGAAAAGAAAAAAATCTTCCAATATGACAATTCTCTTGACCCTTTGCATTGGTGCACTTGTGAAGGGACTGACAATTGACTTCTCTGAGTATTTAGTGATTTTTCTAACTGCCAGGTGACAGCATCAAACTTGCTCTGATTTAGTCCAATCCACATTCCTACATTCTCCATAAATGAGTATTAAGATCTGAGAGACTATTCTGAATTTTCAGTCTTCTTCCTAGTTCATCCACTATTTTGAGTCAAATTTCTTTTGAAATTATTCAGCATGACCCTTTGTAGAAAAAGATCTATCCTAAGATGTTTATGTCAGCAAGAGGTATCATCACTGAAAATCCCGAGAAAACACTCATCTCATTACTCTTGGAGATCTGGCCCAACTCTTATTCTTCTCCTTATCATGCCCTGCTGCATAGCTCTAGGAGTTATTTGATCATTTTCTTTGCTAACACTCCTTTTGCTTTGAAGAGAGGGCCTTGCTGTTTTCCACTTGGTGGTAGAAAACATATAATTAAGGGTTGCAACACTTATGTCCTTTTGGTTACATCTGCTTTAGCTAGGACAATAAGCCAGTGGCTGTTCTCCAACCCCAAGGCCAGCTGGCATGTGGTTGCTCCCATCCACATGGTTAAATTGTCTTGTCTATTCCCTACCACCATTTTTACCTGAAACTAGGTGACTGTGTTCAGATTACCTACTGAAAGCAGTCCCTGGCTTGTGCTAACCCCAGACCTGTGCCTAGGCACAGTCTGGGACTACTAGTTGGCCATGGTCCATATTACATCTGGGACAATGCTAAGAGTTAAATAGTAAGGACTACAGGGTGCCAGGGCATGACCCTTTCACAGAATTTCAAAGAATTTCTAGGTTGGAAGAGACCTCAAGATCATCGAGTCCAACCTCTGACCTAACACTAACAGTCCCCACTAAACCATATCCCTAAGCTCTACATCTAAACGTCTTTTAAAGACCTCCAGGGATGGTGACTCCACCACTTCTCTGGGCAGCCTATTCCAATACATAACAACCCTTTCGGTAAAGAAGTTCTTCCTAAGATCCAACCTAAAACTCCCCTGGCGCAACTTAAGCCCATTCCCCCTCATCCTGTCACCAGGCACGTGGGAGAACAGACCAACCCCCACCTTGCTACAGCCTCCTTTGAGGTACCTGTAGAGAGCGATAAGGTCGCCCCTGAGCCTCCTTTTCTCCAGGCTGAACAATCCCAGCTCCCTCAGTCACTCCTCATAGGACTTGTTCTCCAGACCTCTCACTAGCTTCGTCGCCCTTCTCTGGACTCGCTCAAGCACCTCGATGTCCTTCTTGTAGCGAGGGGCCCAAAACTGAACGCAGTACTCGAGGTGCGGCCTCACCAGAGCCGAGTACAGGGGGACAATCACCTCCCTAGCCCTGCTGGTCACACTGTTTCTTATGCAAGCCAGGATGCTGTTGGCCTTCTTGGCCACCTGAGCACACTGCTGGCTTATCTTCAGCCCACTATCAACCATCACTCCCAGGTCCTTCTCTGCCTGGCAGCTCTCCAACCACTCATCTCCCAGCCTGTAGCTCTGCTTGGAGTTATTGCGCCCCATGTGCAGGACCCGGCACTTGGCCTTATTGAACTTCATGCAGTTGACCTCAGCCCAACGGTGCAGCCTATCCAGATCCTCCTGCAGAGCCTTCCTACCCTCGAGTAGATTGACACACACACCTAACTTGGTGTCATCTGCAAACTTACTGAGGGTGCACTCAATGCCCTCGTCCAGATCATCGATGAAGATATTGAAGAGGACCGGCCCCAGCACCGAGCCCTGGGGAACGCCACTAGTGACCGGCTTCCAACTGGATTTGACTCCATTTACCACGACTCTCTGGGCCTGGCTATCCAGCCAGTTTTTAACCCAACGAAGAGTACACCAGTCCAAGCCAAGAGCAGCCAGTTTCTTGAGGAGAATGCTGTGGGAAACGGTGTAAAGAGCCTTGCTGAAGTCAAGGTAGACCACATCCACAGCCTTTCCCTCATCCACCCAGCACGTCACTTTGTCATAGAAGGAGATCAGGTTCGTCAAGCAGGACCTGCCTTTCATAAACCCATGCTGACTGGGCCTGATTGCCTGCTTGCCCTGCAAGTGCTGCGTGATGACTCTCAAGATAATCTGCTCCATGAGCTTCCCTGGCACTGAGGTCAAACTGACAGGCCTGTAGTTTCCCGGGTCAGTCCTCCGGCCCTTCTTGTAGATGGGCGTCACGTTTGCTAGCTGCCAGTCAACTGGGATCACCCCGTTAGCCAGGACTGTTGATAAATGATGGTAAGCGGCTTGGCCAGCTCCTCTGCCAGTTCTCTCAGTACCCTTGGGTGGATCCCATCCGGCCCCATCGACTTGTGCACATCCAAGTGCCGTATCAGGTCACCAACCATTTCTTCGTGGATAGGGAGGGCCACATACTTCTCCCCATCCCCTTCCACCAGTTCAGCGTACTGGGTATCCAGAGAACAACCGGTATTGCCGCTAAAGACTGAGGCGAAGAAGGCATTAAGCACCTCCACCTTTTCCTCATCTCTTGTAACCAAGTTTCCCCCCGCATCCAGTAAAGGATGGAGATTCTCCATAGTCCTCCTTTTTGTGTTGATGTATTTATAAAAACATTTTTTGTTATCTTTAACGGCAGTAGCCAGATTGAGCTCCAGATGAGCTTTGGCTTTTCTAATTTTGTCCCTGCACAGCCTCGCAACATCCTTATAGTCCACCCTAGTGGCCTGCCCACTTTTCCGAAGATTATAAACCCTCTTTTTTCTCCTAAGCTCAAGCCACAATTCTCTGTTCAGCCAGGCTGGTCTTCTCCCCAGCCAGCTCGTCTTTGGGTGCATGGGGACAGACAGTTCCTGCGCCATTAAGATTTCCCTCTTGAAGAGTGCCCAGCCTTCCTGGACTCCTCTGCCCTTCAGAACCGCCTCCCAAGGGACTCTACCAACCAGTGTCCTCAGCAGCACAAAGTCAGCCCTCCGAAAGTCCAATACAGCGGGATGTCCTGGTTCATTTTAGTTCACTAATGTAGATACAGTCTTTGCGGATTTAGCCTTCACAAGTTGAATAAATATGTCATTCAGATTCCCTGACTTCAGGTTCACTCAAGTTAAAAGCATAAGTATGCTAAGCTCCTCATGCAACTGATGGAAAGATGTTTCCAGAGGATTCAGATCTCCTTATGTGTTACAATATACACCTTCATACACACAAATATAAGCAAGCAAACAAAAAACAGCTAAATAGTAATTTATTTTTATTAAAAAAAAAAAGAAAAAAAAAGTGTGAAGTAATGATGGGAAGGGTCAGTAAAAATATATGGAGACATTAAGAAACTAACACAAAAATACTTTTTTTTCGGGGGGAGGGGGGGACGGACTGAAATGCCTTCAGTGGGTAAGCATTTCTGACTCTGTTTTGGGCAGATCACCACATCACAGTTGCCAGGTGGCTCTAACCTAGAGGAAAGATTACAGACATTTTCTTCATAAATCACTAGGTACAACATTCCAATGCATTCACCTCATCAACTGTTACAAGCTGGATATATAAAGCTGTCCAAAGAAATTCGGTGCAGGTCATTGCCAAACTCTTCCTAGATACACATTTGAGTTGACTGGTGGGATTGGGAGGGTATGTGAAACTTGTAAACACTGACAATAATTCTTGTCTATCAGTAAAATGGCTGATGTCCAGAATGTCTCTCTTAGAGCCATTGTTGCCAGTGTCTGGTTTGCCAATGGCTGTCTTTGGTTTCACAAATCCATGACTACTGTCAAACCACAGTAATTTACAGAGCAGGAACCGTCCTGTAAGTCTGCTGGCAGAAAAGTGCTCTCACCAGAAGCCTCTAGGCTGGTATTCTGCTAGGTTTAGCACAACAAGATGTATTCCACAGGGAAAATGCTGAGGCCAACAATGATACAGTAACTGATTTCAAAACAAAAATATGTCTTAAATCAAAATGTTTGGAAAATTTTATTTTCCAAGTTTGGAGGG
>CM021699.1:99918187-99928593 GCA_011074415.1 Stictonetta naevosa
TTTTTTTTTTTTTTTTTTTTTTTTTTTTTTTTTTTTATTCCAGAGAAGAATTAACATGAAGGAACAAAACCTAAAAAAAAGTCTGTGCACAAAATACTTATTTGCTGCTTCCATTCTTTTTTTCTTACCCAAACTGTATCATTTTCTACATATTACTAGTTCAGCCATCTTCCAAGTAACATACTAAAATCAGTTCCATTCATTATACTTCTATTGCAGCTTCAAAATCAAAAACTTGTCTTGAAACCTGACATTTGCTATTTCAAAATTTAGCTTTTCTTTTCACATTAATGTTTCACATTCCCTTGTTTTTCTCTTTCTTGCTTCATCATCTACATATTGTTTGCACATCATAGTTGTGTCAAATAATGCTACTGTGTGATCTGTTAATAATTCTAATGATTTTCCCACATAACTCCCCAAATGATGTAATTGGTAGTTGGTTTTACTAATTTGCTCTAGCCAGCAATGAAAAGTTAAAATTGTTAAATTTGTTATCACTTATAAAACAAAAGCCTGACCAACTGGAAATATTATCACTTTTTAAAATATTATCACTTTTATGTATAAGTTTGTATGCGTATTTTATATATATAATGCATATATAAGCATGGATAAAAATGATGTACAGTTTCAAACCCAATTAGATATTAAACAAAAATGACAAATGGTTTCAAATAAAGAGGAAACTAAGAAGTCAGGCAGAAATATTTATGTAAAGGAATATAAACATATGGAATAAGTTAGCAGGAAAGGTGATTGCAGCAAAGCACAGAAATGAGTTGAAGAGCTATCTCTGCAGCTTTTTTTCCCCTCTTCTCTCATTTCTCACTGTTATTTTAATGGGGGAGGAAAGGATTAAGAAGAATAGTGAAAAAGCAGGGAAGTAGGCTTAAGATATACTAAGAAAAAAGTATGCATATGACGCCAGATGGCTTTTTCCTGTTGCTTAAAACATCTTATGTTCTTGACACAAGCCTTATTTTTAAACTAAACTGCAGGCCAGTAAAAACAATTTTTACTAGGGAAATCATCCATGCCCCACTTATAGACACGATGCCTTGTTCAGCTGAATCATGGCCTTCAGGTAAGGCAGCCCCACTTGGCAGGCTGACTCACCCCACAGCCATGCTCCATGCATGGCTCACAACCTGCACATGAACAGCAAGAACTATGTTGCTTGTCAAAGCGCCTTAAAGAGCTCCTTGTGTGGGTGCTGCACTGATTTCATAAACGCCACTGCTCATTTTTATCTCCTGCCTGTGTTGGGATTCGTCACCTCATTCTCACATCTTCTTTAAGATGTCCTGGCTTGTGGCACCTACCTCCCATGGACTTTCACATTTTGGTGCATCACTCAGCAATCTTATTTATTGGACACAGCACCATGTGGAACTGAAACTTTCTGAAATGACTGAACACTCCTTTCTTACAGGATTCTTCTGACTCCTTAACATTGGTTAACAATCTTGGGGCAAATCTTTAAACCATGTAGCCCGGGCAGGTTTACATCTCTCAGATAGGTGGGATCTATTGGGCGAGTCAAGGCAACAGATATTGTTTAGCTAAGTCATTTTTCTTTGCTTAGATATGTATTCCTTTAGCGATATATAAATGAAACAGTGTCACTAACTGGTCGGCTGCTATTTTACTACCTAACAGGCTGTGCATGTTCCAGCTGTCGACTGTGTGATCAGCAATCCCCATGGCAAGAGAAGAGCCACTACACATTGGATTCCCAACTATGAACAAGTATGTTTGGCTAAATCACACAGAGGAGCAGAAGTCTGACTCACATGTTTTAAATAGCTGAAAGATTTTATCTTTACCACAGGAGAATTTTTGTTTCTGGTAAATTATGAATAACAATATTAAAATACATATGGGTGTAATCCTCATCCCAGATAAGATCTTGCCTATCACATGGCTGTTCTTTCAAGTCCGTCTTTATCCCTCAGGAAATTCTAACAAAGACAATATTGAAAATCTTTAAAAAATAGTAGTGATTAAAGGCATCTCCAAACAAATTTGAGCAATAACAAAAAACAAAAATAAAAAAAAAAAAAAAAAAACAGAAATTGAAGGAGGCAGATTTTAAGTTGGGGAGAGCTAAGGTATTAAACATATGCAGTAATTGAAAAGCATATTTTAGGGTTTACATATGTTCAAAAAAAGATGGGACACACTCAGCAGTGCTTTATGTAAAATACATTCCATATCAAATAGTCTTTGAAATTCTCATTTAAAGAGTCTTAGAGTATGAGTCACAAAGTGATAGATTAAATGTCTTTTTTATCTGTGTTAGGTAAGATTAAGATTTACAACTATAAGGTTTATAAGCATAAACTAGATGATGGCAACATTGATTTTCTTTCATTCATTGTAATTTTAGGAGAAAGGATGTTCTGAATGAAAAGTATTTACTTCAGAAAGATATTGGTAACACCTTCCTTGCAGCAGCAAATAAAAAGTATGACCCTATAGCCACACATTTAATCCCCATCATTACTGTGATCTTCAGTGGCCATGAGGAAACTAAAAATGAAAACATCAAGCAATTGCAAACTAAATCTTAAGAATTAAATTAAAATTTATTCTCTTGATTACAAAGCAGAGAAAAAAATAAATCTTGGTCTCCAATTCTCTGTAACACTTACTAGTCTACTCCTCTTCCCTGATGCTTGTCACCTTTTTTTCTCTAAAAAAATTTAACATACAAATACAAGCAAACCTTCTTTTACCCAAAGTCCTATATGGTTCTTACTGAAAATAATAGAAAACTTGTAGTTGTCTTCCTTATAACAGTGCTCAGACATTAAACTGCCAAGGGAGCTGTTCCTAGTAAACACGATTATTGATTACTCAATAGATTAATTTCTGAGTTGGGAATTAGGATGTTGATGGAAACATTTACATGAAAAAAATGTTTGTGCATTCAAACCAGATTAGCCTAATTTAAGATTAATGATGACTGTAAGAGCAAAAACACAATTCTAGAAGGTAAACAGATGACCACAGATAAGTAAAATTAGCTAAAATATTATTTACATTTTCATTCAATTACTCATTGGAATATCTGTGGATGAAATCACTCCATAAAAGGGGGAAAGGGAAGGTTTTACTCCCTTCACTCAGAACAGAAGAAAGGAACCAGGCCTTGCATTTTTTTATGACACCAGCATGTTCTTATACAGGAACTAAAGATAAAGAAACAGTAAAAACAAACCAATAAATATCCCCCAACTCAGGGCGAGGCTACCTGTAGCCCTCCAGAGTCAGGAGAGTGCTTCTTCACTCTATTTCTTTCCTGGGACTAAACAGTAGGATGAGATTAGTAGGTTTTAAACGTCTGCTAGCTGCTATATTTCCAAAGGGCTTAGAATTCATTCTCCATCCCATGAGGTGAACACTGAAGACTGAAGGTGCATGAATTTCTCTGCTGTATCAGGCTGATACCAACAGCTCCTCACACCCGTGCAAGCTAATGTTGCCCTGTTTAATATCTCAGCCTGGAAAAAAAAAAAAAAAAAAAAGTGAAATCTTTTCAGTGCTCAATATAACAGAAAGTTTTTAAGGTTTTTTTGTTTTGTTTTGTTTTGTTTTGTTTTGTTTCCCTTGTTTTACATGCTGCAGCCCTATTTACATGTTAGGAAGTACCTGCTGAGGCTTGGGTTTCTTTTGTTCTGCTGTGTTTTTCACAACCATATGATATTGCGGGTTAAAGTTCAGTTCTCCATCCACTGAAACTACAAGGCACTTTTCTGAAGAAGTGCTCTCCAGCCAGTCATTCCCTATCTTGTATTCGTATAGTCGACTACTTGACTTTGGTAAAGTATTTTTCACTTGTCTTCATTGACTTTTATTCCAGGCTCACTCTCTAGTTGATAGATATCAGTTTGAATTCTAGCACCATCCTGCTCTGTCTTTGGAGCTCTTTCTATTGTAGTCATCCTGGCAATGTAATAACCATCCTCTCTAATTTCCATCATCCCCATTATTAATGAAGTCACTAAACAATTTACCAGCAATGGGACAGATTTTTACTGAAGTCCTCTTGATACATCCTTGCAGTTTAACGACAAACAATTCATAACTATTATTAAAGGACAGATTTTCAAGCAATTGTACACCCACTTCAAAGTAGTTTTATCAAGCTGATATTTCCCTAGCTCACAATAATGTGTTTATTCATTTACAAATATAATAGGGCATAACACCTTTTCCTCAAACATCCTTTCCTTTAATTCAGAAGCCTTATTACAATAAAAATTGAACTAATTGAATTTAATATAATAGATGCATTTTAGCATCATCTAAGGACATTAAATATATTTACATTTAGGTTTATACACATATGTCTTCTAAATTATCACTATAGTCAATGAATTTGCAGTCAGTCAGTCCATGCAGCCATTCAGCCTAGAGAGCTGTTTATCTCACATTAAAGAAGTTATGTACATTTGGTCAGGTTTGCACCCAAAATCCATTGATTGCATTGGATTGATCTCTATTGCGTGTAATTGGAGCTTCAGCACCAGCTGATAGGAAGACATTCACATATAGGTGTTTAAATTAAGGTGTCCTAATCTGCATATGAACACTGCATCACATTTGTTACAAATCCATGTTGCTAGCTAGTATTTACCGTTTTCTAAGTGCATACAAATAGATTGCTTAATAATCTGTCATCGTATTTTTTTCAGAAGTAAAATTTACTCCTTAATGTCCTGTGGCCACTTACAGAATATGAACATTCTGGTTGTGATTCAGTTATATAAATACAAACATTTGGTGCTACTAGTAATGTCATAAGGTAAGTGCTGAGTCTTCAGCAGCCTCTCCAGCAGAAGATGAAGTGACACAATAAGTATCTGTCTTTGTCATCTTGGACAGAGTATGTGGTTGTTCAGTCATCAAAAAAGACATTAGAAACCTGTGTTTAGTCTGCTTAATAAAGCCTTGTGAGAGGGATTCAAATCACTATATGAAGGTTCCTTCCTAACCTACTATGGTCAGTGTAGATTCATTTAGCAGAGAGTTAGTGGAGTACAAGGCAAAATTCATAACATCTTCAAATCAGTGTCTAAAACAGGCCAAATGAGTATTGGCACTGAGGTGGAAATTTGTTTCCACTGACTATTCAGATATAGATACCTACTCCGTAGATGTCTAAAACTAGATAAGATCAATTTCAACAGTTTGTTCATTTTCAGTTTTCTGGCTGGTTGTATAAAATGGTTTCAAGCAGTCCCTCTGATTTCATCAGCAACAAACTTATATAGGGACTCTCCCATTTGTTTTCCTTTATTCTGGCTTGAATTCTTACCCTCAGAGTGCAAAGGAAGATTATGTTATCCAAAAGAAACAAAACAACATTAAATATTTTTGCTTCTGCAGCTATGATTCTTTTCCCCCTTAAATACTGAATCCATTGTTTTCTTCATTTTCCTCTTCCTGCTAATATGCTTATGAAATGTTTCATTGTTACCCGTTTTATTGCATGTTCATTTAACTCCATTCATTCCTGGCTTTTTTATTTTATTTTTTAATCTGATCTAATATTTCACAAAATAATGGTTGCTGCTTGTGAGAAGGCTCTAGAGGCTGACCAAATATACACCAGAAGCTGGACTTCAGAAGGTCAGTAGGATATAAAGGTGACGGTTAGCTGCTATAGGGTGTCTGGAATTAATAAACTAGATAATAGAACATAATTTACTGTACTTGTAAATTGATGAAATGTCACAGCCCCAAGTGCTGGGGACCTTCAGCTCCTATAGAGCACTGTGAACACCTTCAGGAAAACTTCTTCCACTGCTTGCAGCAAGATTGTCTTTTGGCAATATAGAAATTCTTCCAAGAAATCAAAAGCAAAGAACATTTCAGCTGCTACTGAAAAAATATATTCTTAGGCTCCTGAAACAAGATGAAGTCTGGCAACACTATGGCTACCACTGATACCTTTATCTCTAGGATCTGTAAAGTTTTCAGGAAGGAGTGTAACCAAATGCAGACAGGTAGAGATACAAATACCAACCCACGCTGAATTGCTGAGAGATAGAAAGACAATTTTCTAAATAATAACTCTCAAACAAGTGATGGCCAAATAATAATGACTGCACACCTCTTTTGCTTGTAATAAGACCTATAAAACCTTTTGGTATTTGTAAAAAATTTAGCTATAACCAACACAGAGAAAAACATCTGGTGCTTCGGATTGACATTATATACAACAGCTGTAGAAGTTTTCTCCTGAAAAACATAACAGTGCTCCTCCTAATTAATAACTGCAATTACTCTAAACCTATATCATAAGACTGTAGAGTTTAACTAGACTATAAAGAGGTATGTTATAATACTTAAAAATGTGTTTTATGAGACATTTAATGACAAATTATGACTGTAGAATTATCATTTTCCAACTATGTTTGCAGTTACACTAAAATCAATATTGTGCTTAATTATACACCTAAAAATGCAAATATACTAAAAGCAGCCACAGGGACTTTGATTCAGATCAAATCAGTAGGACAGTAAGGTCTAGAAGTCAAAACAATAAATAGAAGGGAATGAACAAGCAATTAATAGCAGTTATCATCATTTTGTTAATTGTAGACTAGAAGTGTCCTTTCTCCGGACAGCATTCAACAACCTTTTCAAGTCACAGTTCCCATATTCTGCCAGTCAGTTTTACCGTAAATATAAAATTCAGCCAATTCCTTTTTAAAAGTTTATATCAGTAAATAGGTACATTTGTCTCTTTTCATAGATTTCATTTAAACCAGGAAGTTTTCTAAAATAAAAAGATTTGGGAACTCTCTGAATGCATCATTAAGTGCTAGAAGATGATGTTCTGGCTCTGGGACTGTGTACCAATACAGAGAAGTTACAATGACAGCAACAATTGTTTTACATTACATGAGAATTTACCCAAAACAGATGGCTTGACCTGTTGACTTCACACTGGATATATGTCAGAAAACCATGACAATAAAATCTTATGCTTCCTATCACAAAAGTTATGGCCAGACTTGCACTTACATGGATATAGAAGAGATCTTGTCTTTTAAAGCAATCCACGCAGTTCAGGACTCTTGGGCAGAGTCATACAAAAAGATCTTGAGCTGTTCCCAATAAGTAGTACCTTTTCTATTGTTAAATGAGGGGCTCAGTCTGCAAGATAAACAAGTATTAGTATTATTGACATTTACCTCCCCTGAAAGCAAACAAAGCAAAAATAAATCAAAGCACCAGTGGCTTGTATATGTGTTAAGTCCTGAAAAAAAGACTAGCAGGTTTTCAAATAGAAAATATATATGTATGTATCTTTACAAAAACATATTTTTACCAACAATTATATTTCATTAAGAAGGAATTTCCTATGAACAGACTGGAGAAGCCCACTTTCTTGGTAATTCCCTATGCATATTGCATGAAAGTAGCAGCAGCAGGAAAGTAATGTCTCTGTTTTCAACTCCCTTCTCCTGCCCTTCACGGTAGGTTTCTTATGCCCCTCTTGTTCTGTACATGCTAACCACACCTAAACAGGTGTCTTTTACTGGTATTTGTAACATCATTTGGCTTTCCAACAATGAGGAATAGACAACTCCCTAGGGGAGCTACCATATCTGATCCTCTGCCACTTGATGTCTATCATATCTGTCCTACTGATACACGCTGGATAGGTGAATTCATAATGATTCACAGAGGTCTAACAACAGACATGGTAACAAATCCCAGTCCTGAAGTCTTTCAAGGAAATTCTTCAGGAGTTCTGACTGAAGGAGGACTCAGAGGTCAAAATCCTTGAATATAAGAGCCTCCCTCCCTCAGGTAAAGTGTAATGATGGCAACAGCAAATTCGTGAGAACTGAGGCCTTCTTTTTACTGTTTTCTAGGATTAGTCATTTGCCATAGACCTATATTCTCAATACACACAAAAAAATGCTTTTATTGATGTATGGAGCATATTACTCAGATCATGATAAATTCTGAAGTAACACCAGAGCTAGTATATCTAGCAAGACAATGCTTAAAACAGATATACTATTTATAGAGAAATCAAGATTATACTAATCAAGATTATACTAAAAAAGTAACATAAAGGGATGTGATCAGAGGGCAGGAAATTAGTCAGGAAAAAACACATTTCCAGTGAAAGAAGATGAAAGAAGAGAATGCACAGGGAAAAAGAAAATAAACAAAATGAAAGAAAATTGTATGAATTAAGATAAAATGATCAGAAAGAGAAAACAAATAAGAGTACACTTCAGGGAGAGAAAAAAAAAAAAAAGTCAAATATAAAAAATCTGCATTTAGACTCATGACATTGATTTTAACTGCAGCCAGCTCTAGCATTTCTCTGAAAAACTTTCATGATTCAGTGTGGTATGAGAACAGTGAAAGATGATAACCTCAAATAGTGAACATTGATGTCATTTGAGAAAAACCTTTTCTTATTCCTCTGAACAGAATTCAGCCACTCGGCTGTTGTGGTTAAAAAGAAATACTTTCCACTAGATTTTTTGTATACTGAATTATAAACACTGAAAGAACTAAAGCCAGTGTCTCTTATGCAAGGATGTATGATATGTGCTGTTCTACAACTGCTGTTGTGTTTTTAATTTGCTTGGATTGATTTGTCTTTACTTGTTCATCTCCCAGTATATATGATTTCTTAAAGAGCTACTGACATCATCCAGGGGCTAACCAAGAAAGAAGATGCTGTTATCAGTAGGGAAAATAGATTGTATAAAAAGAGCCTTTTACAAAAGGCAAAAATATTATTGAAAAATATATGACCTAAAAGAGCTTACAGATACCTTGCAGAGTAAATTTAAGGCCTGAAACAACCATATCCAAATCCATGGTGTGGTAGAATTAAGAGATGATTTTTATGAAGTGAGGACTGACAGAGGATCATGAGATTTAGCAAATAATCCAACTTCTGGACCACAGGAGAAACAGATTTGAAGAATTTAAAGCAAAAAAAATGTCAAGATGAAGGGTGATAGAAGGTTTTAGCTCCTGTCTGCTTTTGTGAACACTTGAACAGTGTCAAGGGCACTGTTCCCAACACAGTGAAACCTGCCATATGTTAGCACTCCCTAAATGTGTTAAGATATTCACCTCTGGCATGGAACATCTTGGGACAATGGAAAGTGTTATAATATCAACTCATCTTGAGTAAAGAGGCTTTTCATTTCACCATCTGCATTTAAACTGTAGTAGTTCTTAAGACTTACAAAGAAGAGGAATAGCAATGACATATATGGTCCAGAAACAGCACAGGACCCCATGGGACAAGCAACATCCTTATATGATTACAGTCCAAAAGGAATGGTCAAAATGTCATCAAAATAGGCTTTGTGCCATATATAGAGACAGTAATCCTCAAGTGTTTGGATGTAAAGGGAAAGATGCATTTGCATTTAAGGCCCAAGATTAATTTCAGGCTGTAGTTCACATTATCTGTAAATAAGTCTGATATAAGAGTTATTGCCCTCAGTATTTAATGCTAGAGTTCACCAATCTCCTCAGAGAAACCATATAACACGTCATGTCCACTCTTGAGAAAATTCCTAATATATTAAAAACCACTGGCAGTGGGGCAAGTGTCAACCTCCTGTATTTGCCTGGATGTGCTCTCCGAATTAAGATTAGAAAGGGCTAGCTTCTAAGAAAGAGCAATATCTCATATGCCCACCTGAGACTTCTCAGAATCTGGCTTTGACTTCTTATTTAGCCCTGGAAGTCCTCTATAGCTTGCTTAAATGGGGGTTGACTTGGGACTTCAGCAATCTTCCCTGCTAAGTAAAACCCTTCAGAAGTATTTCACGTTAAGAGACAGATTGTCTATTCCAAGGAAACACATTGAAATGGTAGAAGAAGTCCAAGAGCAAAGCTTCACTGATCCACCTGAGCTCAGCTCACCAACACATAGCTCAGCAGTTTGACCCAGCAAGATCTCATCCCAAACACTTTCTTCAATACTCACCCTTCCTTTTCCTGCTTCTCTCTGGTGACGTTCTCACAACATCTGGATCTGTTCTTAGTTAAGGACAGGAAAAGAGTGGAGGGAAGCCGCTGTTATTAGCCTTACACATCTGTGCCACGGAAGATCACAAAGAGTTTTCCTATATTTTTACATTGTGAGTCTGCACTTTCACTGTTTTCTGTCTCTTCCAGTTCCTGCAGATCCCCCCAGTTGCAAATATTCTCACAGTAAACTGAGCTTTTCCATCAGACACAGAACTTAGAAACATATAAAACTCCCCAAACTCTCAATTTCCATATAAGTTACAATAATTCTTGCAAAACTTTGTATTTAAAATAACTGTATTCTATATGTATATTTCCCTGCATTACATAATAGGAAGAGAGATCTGGTATCTAACGCAAGGCTA
>CM021699.1:99928693-100015673 GCA_011074415.1 Stictonetta naevosa
CCCCCCCCCCCCGGGGGGGGGGAGGATTCAGTGAGCTACAATAACTCCATATGCCAAAACTTTAAAATAGTTCTTTTATTATTATTATCATTTATTTTATTTTTTTTTTAATGTAGGACTAAGGCATATACAATTTTCTCTACACGAATTTTTAACCTGCTCTCTCCCAAGTTTCTTATAAGCAATGTAAAGATCTAAAACATACTCTTGTTTCAAGCAGAATTTTAGTCTGGTCCCATCATCTTCATTTTGAAATTTTATTTCCCTACATCGACATATCCAGTAAGGTAAGGTAGGTGTTTGCAATGCTGTTTTTTCATAATGAAATCAAATTAGCATATTCCTAGTTAACACTTTTGGTTATTAGAATTTGGCCCTTATCTTTGTGCTAAAATACACCACATGGAAAATACTTTTAACCAGCAGTTCATAATTTAGTTTGCTTGGGTAAGCGCACTTGCTTACAGTCACAATCACTACCATTGTTTTGGTAATAAACACTTAAATGCTTATCATTTAATAGCACTTTCCTCACCCATACCATCTGACACTTCGAATCTGATTCAAACTCTGATTCTCTGTTTTCCTGCCTACTGAATTCAAACTTCAGTTTTCCATTTAAGATTTTGTTCAGTTTTTCCTCAGACAAATTTTGCTTCTCAGCTCATCTATATACATTTTCTTGGCATGTGAAACCAGCTGGGTGACTGGAGAGGTTATTATGAAGACACTATGGGGATGAGACTTGAAGGAAGGACCAAAAGAGATATTTATGTCCCCCAAGCCCAAAAGAGATGGAGGAGGTTGAGGACAAAGAGGAACAGCAACCTGCTGAGAAAAGTGCAGGCAAACATTTCCCAGGGAAGAAGGTAGCAGTGAGAGGAAGCTGTTTTCTGAAAGAGGCTTTTAGCAGAGGGCTTTACTGCCCTAGATGCCCTGTCAGTGTCTGTATTATTTCCTCCTCCTGTGTACATGCCTTCTCCAAGCTCCCTTACATCCTGCTCCCCAAGTTGTCACATTCACCTCTTTTTCTTTATTATTTTTATTATTATTATTATTATTTTCAGCAAAGACTGTTCATTCTAAAATAAATAAATAAATAGATAAATAAATATAAAATTTTGCAATGTATCAGTAAAGTATTCCCAGACCAAAGCTTACTCACTATGGCCAGATGCAGCCAGCCTGGCTTCCACGTTGGCTCCTGGGCTTAATTTCCCCTTGGCCAAGTGCCTTTGCAGCTCTGAGTGAGTTAACAAGAAAACATGGGGAGAAGACATGCACACAGATGGAAACCTGGCTGAACTTGGACAAGCTGTAGTTTTATTAAAGTCTTACAACTTCTCCACTCATCTTGGCTTTTCCTTGCCATTTAGTTAGCTTTTTGTTGTGTCATCTTTCTGTACACTTTGGCTCCTCTCTGCTGGCACAAAATGCTCTGCTGCCATAGCTGAAAATGCTGAGCTGGCCTCAGGAGTCTTGTGAAGAATGTTGCTCCATTGCTCCATACAATTTAGCTCAGTGTTATTGCTTGTAAAATAATCCTCTTTTAAATACAACCACCTTACAACCACTTTACTGCCTCCCATAGCAATGAATTCCATATGCTCCTTAAGGACCCTGTACTTCGTTTTATTTATCAGCCATCGTAATCTTTGTGTAGTTGTTCTGGAACAGCCGAACAAGGGGAGAGAGACACTTATTTATTTTAACATTTTAATGTAACTTCCATATTCTTAACCCCTGTAATTAGCTACCTTTTATCAAAGATAAGGAATTCTATCAAGCTATTACTAATACTATTTTAAAATTAACCAATAGCCCTAAAATAATTTAATTAACAAAATCTTTTCTACAGCCCCTCTCATACTTTTCATGTTACATCAAATATCTTATGTTTATGTAGTTATGTTAGCTTCATTCACTGATTAAATCATGATTTTGCATTTTACTTTATTAACATATTTATATTACTGTCTTATTTTAAATAATCCAAGTTTTTCTTTTGAGAATGATGCTTTTGAATTGGTAGGGAGTGAAACTAATATATGGCCCACTGATCTCTAATAAATGTGCCTTAGTACCTTCCCCATTGTATTTCAGTTGTAAATATGTAAATATGAAAACACTGTAATTAATTTATTTTCTGGGGGATTTGTTCCACCAAGAATTTCAGAACAGTTCTTTTTTTCTACCAGGAAATCCACCTTGACCTACGTTGCCAAGACCTCTGCTGAGATAATTTGAATAAATTACTTTAACAGCTTGAGTTTTCATGAAAAAAACCAACAACCAAACAACAACAACAAAAACACACCTTATAATTTGACAATATGCATTTACATTTGTTTACTTATTTATTTATTCTTACTCCCACCAAGCCTGGGCTCTTCTTCATCTCTTCATCTCCCTGACTTTAACACAACTCCTTTTGAGCAGGAAAAGAAGAAAAAAGGAAAAAAGGAAAAAAAAAAAAAAAAAGAAAGAATGAAAAAAAAAAAAAACTAGGAGACAACTGGAGCTGTAACCTTCTGGTGAATGAGTGCCAGAAATGTTTGCCTTGGCACGAGGGCAGGCACCAGACCAAGTAGCCATAATCACCAACAAGCCAGCCTGAATAGTGGAAGGTGGCAGGGGCAGCAGAAAGATCAGAAGGATGTATGCATACCTGATGGCACCAAGAGGAGGTCATGATTCTCCTCTCCATGTCAGAAAAACACATCCCAAAATATTAATGTTTGAGAAGTGCTTTGCCAGGGCTCTGTCTTGGAACAGATCTATGTGAGGGAGAGATCCACAAAAAAAAGGGTCTAAACAATCATGCATGAAAAGCAGATTTCTCTATTTAAATACACCCATATGAGGCAAGTAAAACCTCAGATTTCTGACCATTAGCTTCATAATATGTTACTCTTTCTACAGACAAGTTTGCTTGTTTGTTCTACTTGAATTCTCAATGCTGTTTAGTGTTGATCTTTTAAAGATTACCTTAGGCTCAATACAAAATTACAGTCCTTTCAGAAGAAGAAAACCATACATCTCTGTACCACACTGTGCAACTTCAATTATAGGAATAACAACAAAAAAAGCAATAGACAGCTCACAGACATCCAGAATACATTTTTTTCCTATTAAAAACACATTAAAAATATTAATTCCCCACATTCTCAGTTTGGTTTCAAATGAAAAGTACAGTTGATTGAAATGTTAATGAGGGAAAAACGAGAAGAGCAAGGAAAAGATGCTATGCATCTACAAAGATGGTTTTGCAAAGACACAGAAAAAGCTAATTATTAGAATGTCTGTCATCAGACATTATCATGTCTGTCATCTGTTAGTACCAGAATTGCTGTGTGGTGACCTCCTCATGTATACTAGAAACTGCTCACTTGCCTGTAAAGAACTCATTTTAATTTCACAAAGATGAATAAACTGCTTTGAGGATTTTTAATTTATTTTTTTTCTTCTTCTTCTTGAAATTTTCAATATTAAAAAATGGGCTTTTTAGTATTTATTTATTTTAAAACATCATTGATTATAGGCTGTGGAGATTCTCTGCTAATATAAAATATAAATACAATTCATACAGTCACACTAACTTTCTTATGGCTGGAATTTTATACATGGCTAGAGTCTTTTGGTACTAATGTGAAGAGCTTTTTTTCATTGCTCTATTTGTAGGACTGGGGACCTGATAATGCTACTGCTAATTGTCCTAGTGACAGCCTAAACCAGCAGCAAACCCTGCCATTTCTTGTTAATTCACCTTCTCATTCTCCAGACATCTATAACACTATAACAGTGTTCATCTTTGCTGGCAACACAACCACACAAAAATCCAGCTTTTTTTTTTTTTTTTTTTGTAATTTCAGCAACAGGGGCCTAAACTCTGTTTACGAGGGTAATGGTCTATAGGCCTCTGCAGTTTAATTTAGCAGAAGACAAAGTTAAATGTAGCAAGCATGCAATTACTGAATGGAGGCTTTATTCAAATTCTTCAGAAGGACAGTTGGAAGTGCTATTATTTGAAAACAAAATGAAAGACTATGCGTACTATAAACCTTTGCTAAGAGGGAATAAAGAATTTAAATAGAAGTATAAACAAATCAAATTGACCTAACATGGCTCTGGAAAAAATAAATAAATAAATAAATAAATAAATAATAATAAAAAAGAATTATCTTTAGTTTAACAAGCATGCTATCATTTGGGAAAAAAAAAAAGGGGGGGGGGGGAAATGCTCCACCCCTACTAATAAATCTTAGATGTGAAATACTTCATGTGTTTTGTCAAAGAATTAACATTTTTCTGGAAATCTTAATCTCGCAAGTATACATTTCTGTGGGGCTCATGGCTTTATACTTAGACAGCAAACATTCATAAGAAAAAAAATCTTCATCCAAGGACACACTAAAATCAGCCAAGAAATTTGTTGACTTCAAATTATTGGATCAAAACGGAGTATATAAGGGTTCTGTATGATTATTTGATAGAGTTGCATTCCACTTTGTATTAAGTAATATGATTTATCTATTGAATTTAATAGTGAATAATGGCCACTTCTGCAATCTCCTGGGATCCGATAATATTGATTTAGTTAACAGGGAGGTGTGAAGCTAATAATAGCAGAGATTTCAAGTCTTAGCTCTGAATGTGGATATACAGCTATTTTTTTTCTAGAAGTTTCCCTGTAAGGGGTTCACGCTGTTAACAGCCATTTCTGAGACAGAGCACAACCACAGCTCCTCTCCATCACCCTGTGCCACCACTACACAGCGAAAGATGAATTGTGAGGTGTTTGTCCAGGTGCAACGTCAGAAAAGATTTAAACAGCATAGAGGTAATGAAAGTTGAAACGCTGAAACCTATAAATTCATCTAAAAATAAGAAAATGTGCAAATGTGAGAAAAAGGCAAAAGAAAGTTGATTTGTACATGGACAGCATTAAGTAAGGCTGATGTTAAGCCTCATTTGAAGGATTTATTAATGTGTTTGTTTCCTTGTATCTTGCATGTCAGCTAATCATATCCTCATGTTTGCAGAGGTGGAATTTCTTATGATTAGTGGAAAATATAACAGCTTTATATAAAAGAAGATTGCAATAAAAGCTATTTGACATTTCCATGCAGGTTACAATCCTGATAACATTATATGGAAACAATCTAAGGCAGAAAAAATAAATAACTAACTAGATAGATAAATAAATACATGAATGAATAAAAAGGAAGAAGAAAAACTGAAAACTTTTTGTCTTGGTAGTGAGGTACCTTCCTATGTCTTTTCACGAACCATGATTTTATGGCCTTGTTCCAACTGATTCTTCATACACTTTAAGTATTGGCAAATCCTGAACATATGTAAGTCAAAATCATTCTTTTCAATCATATTTCATTTTTCATATTCAATGTCTGTGTATTAATGTAGTGGGTTTACATGGCAAGGTTTTGGTAGCTAGGGGCCATAGGGGTGGCTTCTGTGAGAAGGATCTAGAAGCTGCCCCATGTTTGGTAAGGGCCCCACTGCTGACCAGAGCTGAGCCAATAACTGATGTTGTTTTGCACCTCTGTGAGAGGATATTTAAGACAGGAAAAAAAAAAAAAAAAAAAAAAACGCTGCGCCACACAGCATCTGGGAGAGTGAGAGGAGTGAGGAACAGCCTTGCAGGTGCCAAGGTCAGTGAAGAAGGAGGGGGAGAGGTGCTCCAGGCGCCAGAGCAGAAGTCCCCTGCGGCCCGTGGTGAGGACCATGGTGAAGCAGGCTGTTCCCCTGCAGCCCATGGAGTACCACGGTGGAGCAGGGTTCCACGCTGCAGCCCGTGGAGGAGACCACGGTGGACCAGGTGGACCTGCACCGACGGAGACTGCAGCCTGTGGAAGACCCCTGCCAGAGCAAATTCCGGGCCGGAGCTGCAGCCCGTGTAGAGGAGACCACGCAGGAGCAGGTAACCTGGCAGAAGCCGTTGCCTGTGGGGGACCCAGGTTGGAGCAGTTTGCTCCTGAGGGATGGACCCCATGGTACAGACCCATATCTGGAGCAGTTCTTGTAGAGCTGCTGCCTGTGGGCAGCCCACACCGGATCAGTTCAGCAAGGACTGCATCCCGTGGGAGGGACCCCACAGCACAGGGGATGAGAGGGACCAAAAAGGAGTGGCGGTGAAGAAGCGCTACAGACTGACCATATCCCCATTCCCCAGTTCCCCTGCGCCGCTTGGGGGGAGGAGGTGGATGAGGGTGGATGGAGGGCAAGGTGCTTTTAGTTTCTTTCCTTTGTTTCTCACTTCTCTAGCTTGTTAGTAATAGGCAATAAATCTTACTATCTCCCTATGCTGAGTCTGTTTTGCCCGTCACAATAATTACTGTGCAATCTCCTCGTCCTTATCTCAACCCTTGAGCCTCTTTCATCGTATTTTCTCCCTGTTCCTCTTTGAAGAGGGGGAGTGAGAGAGCAGTTGTGGTGGAGCTCGGCTGCCCACCCAAGTAAAACCACCACAATTAAAGTAATAGAAAAGAAGTATCTCAGGACCATACAAACAAGGTTGCACAGGAGACCCTGATGTACATCAGCCTTACAAGAGAACATTGTGTTCTTTAGAAAATGTGAGCAATTTATTTTGGGACAGACTTTTATTAAACACCAAAAGGTGCATGGAGGTGTAGTGTTTAGACCTGTGTTCTTGTATATATATCCAGTCTTTATTCTTACAGGGCCTCAGTTTCCTATTTGCAAATGAGAAATATTGCAAATCTTGCAACCATAGTTTGAAACCTAATTAAGGTCAGTTCTGAGAGGATACTGTGATAGAACAGTCTATGCAGACAGACTTTTAAATTAGAGGTATTTAATGCCTTGTTGGAAGTGTTCATCACTTTTCAAGAGCTGGGCTTTGGGGTCTTTGTCTTTCCCTGCTTTTCCCTTGAGCAAACAGCCTCCTAAAGACCCAGCCAATCCCTTTCTTCTCCCTTCAGGCTATTCAAATACATCTTGGAGCAGTGCTCAGGCATCTGGCTAAAAGTGGAAAATTATTTCCTCCAGCGGAAGCCTTATGCCAGTGTGGAGACGACATGACTTGTCATCACATGGGCAGGACAGGAATGACAATCCCATTGGTACAGTTGGAGATGCTGAATCTGTGATTTACCACAGTCTCTGCCCTGAGCACCACTGGTATAGAATTATCTCCAAGTGACTAAGGCAGGGTATGTTGTACTCCATAACTCCAGGCACTTCACCATGCACAGTTATTGCTAATGGTCTCCTAGGGAAATAGTGTTTGACATGACTTTTTAACAATATGGAGTCAGAGCTGATTGGCAAGCTATGCCCAACACAAATTTTATTTTTCCTTTAGAAATGGCCTTCCAAAAGAACATTAGCTACTAGAGTTTTTGCATCTCTTTCCTGCAGCACTTGCTTTCAAATTCTTCACCAAAAAAAAAAAAAAAAAGTTTTTGACGCAAGGAATGTCTAAGGCAAGCAACAATATTTGTGAGCTAGTCATATAAAAAAAATAAATTTTAAATGTCACAAAGTTACAAACACACACACATACAGACACAATGTGGAAAACCACTGAGAAGCCCTGTGCTTAAAACGATCTACCCTTTAAAATATGGAATGTTTTCCACCTGGAAGATAAGTATACTTGGCCTTTTTGTAACAAGGCCATTTCTTCTTTCCACTAGTGAAAATAGCACTAATTATATTTTCTTGCTTTTCCCAGTAACGAAATTATATGAATAGATATATGAAAATAGACAACTATAACAGACAAATGGAGAAGTCACACTCAAAACCCCATTCACACATACTAATTGTAGATGATTATTATAAAAATGTGTTGGTGCTTACTGTGACCTGCAACTGGGAAAATAATGAATCAGTCAAGATTGCAATTATGTTCTGAATGCCCCTAATGACCAGAATAAGATGGGCATTCAGCAGATAATTAACTTAAAACATACAAATTTGTGTTGATTTTAGATAGATCCCTCAGAAATTTTCCATGCTATAGATGATCACTCCTGTGTGAGCGTCTCCCAAGCATTTCTCCAGTAATGCAATACTATCCCGCAGAAATATGAAGTCAATGAAGAGAACAGTTTCCAGACACCTCCCCAAAGCAAAGAATTTGGTGTTGGCTTGCTTGTTGGAGCATGTCCTCTTCCCAGAAGCCAGACAAGAAGTAACTACCTGTGAACAGGCATTCTCCCTTCACAATAGAGAACAAATAATTGTGCAAAATGACCAGTAATGACTGAGACAATGCCAATAATAGTCCTCATAATCCTCGTGAAGACCCTTAAATTAAATTTAAACCTGGTCTTGTCAGTGAAATACTAAATTGTTTGGTGTCAAAATTTTGTCACTAACCACCAAACATTTTATTCCATCAATGTACCAGTCTCTTTTGCAAAATAGTCCTGAATCACTGACTATTGTGAACCTGTACATTCTTGGTGAAATTTGTTCTTTTCACAACTTGATTTTAAATTAGAAAAGATTTACATTATCAAGCTTTTTTTTTTTTTTTTTTTTTTTTTTTCATTTATTACTCTTATTTTGCCACTGAAGATCTATATTCAGCTATGTTATGTTAAGTTCTAGTTAGGTTCTCCCACCTCATTTCTCATTTTTATTTCTTTTCAACATTTCTATCTCTTCACATCCTTCCTTTGCTTTCAAAAAATAATGGAAAAAAGAAATACACTGTAAATTGGCTAATTTTCTTTTCCAAAAAGTGATGGAATTCTGAAAAGTTAGATATTGTCAGTTACTGTCTTATTTCTTTCTTCACTCCATATCCTCTCATTTTTTTTGTTTGTTTGTTTGTTGTTTTTGAGAGAGAGAGAAATTCAACACTACAAAACCAAACCAAACCAAACCAAACCAAACACAAACACACACAAAAAAAAAAAACAACAACAAAAAAAACACACAAAAAAACAGAAAACAAAACAAACAAACAAAAGGAAAACAAAACCAAACCATACAAATGATAAAATGACCATCTCAAAAATGGCACCCATGTTTCATATGAATAGAGTCAATATGAAAAGGAAATAAAGTACTTTAAGAACATTTCCCCAAAAATGTTTTAAAAAATGAAGTGCTTTGATTTTTTTTTCATAAAATTATTTATATGGTATTGTTCAAATTATTGAAAATGAACAACTGTGAATAATTTATGTTCTATGTCACTGGAAATATAATTTAAAATGATCCAGTAGTTATGAGGCAATAAGCTACAAGTAAATAGATAAATAGAAGACACAAAAACATAGCTGTGGACATGTAAATAATCTCTTGCTAATTTGGCACTTTTGTTTTGTTTGTACACATACCATATATAGAGATGAACTAAGTTTTTTAAACCATCCTCTTTTTAGGGATCATATGATGAGTTCATCCTGAAACTCATCTATGTGTAGGTTGAACAAATGACAGCATTCCTTCTGCAGCGTGCAGCTATGAGCTCTGGCAGCTTCTCTGGACAAGGTCAGTCATGTCCATTCTCATTCAGATGGAAAGAGTTCCTATAATATCTGAATTCTAGTTTTGCTTGTCTGCTTTGAAGGTACCAGAGAAATGGTAGAGTTTTCCACCATCCATATACCTTTTATAGGTAGGTAGGCACAGCAAGTGAGATTTGTCCTTACTGACTTTACTGTTTACAGTGAATTTCACCTTTTGCTGATGATATCTTAGTGATGATGTTTAGGGGAGTATCCTAAACAACTTTTATACTCAAGATAGAGAATGACTTACTAGACACAAGTCATCCAAAATATGTTACCTGTTTACACACGTATGTATTTTATACACACATATGTATTTTACATATTTAGCACACAAACTTTAGTGTAAGACAAATAATATCCCAGAATAATCTACTTCTTTTTATTGACTACTAAAACCTCTAAGTGACTAC
Organism: Stictonetta naevosa; assembly: GCA_011074415.1. Taxonomy (NCBI): domain Eukaryota; kingdom Metazoa; phylum Chordata; class Aves; order Anseriformes; family Anatidae; genus Stictonetta; species Stictonetta naevosa. The sequence continues at coordinate 99,938,622 of CM021699.1, forward strand.
CCAGGTAAAGACATTTTTACAGTGAATTTCTAAATAAATAAACAAATAATAATTTCAAGAATTCTCAGAATTCAAGCACTTTCTATTGAAACATTATTTTATTTCCTTACCTCATTCATCCCTTTCCAGTGAAGGACTATTCTTGATAGTATATTCTAAGATGTTTTGTGAAGGTTAATTATAGATGAGATGATAGAAGTTTAATCAATCCCTTTAATACACTATTTCATACTCAGATTGGCTCACGTTAAGATTTTCTTTATAAGACCTAAACTAAATAAAATATTCACTGCTTGTTTTCCACACTCCTGATTATCTTGGTCTAGTTTACATGGTTCCTTCTTTGAAAGTGTTTAGAGCTTTCAGGTCTTTGTGGAGCAAGAGACCCAGAATACTAAAAGAAAGTAATCAGACAGTTTTTTTTTGTTTGTTTTTGTTTTTGTTTTTTTTGTCATTGTAATTCAAAACTGCATTAAAACAGCTATTTAAAACTTCTTCAGAATGTGAGAATGATGAATCAGGACTTCAGGAAAGCAAGTCAAGATTTTTGAATCAATTTAGAGTACTGTGGCAAGAGTCAATGTGCTGCTGGATCTGCCAATTAGATGAGACATAAAGCTGAGATCCTGGTTTCTTCTGGCTGTTGACTCCTGTGCCTGTTTTCCAAAAGTGAAAATGATAATGGCAGTTTTTTGTTATGCCCAAGTAAAACAATACCATTCTGGTACAGTATATATCTGAAATATCTGAAGTGATTTTCACAGTAAGGAAAATTAGGGAACATGACTTCTGTAGGTCTTGAAGAGGTCTTGTATCTTGTATCTTGTATCTTAACAGCAGCAGGAAGAAGACTAAAGTATGGTAAATGCAGGTAGGTTGTTTCTTTGAATGCTAACTGTTATGTGTACATTTGTCTTTCTGCAACCAATACACACACTGTTCAAACAACCCTCTGCCACCTTCTATTATTGCATATAGTGCTGTCTGAGCTGCACACAAGGGGTGGTTTCTTCAGTGGAAAATCATGATTTTACGGTAGCTTTTTTTTTTTTTTAATGTATATATCTAAATACATAATACTTAAATAGTGGAGTCAATATATTTATGAACTTCAACTCTTTTTATTTGTTGAAGTCATCACTTCCTTTGAGAAAAAAAAAAAAAAAAAAAAAAAAAAGATTTGTAGACTAGGAATTATTGCTCTTATAATGAATCATTATTTTGGGTTTAGGATTATAGCATACTCTGAAGGACTGTCAAGTATGTGATAATTGTGAGTGGTGAGTTAAGTCATTCTGTATTTAACCCTTCAGTAGTAATTTGCTGTAGCTGTAATGGCGTAAGACTAGTGGCAGACTAAGTGTTGTATACCAATGTTATAGATGTTGTGTTAGAACAGCTAATACTAAGACAGACGTCCTGGCACAACTCTGAGAACTGATAATGTGAACATTTAATTAACTCCTGATAGTCTGTGTAATTTACACATCTACCTTGGCTACAGCATCTGCATTGCCGTTTTACAGCATATTTTGGGGATCTCTTTCCAATAATGGCACTGGCCAGAATAACCATTGTGCATTATACATTATACTACAATGTCTATTTGAAATATTTTGTTGCATTTTCCTCTGTGTACAATCGATTTCAGACTATAGGTGGATTTGTGTATGTGTGTGTGTTTGTTTGTAATTTTTTTAATCATTTGCTGAATTCTGTGAAGTTGACAATTATTCCAGAATAAAGTGATTTCTATTCTAAAATACAGTGACCATGAAAAAAAAAGGTATTCCGAAGTAACTCTCGAAGACTAATTCATTCCATTAGAATTATCCTAATACATTTTCTTGACAAATTCAGAGACACCAGCAATGAGTTCCAAACATTGTACCAAAATGTGTTAAATATATTTTACAGCATTTCTGTCTTTATATTTCTTACATGTATTTACAAATGAAACATAAGACTAGGTACTTGTCCTGGGATTTCTTCCTTTGGGCTAACAACTTGTTATTAAATATTTCATGACATTTCACAAGAGTTAGTGTTAAAGCCAATGTTTTGGCCAAATTCCAATCCATGTAATTATATTCTGCTTCTGAAGTTTCAATTTTATGTCATCCATTTTTCTTCATTACTTCAAAATACTGGGCTTTGCTTCTATGTATTGTTATACAGCTAATGTTATTTGTCCTGGATACTAGTGGGGGTGGTGGTTTTAATAAATACAACCTGTCTCAAAAGAGTAATGTAGAGATTAACTATTAGAATGCCACTTTAAAGTCACCAGATGAAAGATGTAATTGTAGTTCAAAATATTATCAGTTACTGCATTGTTCTCCATCATACATTTTCTAGTTAATCACAGGCTATAAAAATGTCTTTCTTTCTTGATGAAGTATGTCTCTTTCTTACTTTATATAATACAAAGTATATCTCTTGCCTAAAATATTCCCCCCCCCCCAAAAAAAAAAGGGGGGGGGGAGAATGGGAGAGAAAAGGACAAATATCAATCAGAATTAACAGCTTTTCTAGCAGAATGTAGAATCAGAACTGCTATCAGTCATGCTGGTGATTGTAGATTGCATTGTGGCTGACTCTTTTACTGTTTCTTGAGGCTTTCTGGACTAACACCTACAGGAAAAGAGAATCTTCCCCATGGTCCCCATGGATATAGGAATGTTCAAAACTGAAAAGTTAGATTCTTTCATCATACATGGATAACTGGTAACAACAGATGTGGAGAAGACAGAGGTACTTAACAACTTCTTTGCCTCAGGCTTCACTAGTGGTCAAGCTTCCCACATCTCTGAGTCCCTGAACCTCTAGGCAGGGGTTTGGGGAGCAGAGCCCCTCCCACTGTAAACAAAAAGCAAGTTTGCGACCGCCTGGTGCAACTTAATGAATACAAACCTATGGGCCCTGATGACATACATCCCAGAGTCCTGAGGGAGTTGGCTGATTTAGTCATCAAAACACTCTCCATCATATTTGAAAATTTATGTCAGTCAGGTGAAATCCCTGGTAACTAGAAAAAGGAAAACATTACTCCAATTTTTTAAAAAAGGTAGTAAGGAAAATCCAGGGAACTACACACCGGTAAGCCTCACCTCTGTGTATTGCAAGATCACGGAATAAATCCCCCTGGAAGCAATATTAAGGCACATCCAGGACAAGGAGGTGATCTGGGACAGCCAACATAGCTTCACGAAGGGCAAATCATGCCTAATCAATCTGACGGCCTTCTATGATGGAGTGACTGCATCAGTTGACAAGGGAAAACCAACTGATGTCATCCACTTGGACTTCTGTAAGGCTTTTGAAGTGATCTCACACGACATCCTAATCTCTAAATTGGAAAGATAAGGATTTGAAGGGTGGACCACCCAGTGCATAAAGAATAAGCTTGATGGCCACACCCAGAGAGTAGTGGTCAATGGATGTATGTCCAGGTGGAGGCTGGTAATGAGCAGTGTCCCTCAGGGGTCTGTCTTGGGACCAGCAATTTTCAGTATCTTCATCAATGACATAGATGATGGGATTGAGTGCACCCTCAGCAAGTTTTCAGATGACACCAAGCTGAATGATGCAGTTGATACCAAAGAAGGAAGAGATGCCATTCAAAGGGACCTAGACAGGCTGGAGAAGTGGGCCCATGTGAACCTCATGAGGTTCAGTAAGTCCAAGTGCAAGGTACTGCACCTGGGTTGGGAAAATCCCAGACAGGAATACAGACTAGGAGAAGAACTCATTGAGAGCAGCCCTGCAGAGAAGGACTTGGGGGTTCTGGTGGACAAAATGCTCAACATGAGCCAGCAGTGTGAGCTTGCAGTGCATCCTGGGCTGCATCAACAGAGGCATGACCAGCAGGTCGAGGGAGGGTATTGTCCCCCTCTGCTCTGCCCTTGCAAGGCCACACCTGGAGTAATGCATCCAGTCTGGAACCCCCAGCACAAGAAAGATGTGGACCTGTTAGAGTGAGTCTAAAGAAGGGTTACAAAGATGATCAGAGGGTTGGAGCATGTGTTCTATGAAGAAAGGTTGAGATAGCTGGGGCTGTTCAGCCCAGAGAAGAGAAGGCTCCAAAGAGATCTTGAAGCCTTTCAATACTTAAAGGGGTGTTATAAAAAGGATAGAGAAGGACTCTTTACTCCGGTAGATAATGATAGGACAGGGAGGAATGGTCTTTAAAAGAGGATAGATTTAGACTAGACTTTAAGAGGAAATTCTTCACTGTAAGGGTAGTGAGACATGGGCACAGGTTGTCTAGGGAAGCTGTGGATGCCCCATCCCTGGAAGTGTTCAAAGTCAGGGTGGATTGTGCCTTGACCACCCTGGTCTAGTGTGTGGCATCCCTGTCTGTGGCAAGGGGGTTGGAGCTAGATGATGTTTAAAGTCCCTTCCAACCCAAGACATTCTATGATTGTATGATGTTATGATATTTCTGTTTCACTTGAGAAAGAAGAAATGGACTGGCTTAAGCCTTTGCAAATCACAAAGTTTTTAAGAACTGGACAAGAGTTTCATCAATAGATAATTTCAAATTAGTCTACCAGCTTCCAAATTAGTTTTCTAAATCTATTTTATCATCCATGGCTTTTTTTTTTTCTTTTTTAATTGTTATTGATCAATGTATTAGCTGCAAAAGAACTTTGGAACAGGGTTTTTGGGTTTAAACTCACTTCTCAAAAAACTAGCAGTTGCACAATACATTATTGCTGATAATCACCTCGATGGAATATAAGAACCAAAGTTGAAATTTCATCTCTTATAGAATAATAGATATTTAGTTATCATTTAATTCTGTTTTTGATGTGTGGGCCTTCTTTGCACAACAATGAAATTTACCTTTAATCAGGAGGGAGACTAAATGACTCCTTTGAGAGCCTTTGCAGAGCATAGTTAACACAAGCTAGCCAGAGAGGGAGGAAATGTGCACTCTGGTGATCAGCACTGTATCTCTTCTGAAAAGAAGATGTCAGTCACCAAATCTGTCAAGATGGCATCTTCCTCAAACACAAAATCCATTAGTAAAAATAAGTTCCAGCCAGCAAATAATGACTTTTGTGGGGGAAGGAGGAATTTGTCAGGGGAATTACGATTGTAACTAGTGTTTTCTCTTGTTTTTATCTCTTGTCTATCCTATCCAAGGGCAAGTAAACAGCATCCTCAGGGAGTGATCAGCTGCTAGTGAGTGTTGCCTTAGCAAAGTGGGACCGAGTGAATTACCTCTGCAGTATTTTCCATTCCAGCAACAGCAGAACAGAAACTCTGAAATCATTCCCTGCCTTTAGTCTCCTCTTGGTTAGTACATGAGCAAAGCTGCAACAAAGAGAAGATTTTAATTCAAGATTAGGAATTTCATGCATTAACGTAATGGTTCTTCAATTTGCTGTTCAAAACATGAGTAAATAGAGAACTGAGGGAAAAACAGACCTTTAAATTAGGTCTCAAGAGGAAGAAAAAAGTAATCCCTGCACATTGCAAATACAGAAGTCTATATTCTATCCATTTTATTTGCTAAACAAAGAGAATGATAACATGAACTTAATTCACAGCTGACTGAGAGACATCATGACCAACTCTTGAGAGCAAATGCTTTGGGGCTGCACAGAGATATCTGATGAGTGATAAGGTTTTCTCCTTAACTCTGGAACTGTTGAGCTTCATGAACTTGGCAGTAGTATCCCTGAGATTTGTTTAGGACTGGAGGCAATTACAGCATTCTCTCCCTAACCTGCCCCCCTCAACACCCCCCCCCCCCCAAAAAAAAAAAAAAGAAAAAAAGAAAGAAGTTTTCGCTAACTGTGCAGATAGCAATAAGGATGTCTCCACTAACCTGGGCCATTTTCTACTTACAGCTCAAGAGCAGACAGAGAATCAAAGAAATTTGAACTGTAATTCAGAGCAACATGATATGAAACCTGCTGCTTTTACTTTGAGTTTTCTCCAAGCAAAAGGATGAGAAAATTGCAACAAATCCAGGCAGTTTACTTGTAGCAGTTCAAATGTCATTACCCTTGAATATCCACATTGCAATCCTGTTTTCTTTTTTGTTTGTTTGTTTGTTTCTTTTGTTTGTTTGTTTGTGGTTTTCTTGTTCCTTTTACCCCTCATTTTTTCATCATTGCTTTTAATTTCCTGGCTTTATCATGACTCTTTCTGACAAACGTTCTGTTCCTGCAAGGTGCACAAACATGCATATGCAAGGACTGAGCAAGAAAGAGGCAAGTGGCTGTCAGAAGTATGCTAATTGCTCTACTTAATGTATGCACTATCTGCTTTCACATTAAAAGCATAGTGCCAATCATTTAAATGTAGGTAATCAGTAGGATTGTGAGAAAACAAAACAAAACAAAACAAAACAAAACAAAAAAACCACATCTGGCAAGGTAGTCTGTTGATTTTTTATTATTATTTTTATTGAGTATTTTTCAAAACAAGATGAAGGAAGCCTTCATGGCCACAAGCTTAGGAAAATATAAACTATAAAATTTGATGGCAAAATCCACATGAAGAAAAGATTAAACACTTCAATTTTGTACCAATTTTGTTCTGGGCTCACAGCCTTTTCCTTTTCCTGGCTGCTGGTCCCATTTAGCTAAAACATCTATGTCACACATATATATCAGTGCCAGCAACTCTGGGGATGGGTTTCCCTCCACCCTCAGTGAACAAATGGCAATGACTTTGTCACCTCTCCCTAATGGGAAAAAAAAGAGTCACTGACTTACCATGGTTTGAGTCAATGGTGAATTGCTTACTGCGGCTCTGTTAATTATTCTGCTCTTGACAAAATACAAAAAATATAATTTTCTTGACAAACAGATCTGAGTAAAATCAGCTACTGATTCTGTTTCCCTCTCCTTCCACCCCACCCCCCACCTCGTATGTATATATATATATGCATGTTTATATATAAATAATTGCATGCCCTGAAGAAGGTTTCCTAAATACAGAGTTAAAAGCTTGAAAGGTGTAAATGAAAATCAGTCAAAACTTTTTCTTCAAGAAGTTTAACTTTGATGAGGACCTTGACAGCTCCTTTCAAGAAATGAATTTTAAAAAACAATTATTTAAAGGAAAAGATGTCTTCCTTTTAGGGAAGGCAGCACAAACATTTAAGTATTTTCTTTAAGGTTTTGTAATTGTATATTTTAGTTATAACCAATTTCAATTTACATCTACTAAATAATTTCTCAAACTCTCTAAAATATATATATTTTAAAATATGTATTTTAAAAAATATATATTTTTAAAAATATATATTTTAATATATATTAGTATATATATAATGTATATATTAAAATATATATATTTTAGAGAGATATAATATCTTTAGGTATATTAGGATTACATTTATCTAGAACTGCAGGAGGCAGAAGGGAGAGACAGGAGAATTTTGGAGAGGAAGAAGTACTAAAATGTGCCCTTTAAAATCAAATACTAAGCATGAATTTATCTTAATCCAGACTCTATTTTGATCCAGACTCCTCATCCTTAAATTTAATTTACATCCAGTCTTCTAAGGTAATCATGCAGTAAGATAAGATCTTTTTTACCCACTGTAGAACAATTGACATAACAAACCATAGTCGGAAATGTTAAAAATAGCTACTAGCCAAAAATATACTTGGTGTGTATTTTTTATTCTTTCTTTTCTTGCTAACACTTTCCAATTTATTTCTGCTTATTTCATTGTTGTTTTTAAAGAGCACTGATATAAAAATGTTTTCTTGGCCTTGATTTACGTATACACATGTACAAAACCACATACATGTATATTTTGTAAATAAAACAAAACAGTGCTTGTATCTCATTATCTTATCACATCCCTACAATAATAAATATTCATACAGAAAGAAAAAAAAAAAAAGTGATAAAAAAAATCCTATAGTACTCAATCTGAAGGGTTCATTTTTTTAAAAAAAAAAAAAAAAAAAAAAAAAAAAAAGATTAAAATAGCCTCTTTATATCTGTAAATGTCTGTAAATGCCAGCAAATAGGGTATTCCAGGATCATATAAGTTTTGTGTAAACCTGATGTGGAAGAAGGGGTGTGCAATGGCATTTAACAAAAAGAGCATCCTAAATATGCAGCTGCCTTCAGAATCAGGGTGGGACTCGACTGTCAGTATGAATGAGAAAAATTTCATACATGGCCAAAGCCATAACTCCTTTTGACTGCAGAATGAAAATGAGTGGGACTTTATGCTCTGATAAAGAAAAATCTAGTACCTTCTATCAGCCGTATGGAGTAAGATTTCACTTCTTCATTGCAATCATACCAGCATTTCGGAAGGACACCAAATATAACTTGTCTGGAAGGCGCATAAAAGTCTAAAGAGTTTGTCAAAGCATCATAGATCTGACACATGCCATTGCAGAGCCACGGTTCTGGAATAACTGACTGGATAATGAATTTGTTGTTTTAATACCCTACTGAGAGACACAGTCTAACCTCTCTGCCCATAGAAAGACAGTGAAAAAATACAGAGCTGAACACAGCTCCGCATGAGTGCTCCAAGGTGATGGCTACCTCCAAAGGACCATGGTGTTGATCTTTGCTTCTGCTGGCTCTGCCAGCTCAAGGTGCACCCCATGCTGCCCACTCATGTCTGTTTCCAGACCCAAACGAACATAGCTGATCATTTGGAAGGTGACTGTTACAGCCAGTATAAGAATAGAAAAGCATCCAACAGGTTTAGGGGTGTTCTGAAGTGGCTTTCCTCCGACTTATGCAGATTGCTTCTCTCACTGCCCTTCCTCTGACAGATGAGCACTTTTAAAACCAAACAAACACACAGTGTGTCCAAGTATGTCATCAAATGACCTCCTGCTACCATTATTGACGAGTTACACCTGTTTGCCAACAAATACACTCCTTATCACTGCCATGTGAGTAATCAGGTAAATAAATGCTTGAGTAAACAAGTCTGCCCAGCGGCTGGCCCTGGCAGCTATCTCAGCCGGATGCAGATGAAGACCCTTTACAGCTAATGTGGAGGGAAGGCCCTCTGGAGAATTAAAGTGGCAGAGTTCATCACTGGTGGTTTTACCGCACTTCCAAAGGGCTAGTGTGATAACTAAACTAAATTTTGAAATTGAACTTTACAGATCACAGTTATCTGTAAGTCAGATGCTGTCGCAGGACAAAGTAAGAGTCATTTCCCCCCTGAAATTCATGGGAACCAGAACATTGCTGTCCCTTTGGCTAGCTGAGGCAGGCAGACTGACTTCAGAAGTCACCATGAGGCCAATGCAAGAAGATGGACTCCTACCATACCTCTCTTCTGACAGACCTTAGATTAAGGGTCTTTTTTGCCAAAGGATGCATTGGGTTGCCTCAAGCCTGGTCTATGAGTACCCTGTGCTGGTATAGCTGGCATCAGAGCAAAGATAAATTAGACCTTCTGTTTTCATAGGAAGAGGATATCTCCTCACCTGATAGTCATACAGTGGTGAGACTACTTCAGGAACAAGAGCTTAACAGCTCTCAGGGGACTGACTACCTGGAAACATTTTGGCTGGAAGCAGGAGTATTTGGTGAATGACTGTCTAGGTATTATCCAAACTGGGGAGCTAACCAATACTCGCATGGAGATGGTGAGTGTTTATCATGGATGCACAGAATACAGAAAGCTCTTGAGGGCCCAGCTGAGCAAAGAGGGGAGTCAGGATTTGGAGGAAATCCAAGGAAACACACTCAGAATAAGGATGAACAAGGAACAAGATGGAGACGGAGTACTGGCCTCCTTCCCCACCCACCCCAATGCACACCAAGAAAACACAAAGGAGCAATCTCTGTCATCACAGGCACTTTGTGCAGTTCTTTTCCAAATATTCCCAGAGGAAGTATGGTTCTGCCCTGCCCCTGCTCTTAGCCCCTGTCTAAATAGCACCATTTAACATGGGATAAGCAGAGTCAAGGTTGCTTTTTTTTTTTTTTTTTTCCTCTCTCTCTCTTTGCAAATTATTGCTGAGTTCACTACTGAAATTGATAGAGTGAAATGTTTGTTCTGCTTACCTGCTCAAAGAACAGGTAAAATATTATCTGAAGTTCATACCACAAATATATTTTGTTCTTATCTTTAGTAAACATTTAGTAACAGTGAAGCTCTCATTATCAACAAGAGCTGTGTACCTAAATCCCTTCCCTCCCACCCTGATGTCTTTTACTCTGGAGCTGATAAAACGCTTTCAATTACAGAGCTCTACTCACAAGAAGACATATACACATGAAAAACCTGTGTGTTAATTGTGTGCTGGAGACTCTATACATTATATTGCATTAGAAGGCTCATAATAAAAATTGGTATGAATGATTGGCATACCAGCATGAGAATAGCTTTAAATCTAGTGTGCATTATTGCAGCATCTGCTGCTGCTGCTATAAATAAATGTTTCTAAACAATTCCTTATTCTGAACCTCTAATTTCAGGAATATAACCTGGGTGTAAAAAAATCCCTTTCATCTGACATTTACAAAACTACTAAACTTGAATTTAAATGCCTTTACTGAGAATACACACAGATATATGTTTAAAATCTTTATTTATAAATGCATAGGTACACATCTGTTGATCTATCTATCAACAAATATGGGTCTTAATGTCTTCAGAAACTTTTTCTAAAATTAGAGAAAAGTCTCTTGATTTTCTAAGTAACATTTTTAATAGGAAAATTCAGTGCTGGAGATTTGTTTTGTTTATACATAAAGCAATTTTGTCATATTAAAAAAACAAACAAACAAAACAGTTTATCATGTCTGAAAACTAGGAATTATTTAGTACTTTCCTTGTCACAAGTGAAAATGAGCTTGTCCATGCTGTTTCAGTGTTAACGTTGGAACTGATCTGTGCAGCATGCAATTGGGTGTTATCTTCCTGGCAAGAGAGGCTCAGGAGCACAACTATTCTCTACCTTTTGAGATTTGATTCTACAATTTATGGAAAAAAAAAAAAAGAAAAAAAAAAAACTAAAAAAAAACCACCACCACCACCACCAACAAAAAACACTATTAAAAGAGACCTGCTATTAAAAGGGATGTATTTGAATTTCTGAATTTGCTGCATTTGTGAACTTTTATGTGTTCTTCTAAATTAATCTAAACATCTATCATAAGGGACACAACAGCTTTCTCTCTTCATTGACTGGACTGCACAGAAAGCTGAGGCCTGGGAGTCCTGGACAGTGTCTGGGCTGAACCCTCCATCACACTAACACCTGTGGCAGGTATTTGTAGGAAACGATTGGATCAGGACTAGTAATATCTGCTCAGATTCCAGATCAAAAAGATCTTAGTCATTATGTGGATTGCATTAAGATCTCATGAGGGCAGCACACATTGGCGGAGATCTCCAGAGATGGTAGCTACCATTCTTGCTACAGTCTGGCCTCCGTTTTCTCTTATTCTCTTGTCCTTGAGCTCCTGTTCCTCCTTGAGCTCCTGCTTACGGAAAAGATTTTTTGCCATTGATTTTTGCAACCTCTTTTACTTCTGGCCTCTCAACCTACTATCTGCAGCTGTTCAGTAAATGTTATTTCATATAATGGGAGAAAAAAGAAAAAGACATATTAAAATGTCATTTAATGACATTTTTTATTTGCTAAATGAAACAAAGAATGCAATGGAAATCAAAATCGCGTGGAACATGTGTCTGTAGGCTGATTGACTTGACACTCAGGACCATAGTAAATGCAAAGGTAGACAGGTGTGAGCATAATTTCTGAAATTAACAGAATAATTCAAAAAAAATACACCAAAATTGGCTTGTTTCAGACAAACTATATGACATTCCTCTGTCTGGATCTTTGTATTTTTGATGACATGCTTCTAACAAATCAATTATTCAGAACTATTATTTAGATTAAAATATATCTGACTTCATGCAACCTTTTAATAACTAACATACAAAAGAAGAAAACATTTACAGTAAAAACTAAGAAAATAAGATAGGCTTAATAATTCTCTTTAGACTGTCAAACAGCAAAAAAGTTAGTTGAAAAAAAAAAGAGAAAGAAAGTGTGATCTGAAAAAAATAAAAATAAACAACCCACAACTATATCAATGCAATTACTTTGTAGCAGTCCACAAAGAGAGAAAAAAAAAAAAAAAAGGAAGAAAAGAAAAAGAAAAGAAAAGAAAAGAAAAGAAAAGAAAAGAAAAGAAAAGAAAAAAGAAAAATTTAGCTGCTAGAATCAGAGGTATGCATCAGGTTCCATGCGGAAGGAAATACCTGTGACCCAGCAGGATGTGGAGGGTCAGGCGCTCTGATTGCAGATAAGGCTGAGCCAGCCAGCGCACAGTGCATAAGGTCAAAAGAGAGAGGCATGCTTAGCCCTGCACACTGCTTTAAAGAGCTGCTTGTCAAGGTGTTGATATAAATAGTCCCTTGCTTTTCTCATGCACTAGCTCCATATCCTGTGTCCATCCTGCACTGGTGTTGGGGGTACCAGAATGAGGGATTTTGTGTGGGAGGCAAATACAGGAAGTGAAGCACTTTCTACTAAAACATATTAAACAATGTAGAGTTGCTTGAGAAAATGCTTCACAAAATCATTGGTTATATATTTGTGTGTGCATATATGTATATATATATGTATATATATATATATATAATGTCTTTTATCCACAGATGTTTAACTTCAGTTTTAGTCATGCAGTCAAGGAGCATTAAAAATGATCAGTTGCATCTTGGAGTCTCTGAGCAGAACACTATGCAGTAAGGAATTATATATATATATATATATATGTATATATATATAAATATATATGTATGTACGAAATACTGAAAATATTGCAGATAAGGGGAGTGTCTATGGGCTGAATCACAAATTCCTCAAAAACTTACATTTATCAGTTTGTTTTTTTTTTTAGTTCAGACAATATTGTTTAACCAATTCTACTTTTTGTGGTTATTTTTCAAAGTTTTGAATAATTTTTCAAGACACTTATTTTCTTTTATCTCTAGCAAATTCTACCCCTATTGTGAGCTTATGATATCCTACAAAATAGATATAAAAACAAAGCAAAAGCAAAAACAAAACAGTATTTCACTCAAAAGCATTCTATTTTCCTGATAAATAAATAAATAAATAAATAAATAAATAAATAAATAAATAATAGAGCTATACACATGCTGAGCCACAGTTCACATCTCTTTTATTCAGACTACATTGCTTCTTACATTAAACTGTCCTACCTTCTCCTTCTTTCTGACAGGGGAAGGCTCATACTGGAGAGATCTCTACAAATGTGTATATTTTTACACAAGATGGAAAATTTGGGGGGGTGGGGGTGATGATGAACTGCAGGCTTTTTTTTATTGGGGTTATGATGGCTTCTCAATTTCATAAGCAAAGAGGTACAGAACCCATCAAATGTTTATTCTTGCTCTTTGTTATGTGCTGCTCATCTTCTAAGAAATCAATCTGTTAGAGAAGAGTATTTAGTCCAATGATTACGAATTTTGTATTCGAGTTCTTGGTTTGTAGTTTTAATGCTCAAACAGTTGTTCTTGAAGTACTTTTCCTTAACTAACCAATTGAAGAAATATTTTTCATCTAATTTAGAAAACTTATGATTTCTATCACAAATATTTATTTTATTTTATTTTATTTTATTTTATTTTATTTTATTTAAGAAACAGGGCTGTTTTCCCAACATCACAGGTAAGGAAAATCATATGGTTCAACAACTACAGAGGAAGCTACACAACACATGAGTAGGAAATAAGCTGGGGGAAAAAAAAAAAAAAAATGTAAGGGTTTAAGGTCCTTCTCTATCAAGTGGAGTAAAGTTGCTGCAGCCCCAGGTGACTATTATTGTCAGAGAGCTAATGCAAGTGTCCCTGCCTCTGTCATCTCTCTTTACTGCAGCACCCCTGTCCTTGTGTTCCTTGCCATACATGCGTGGTCTAGCCTAAGCAGATGAGCCTAACACTCTCATCATGTACCATCTTTCTGAACCCAAGTGAAAGGGGACACAAATTACTAATCCACTTTGGCTTGAGATGGTGGCAATGTGAAGCTGAATCTATCACTCTATCCACCTGCATGGCTGGGGTTGCTCTCCCACCGGGTACTTGCCAACAGCTTGGAAATGCTCATCAAATAAGTTAGCAGTCTGCACAGACTCTACAATAGTCTGAATTTGGTTCTTGGTTGTTAATCTACCAAAGATAGTTATTGTACTGTGAAAGAAAAGGGGGGAAAGAAGGGGGTGGGAGGGTGGGGGGGCTATGAAAATGTATGACATTGATACAGTAAAGGAAAGTGAATGTATTGGTTAAATACATACTCTGGTATGCATTCTTTTGGGATAACAATCATTATTTATCCGTTAGACATTTATGGCTTCTTCAGAAATTTTATCATTATATAAATTCATTCTTGGATACCTTATAAAAGTATAGTTTTGACAGTGTAATAGTCCATTAAAAATAAAAATAAAAATAAAAATAAAAAAGCTTCAAGAAAACTGAACTAGAGATTTGGTGGTTTGCCATCTTAATGCAGCGCCACTCAAAAATACCAGATCCAGGTTTTGAGACCTTGAATGGTCTTTCATGATATGAAATCAGAAACCAGTCCTTCTTCTTCCTTCCTTAAAGCACATGTTAAAAGTGGATTGCTAATTTGATACCAGGTTAATCCAACTGCTTCCTCTCCATATATACATTTGGTGAATTTGAAAGCCTTTCTAAAACATCAGTAACAGAAAAAGCACAATGAAAGTTTCCAATACACTGAATTTCAGCCGTGCAATTTTTCTTTCTCAGAGCACCATGAGAGATAATGTATTAATCTCTTGCCAAATTCCTATTTTTAAATCAAAGCTGTTTATGGTTTTAGTTATTTAGTTGCATGAAGGCAGAGAATGTGTTTTATCACCTTCTAATATATTTCATACCTGTATAATATAAAAAGCAGATTGGGCCAAATGTTCAACAAATTAGGGGAAAAAATATTGGTTTTCTTGTTGTTTACAAGGTGAAGTTTAAATGTGTGAAAATATTTTAAGATAAAAATACTGCCATACATCTATATCTAGGAAATACTCAAACCAAACTTCTGCAATGAGATGGGTGCATACTGTTTTGAATAACATATTTATAAATCCAGCTTTGAATAGTGGTGGTGGCTGTGAAGGATAACCAGGAAACTTATACACTAGCATACTAATTAACATTAAAAAGAGCTGCAGCTCAAAAGATCTACCACTGTATTTCTGATTTGTAGGTAGAGTCTATAACAAAATAATAATAACCTGAAATGAAAATCTACACCTGTGTTCATACTTACATAATGTTGTACTAATTAGGTTTGTCACAAAATCTAATGCTTTGGAAAAGCAGTTTATTGTTTATGAAAAACATTACTAAGAAAACTTCTTAACCTTGTAGCATTCTAGTCACCACTAATTGCTGAGTTCTATGAAAAACAAATATTGGATATTTATAATAATTTATTGTACTTCTTCCTTAATGCTCTAATATGAAATTGCTATTGTAAGATCCAATTAAGCTAGTCTGAAATATGTGTTGGCAGGAAAAAAAAAAAAAAAAAAAATGTTTGTGAGTTTTTGGATACATGTCATTGTTGTGTTAGGATCTTTCAAAGATTTTTTTTTTTCTTTTTGCTTATGCTCCATTTACAAAGGGGCAAATGATTGAATTCGCTTCACTGAATTGAACTTATACAGCTTCCTGCTGGGTTCTGGGGAGCATTTATGGAACACCACCTGGAGGGCAGCTGCTCTTTTCTCCTAGCCCTGAATATCATTAAATTTCAACAGCAACATGACACACTGTAGAAAATTTTGTTTTAGGGCTGCACTTTTCTGTGCTGTTGTTGTCAAGAGTGGAGAGAAGGGGGGGTGCCACTTCTTGAAAGAGATAGCAGTAGTTTTCATTTCTTGTCTGCAAGTGCCCATGACCAGGAAAATCAGGATGACTAGAAGTATAAAAGTCACTTTTTCTTTTCTTTTCTTTTTTTTTTTTTAATGAAGGAAAAAAGAAAAGAAAAAGGTATGTTTTTCAGAATACTACATCATCTAAATGTATCACCTATGGCTTGTGCTGAAGCACTCATGATTTAACTTCATATTTGTGCTGCAGAATGTTTTTATTTAAAAAAGAGAGCAATTGCTAACCTTATCTTGCACATGTGGCTGACATTGGAGCTGCCCTAAGAACTCATTTTCTTGTAACTATTTGCTTAAGCATTTCACTAACAGATGAAACCTGAAGAGAACATTGTAGTGAAATGCTGTGAAACACTGCTTCATGCCTATGCCTTCCAGAAGGGGCAAATATCTGTGGCTTAGGCCCTTTCTGTGTTTTGCACACTTTAAACGGTTTTATTTATTTATTTATTTGTTTGTTTGTTTATTTATTTATTTATTTTGTTTTCATTGAAGTTGAGAAACCTTTTGTATTATCAGCAGAGGTCAGATGGGATCAGTTTATGGCAGCTCAATTTTATTGCTGTGCTTTAATATTTTTCCCTCTCTAGTTTCCACCTTGTAAGTGCCAATCCCAATCTGAAGCAAGAACTGCATCCCATCAGGAATTCCAGCCTACAGCCCAGTCATCTGTATGCTTTTCATATTCCCTGAAGTCCCCATAAGTCATCTTGCTGATACTAGCAGGAAGCTGGCAGAGTGATTGGAAACAAAAATCTATATACAGTAAGTGTTATTAATGTGATTTCTTTGCTTAGTGCCTTGATGTAAAAAAAAAAAAAAATCTGTATTATTAATTAACTCCTACTTCTGCACACTTCAATCACTACATTTCCCTTCTCTCTATGTTGTACCTTTTCTCCTTACCCTCTTTCACATTTACATCAACACCCAATTCTCCTCCCCTTTCTCCTTAGTTAACTATTAAAACTCCTAATAGCAACACTAGTGTAGTCTCTGAAAAGAGATGGAGAGATGGAGTGCTGAACAATTTGTTACCAATTAATATTTTTCTGTAATATAAATGATTGACATTTTCTTCCAAAGCAAAATCCAGAAACGTGATTTGGTCAAAATCATGTTGTTACTGGAAAACAAACAAACAAACAAAACCAACCAAACAAAACAACAACAACAAAACATGACTTTCAAACAGCAGTGAGAAATTACTACTACAAACAGAACAATCTTGATTTAAAAAAAAAAATAATAATAATAATCTGAATAAACATTAAATTCCTATTTCTTGTTGAATTAATTTAGAAGTCTACTTCAAACAGAAAAAAAAAAAAAAAAAAACTATAGAATTTATATTCAAATTTAAATATCCGTGCTCTTACATTGACATGTCTAAATCAGACCTTTTCATAGTGCTTTTCCTGAGCAGCAGGTCATCATTTCCATTTTATCTGGATAGTCTTTCAAAATTCACACTGACTACAAGTATCTGCACGCTAGAAACAATGTAGGACCACAGGCCTTCACACAGAAAGGTGACTTTACCTGAATTGGACTAAGTAGTTTAACAGTACAAAAACAGTATAACTTTTTGCTGCATGGCCACTGGAAGTGACTTATACTAAACTTTCTTATAGGAAGAAAATTTCATATTTGAAACAACCTTAACCCTTGAGCATCAGTCTAAGGACCTGATGGGGATCAATGCTGACAAATCAGCTGTGACCACTGAAATTATACAGAGTAAGGGCTGCAGAACTTCCTGCTAATTCACAAACCCAGATCCAAATACAAAGAAAAATATTTTGTTTTCCTGGGACAACCAATAATTAGCCATCCTGAAAGCCAGGGCAGGGGGCAGGTAGGAGAGAGGCAGAATGTGAGAATGCTAAACTGCTCTCTGAAAACAAATAATATTTCTCAGGGTTGGGCCCACATTTTCCAAGCTCAATGCTCAGGAAAACTAGAAAGGCTTTTTTCTGTATTACAAGAAAACTCATACTTAGAGAAGCCATTGAGTCTGTCTATATTTCTTCTGCTACAGCAATCTTGCTGCAAATGAAAACCTGTATCCGATGAACACCAAATAATGGATTTTCAAACTAGCACTGAAATGGAAAAAATCTTTCTGCATAAGACTGGTGTCTAGATAAAATGTAAATTCAATCACTCTGTGAAGTGATTCTGAATAATCAGAAATGCATACAGCCAGTAAAATACATTACCAGAGTAACACAGAAATGGAACATGACAATATTTTCTTTTTCTGCTTGAAGATAGAAGTAGATGGTTCTCCCAGATAATAATCCTGTTTCAAGAGAACACTGTTCACCTTAAAATAAATAAATATATAAAAGTGCTTCCATTTAATCTATTTCGCTAGTTGGGTTGATCTTTCCCTGGCTCAAAATGGGAACAATTGCATTGTAAAAACTGTCTTTTCAAACATGACTTCTCTGTGTACATATTCATTTAGACTCAAGACTGTGTGGTGAAGAATCCACAGGACTGTAATCAGCAGGACTATTCCTGTTCTGACAGGCTCACTGTGCAGCCTTAGATAAATTATCTTGCCATTAGGCCACATCTTCCACTCCAGCTTTGGTTCGTTTATGCCTAAATTGCCAAAGTAATAACTTAGAGAGAAGTCTGAATTTGTGTGTAGCAGCTCAGCTATACCCTTTCTTCTCTTGCAGTTTGGGAAGCAAAGAAGAAAGGAGATGCGAAGGTGTGCAGAAGGGTCTGAGCACAATTCTACTAATCTCATTCACATGAGGGATGATTCCTTGTAGTGAATCTATCCTACAAGGTGGGGAATATGCTGGACTATGTTTGTACCTGAATGGAGGCTTCGGGCATAAGCCAAGGATTTGGGTCAAGTCTATGATAAAAAAATGGCTTCCTCCATACACTACTTAACCAGCAGCACAGATATTCCTGTAGGTAAGGAAGCCAGTGGGTAAATCAGGTCCTCACAGCTAAAGCAGAAAACAGAAATGGGGAAGTTGTTTCTAGATCCCTGTACCATCCTTTTCTGACCAGTACTAATGGTGCAGGGAGAACCCCAAAACTACAGTTCCCTTCTCTAAATTGCTGATAATAATTCCTTACCTCAGATGCCAGCTTGATGTGAGATATAAACTGCTGTGCAAATTGCAAGTGAAATTAATTATTAATTTCTGGTTTATTATTGATTGAGCATTTTGTCAAACAAACCTTATGATAAACTGTAATAAACACTCTCTATTCACTACTCTGACTTACAATTCCTAGTGCGGCAAAACTGAAAAATAAGATCAAGTCTCAGCTGACTTACAAAGATCATTAGTAACCATGTCTTGTATGCAAGAACTGGATTCGGGCCATGCTGACACAAGACAATCAGTTTTCTATTCTTGCAGGATGCTGTAATGAAATGCCCGATTTGATGAAGTTAGAGGCGTTATGATATTTTCATCATTGTGTAATAAAGCATCAGGAAACCTTCAAGCCTCTAATGTTATTGAATATGTTGGTGGTGTTAATACAAACAGTGTGCAGTTTGCAATGTAAGAGAAGGTAAGGGGAAGGAGAAGGACAAACAGTTTGGTTTTTGGTTTAAGGTGAACAGTCTTTTCCAAGTTAATATGTTCATCACCATCATAAAATGATTGGTACAGTCAGGGTTTTTCATACACTTGGGACTTCCTGACATATTTCAAAAATAAGACAAAGCAGATAGAATAAGGAAATATTTCCCATTTTTACTACAAATAAAGCTTATTAGATGGAATTGTATTTTTTTTTTGTTACCTACTTTTTGGTGAATATTTAGTGATTTTGTTGGATATTCTTTTAGAACCCAAAAGAACATGAGGTCATTTTCATATGAATTAGTAATGCACTTCTATATGCATGCACATTTGCAGTTATGCAGTGGCTTTTATTTTAAGGCTATTATCCAAATTCACAACAAATTAATAAAAATGGAAAAATTAAAGCCAGTATCAACTAAAGTGTTGCTTTCCCAGAGTCCCAGTCACACTCAGCATATTTAATTCATTCCTGTGAATTCAGCAGGGCTTTATGTAGGAATAAAACAAACAACATTTCTATGTGCCTTCATTGTTAGCTACTGTAGAATTTCTTGTGACTGCTGATATTATTTATTACTAGAAGTCTGTTTGTTTGTTTTCCATTTGGAAAAATAAAATAAGCAATGAAACATTTGTTAAATTTATTTCTTTCTGAAACAATGGTAAAAGAAAGATTTACATAGGCATAACAAAACAAGGACATAAAGAGCTTTATAAAGAACTTCATATAACTTTTTTTTTTTTTTTTTTTTTCTCTCTCTAAATATATACAAGCAATAGGAATATTATGTGGTTTGGTTCTTTGTTTAGCAATGAAGCTCTAATTTCCCTTTCCACTGTACAGCTGTTGCATTGCTTTCACTCAGATTTTGCCAGTGCTAGCCCAAGCTCAAGGTTGCCAGCAGGAAAAGTCTTCCTGAAGGGAGAAGTCCAGGCAGCCCAAGAAGCCCAAATCCTGAGCTTTTGCAAGCAGAGCTCTGCCAAGAGCAGGCAGAAGTAGCTCATATGGGAACACAGCCAGGGCACCTGGTGGATGCATCCACACATCACCCCCAGTGCTCTCACAGTTCCCAGATTAAAAGCACTGCAAAGCAAACCTCGGATTTGTTCCCTGGTGAGGAAGACCCCTGGCTGATCTGGTAGGAGAGGTCACATTATGGCCATGCCCTTGAGTATCTTCAATTATATGACTGGGGAATGACATGGGACAAGGTATCATTTACGAGCAAGGCCCTTCTTAACAGAAGTCCTACAGAATTTTGCAGAATCCTGTTGACTGCACGAGCCCTGCAAATGAAAATTCTTTCATGCGCATGTTGCAGAGTGGCTTCTCTGTTGCTCAATAACAGTATACGCAAAGGGCAACCGATCAGCAGATCCTGATCAGGCACGCACATGGGACATGAGACGTGGTAAGTGTCTTCTCTGTGGTTTACGAGTTTACCTTGCTTTCTCCTTCAAGGCATTGGAG
This sequence comes from Stictonetta naevosa, assembly GCA_011074415.1. Taxonomy (NCBI): domain Eukaryota; kingdom Metazoa; phylum Chordata; class Aves; order Anseriformes; family Anatidae; genus Stictonetta; species Stictonetta naevosa. The sequence continues at coordinate 99,959,592 of CM021699.1, forward strand.
CCAAAGAAATTACTTTGTTTCTATTCGATAGGTTCAAATGTTATTTGGTTGTAAGTGATGGTCAGGTCAGGACAGTACAGCTGCTCCACTTTTCCTTAGTAGAGAGGAAAAGGTAAATGATAAATCTGTGTGTGTGTGTGTGTCTTTTCAACTGTGAACATGCTTTATATCTCTAACAGGCATATTGGTGCAATGTACAAAGCTATACCAATGTTACACATTTTTGTTGATCCCTTGCTAAATTTTCACATTCTAAGAAGCCTGCTGGATTGATTTTTTTTTTTCCTCACTAAAAATAATAAGCAAAAATAATGCAATAACTATGATTATTATTCAGGAGTTGATAAAGAGAAGCTTTAAGCATATAGAATAAATTAAGTATGTAATATAACAAATCCCGTGTGACTCATAAGTAGTTTCCACCTAAGCAGGTTAACTTGCGCACATATGAGTGTGAAATATTATACAGTGAAACCTGTGTGCCCTAGGAGACTACCCTAGGGTACTGACAAATACTTTACAACATCAAATTACCCATATTAAGCAAACTGGCTCTGCAATTTAACCAGAGATCGTCTATAATTGGTTCAAGGTACAACATTTTTTCCTGAGAGACCCACTAAAGCACTATGGATTTCAATGTCTATAGGCCAACAGTATACATTTATAGCATTATTAATAAACTCTGTCACTTTGAATCATTTTGAATACTTTGAAAGACTTCCTATCAAGCACACAAACAACAACAAAAGGAACTTTAAAAATAATTGCTTGCTTTTTAATTTCATGTAATTGTCTATTGAATACTTCATTAAAATTAAGCTAAAATTAAAATTATTTTAATTCACACATATTTCAAGTTTTCAGTAGAAACATGTAAGCAGCTCTGTTTAAACAAACTTAGTAATAGTAATTTCTGATACCAAATAGCTGCCATCTAATCTCTTATGGGATTCTCTTAATTTTTATATATTTTTTTCAAGTACAATTTTCAGACACTTTTAATAAGAGACATCTCTTCTAAATTGTTCTCCTGCCCTGAAAGTGATTTGGTAAAAATGGCACTAGGGGCTCCAGATTCATTATCACACTGATTTTCCTACCCAATGAGCTCAGTTTGCAAGTAAATTTCTAACTGCCAGCTGCACAAACTCAGCCTGAGTCCTGGATCCCTTCCATCTCATGCATCACCACCAGTAATAAATATCCTGTATGCCAGAATATGCCCTCCATGGCATCTGTGCAGTCCCAGTGCCATCCGTGAATTTGCACAGGTGTTGCTGGGGGCAGACGTTCAAATCAATAGGGTTACACACAAGTGGCTGAGGAAACGATATGTCAAACGGAACTGCTAGTACTACAATGATCTGTGGGATGGAAGGAACCCAGCCTGACTTGCAGAGCCTTGGAGAGGTTTTAGTCTCACAACTAGGAACAAAATTATTATTTTGTCTTGCGAAGAAAAATTCTAAAAGAGTTGCAGTGAATGTGGAACATCCCAACATTATTTTTATGCCATTTCTTAGAGCATATATAATGCCCAAGGAACACATGTGGAGCTTTTTTGTTTGTTTGTTTATTTTTGGTATTTTGTTGCCTTTTATTATTATTTTTTTAAGAGCTATCATTTTTCTCTCAGAATGACATCATGAAAAACGCTGTCTTGGTATCTTAAAATATCTCCTTGTCTAAAATCAAAGGGCTGTGAAGAAATGACCCAACCATAAAGCCCCAGAGAAACAGGGCTGTTTTGCAACAATGTTTTAGGGGGGTATAGGAGAGCAACAACACACTTTAGGGTGCTAGCCTCTGTCCCACTAAGTCAATTCTAGCCCTCCATCTTGCACACAACATACCGGGTTACTAAGCAATATGCTTACTAACTGCTCAATTTGTAACTCCTGGGTTGTTTCAGTTTACAAACAATGCCCATGGTTTGTCTTTGCTGATCATGTTTTGAAAACATTGTTCAAAGGATGTTGTTGGAGTTACCTCCAAGCAGCAAGCAGTTCAAGAGCAGGTCTCTGGTCAGATTTCTGATACGTGACCAGGCACAGACTTGCACATCAGCTGGTGAGTAAACTGAATCCTCAGCTCCAGAAGGAAGTGAGGAAGGAGGAGCTGATCCTGCTCACACTGACAACTTCACTGGGCTTCTGCTGGACCCCTGAGGCAACCCCATCCAACAGCAGAAGGCCGCACTGCCTAGAAAGTCCCCACATCCTGTACTGGCCTGCCAGAGATCCAGCACCATACTCACCACAGATCTCTGAAGCAAGTATTTTTGGCAAAATAAAGATTTCTGCACACAAAATCAAAGTTAAGTATATCCAGATACTTTACTCTTTATTTTCAAATTTGATGTAAATTTAATTTATCTGGATTTTGATAAGACTAGTTTAGTAATCTCAGATGTTTACTCCATTTCAGTTAAATGAGTATACTTCACCTCTCATTCTGAAATATGGTTGTTACGCATGGTGGTTCTGGGTGCCTACATACCTTAATTTCCAAAGAAAAGGCTTTGTGAAAATCACAGTCCTATCAATTTCTACTCCAAGAACATGGAGGTGGCTAGCATACAGTAGCTGATAGGATGGAAGAGGAAGCCGTCTTTCTAGTGGTGACAAGGACACTGAGTTTTTCACATAATTAGCAGCTTAGGATAAAAACTCTAGGGAAGGTAAGATTCACCAACTCATAAAAAGCACAGCTGATGTGTCTTTTCACTATTTTACCCTGTGCTACCTAATGTGAAGTAAGAGCACAGCTTATTTTTATTTTCTCCTTATAGAGAAAATAAATTTATCCTGTAAGAAGCTTACATTTATTCCAGAAAAGATCTCTAAGAAATAAATGCGTGATCTAACCTCAGGTGTGACTCCTCCAGTCAGAATTTATCATATGCTTCCCATTAAAGCAAAACTCTTAATACTGTAATTCTTTCTTTTTCCTACAGCTTGTGATTCCCTCCACCTCCCACACCTTGAAGAAGGTGTGTAACTCCCAGTTTTCACATGTACCCCATGCAAAGTCATCCTGGGATCTCCAGACAAAAAGTCTGCAGCACAATTGAAAACAGGAATGAAATAAATAACAGAAAGTAAATTTCACTCATAGTACCATTTGTCTTCAGAAGTAGCACAGTAAAAATCTTGTCTTTTCCATTTGCTATTCTTGTTTTGGTAGCCAAAATCTTGCACGAAGTCTGTCACCTGTGTCTTAGAAACATGGATCACTTTTTCAAGCACCAACGGGGGAAGATGTAAGCACATAAGGCCATGTCCAGAGGGCCTGTACTCCTGCATGATGCATTTTCTTCCAGCTGTCTTCATGCCTTCAGAGGCATCTTGTCGACTTCTAGATCCAGAGACCTCAGTTCTTTTACCAGCACTCACACTGGTCTGTGCTTGGGATAACATCTCCCTGAAATAGGGCACTAGGGAGTCCAGTGTGGACACAGATTTTTAACAGTCTCCACCCAAGGGGCAGGCATTGAGCTTTGTAAAGCATCCTGTTTTACCTGTTTTCTCCCACTTTCTGGGGTAGCCCAGCCTTCTATTGACCTAGATAATGGAAAGATGATTATTCATTTGAATTTCAAAAGAATGAATAGTGGGCTGTTAGCTCTGACTGCTCCACTCTGACAGGAATATACACACACACATACAATTATTGAACTGCTTTTAGAACAGTAGATTATTTAATTTTAACAGTAATATCTACTTATTCATGCACGTTTTAATCAGATTTCCAAAATCCTCAAGATGTTTTTTTTTTTTTTCTTGAGTATGGCTATCAGTCTGTTTTCAGCTTCATTATCTTCCTGGTACTATCCTTCAAAATAAAGAAAAAAAAATAAAAAATCAGAACATAACATTAACAAGCAGGAGAAAACAGTAATGCTGTTTATATTTAAAAGATCACTTCGAGGAAAAATTGAAATGTTGCCAAGACACTTCAGAAAATGAGATATAGTAGAAAAAAACAACAACAACAACAACAACAACAACAACAAATAGAAAAATAGCATTTATGGAAGTTAAGCGATGCCCATACTATTAATATTCTCTTTTACAGGGACACAAATGAATGAGAAGAAACATCGCAGATAAAGTCTGCTGTAATGACATTGTAAAGGAGATGGGGCTGCCTTGGCTTCAATCCACTCTGAAGCTTTATTAAAAATGATCTCTCGTGATCTCAATGAGTTAAATGTCAGATTCCGTCACCCTGGGGGATGAAGACCTAGGCATCAAAATGTCTTATCAGTATCGGCTACGTGGTTTCCATAGGAATTGACTGAAATTTTTCTAAAATAATTCACAGCTCTTAGAAAGTGATGATGTGACAAAATAACACTATTTTATGAAAATACATAGGTTTAATCATTTTAATAGGAAATTAAAGAAATGTTCCACTTTCATCAGCTTGAATTTTATGCAATTAGATGACATAGTGGCATCTCCCTTAAATGTTAGGACAACCAACAACAAATTAAAACCTGTTGGTGTGTTTCATTTTGCAAAACTACACCAGAGGCTCCTCTTATTTCTATATTGATTTAAATGCACAATGAAAATCTCAGTTTCCCACTGATAGATATATATATTTTTGGTAATCTGAATATTGACATTTACAGAAAAATAACAGTAATCATAAAGATTATCTGAGAGTATTGGTACCCTGGTATAATTTTAGTAACAGAGCCCCAGCAGCAGTAAAGCCGTCTTCCCTGGAGGCAGGCAGCGAGCTATGTATCTCCTGAGACTCCTGTCCATGCCATCATTATGAGGAGCATGTTCTCACCCTTTCTGAACTCCCCATCCCACAGATGGCTCTCCAGTGTGCCTGATTTGATCCAGCACTTGCCCCTCTCAGAAGGAATGCCCTGCCCTGCCGGCAGCCCTCCCCAGACTGACCACAGCTGACCACAGCTGTGGCATGAACTCAGGCACTCCCGAAGGTGCTGCACCCTCTCCTCTTGTGGTTTCTCTAAATCATAACATTTGATGACAGGCTGAGAACCCTGCCAGGCATGTTTTCCATTTTACCTCTTGTCTCCCTGAGGATCAGCATGATTATGGGGCTAAATCGTACCACCAAGTGAAGTTGCAAGGGGAAAGCGAGCAAGCCTCTGAAGAAAAAAACTTCCTAGGGTTCCTCGTGGCAAAGCAAAGCGGCATTTCTCTAAATCCATCTCTGGAAGGAAGAGACTGAGCCTTCTTGAGCTATGCCCTTTCCCTTCCCCTCACTTTGTAGCCCTCTCCAGGGTCAGGCAGGGGAAGCAACACTACACCACGTGTTGGCCTCTTGCCTGCTCCTCCAAACTGCTCCTGACCTCTGACGAGTGAGACCTGGTAGCCCTAATGCGTCTGTAAAGCTAAAAGAGGTGAGGGATCCGTGGTGTTTTTTTTTGTTGTTGTTGTTTGTTTGTTTCTGTAACAGCACTCATCACACCACAGACTTATGATATCATAGTCACATCATCCCAACACAGTAATTTTGCTGCAGCCTGAGGAAAATGAACCACTGTGCTAATTAGAGACTGATTTACCAGGGGACCTGCTGCCCCATTAGCACCAGTTCTGATAGAGAAGAGGCCATGCCAGGGCTCGTCCATCTCACCACCATCGCATCTCCTCCAGCCAGCAACCATCACCAAATTTATTACACTTTTCTCTTGGTAATATCTGCACATGGTAGCTAGGAAAACGCGGGAGGGACCCACAGAGCAGTGCTCAAGCTTATTTTCACCACGGGTTTCTCAAAGCAAAATGTCCAGGGACGAGGCACCATCAGATTTCCAGAGCTCCCCTCCAGAAACCAACGTAACAGCGCGGGGGCTCTGCGATAATCGCGACATCGCTGCGCACACGGGTGCTTTCCGGAAAGCAAGCCAGCGAACAAGAAGGCAGGGCAGGCTCAGCCCCCCGGGAGCTGCCACACACCTGGCTTTGGAGGAAAGCCACCTTCACCCTCCGCGGGGGCACCGGGGGCTCGGGGCACCGCGGGCCGCCGTGTCCCTCAACACCAGCACTTCGGCCCCCCCCCCGGGAGACGGGGGGCGGCCATCGGGCTCCCGGCGGAGCGGGGCTGCGGGCACCGTCCCGGTGGGGACGGACAGACGGACGGAGGGATGGACGAGCGGGCGGCGGAACTCCAGCGCCCCCTGCCGCCCCCTGCCGCCCGCTGCAAAGGGCTCCGCGGCCTCCCGGGGGGGGGGGGGCGGGGGGGGGGGGGGGGGCGGCGCGGCCGCCGCCCCTCTCCCCACCTCTCTCTGCACCTGGGGGCGGTGGGCGAAGACCCCCGGGGGTAAAATAGCAGGGGGGGAAGAGGATGAAGGGGGTGTATGGGGGATAGGAGCCAGGCCCCCTCCCCCGCCGCCCCCCTGCAGAGGGGGGTGTGTCAGCGTGGGGGAGGGGAAGGGGAGCTGATAAAGCACGGGGGGCGTGTCGAGGGGGCGTGCCCGAGCGCCGCCATTGGCCGCCGGGGGGAGTGATGTCACCCATATGAGGGGCTGATAACGAGTCGGGCGAGGAGCCGCGAGTTTTGCAGAAGGGGGCAGCGAGCGCGGCGGGGGCAGCCCGGGCGGCGAGGCCGGGGCACAGCGCGGCGGAGCCCCCAGCGCACCCAGCCCGGCCCTGCCGCAGCGGGCTGAGGAGGAAGGCAGCGGCAGCCGCCCCCCGAGGCTCGCCCCCCGCCAGCTCCACCTCGCAGCGGCGCGGCGCCCAGCTCGGCTCGCCGGGGCAAGGTGCGCCGCCGGTGGGAGCGGCTTTGTTGGCTCGGAGGGGAGCGGCGGGGAGAAGCCGGGAGAAGCCCACCATGGTGCAGCAAGCGGAAAGCGCGGAGAGCGATAGCAACCTGCCCCGGGAGGCAATGGACACCGAAGAGGGCGAGTTCATGGCTTGCAGCCCGGTGGCTTTGGACGAGAGCGATCCGGACTGGTGCAAAACGGCATCGGGGCACATAAAGAGACCGATGAACGCGTTTATGGTGTGGTCTAAGATCGAGAGGAGAAAAATCATGGAGCAGTCCCCGGACATGCACAACGCGGAGATCTCCAAGCGCCTGGGCAAGCGGTGGAAAATGCTGAAGGACAGCGAGAAGATCCCGTTCATCCGGGAGGCGGAGAGGCTGCGGCTCAAGCACATGGCCGATTACCCCGACTACAAATACAGGCCCAGGAAAAAGCCCAAAATGGACCCGTCGGCCAAGCCCAACGCCAGCCAAAGTCCGGAGAAAAACGCACCCACCAGCAGCAGCGGCAGCAAAAGCGCCAAGAGCTCCAGCAAGAAATGTAGCAAGCTGAAATCCTCCTCCGCCTCCTCGCCCCCCAAGCCGGGAGCCAAAGCCGCCCACCACGGGGACTACGCGGGGGACGAGTACGTTTTCGGCACCCTGAAAGTGAGCAGCAAGACGGTCAAGTGCGTCTTCATGGACGAGGAGGAGGAGGACGAGGAGGACGAGGACGAGCTGCAGCTGCGGATCAAGCAGGAGGCGGACGAGGAGGAGGAAGACGAGGAGCCGGGGCCGCAGCAGCTGCGGCGGTACAACGTGGCCAAAGTGCCGGCGAGTCCCACCTTGAGCTCCTCGGCGGAGTCCACCGAGGGGGCGAGCCTCTACGAGGAGGTGCGGGGCGGTGCCGCGGCGGCGGGCGGAGGCAGCAGACTCTACTACAGCTTCAAGAATATCACCAAGCAGGGCCCGCCGCCGCCCCAGCCTCCGGCCGGCCTCTCCCCGGCCTCGTCCCGCTCCATCTCCACCTCGTCGGCCGGCAGCGAGGAGGCGGACGACCTCCTCTTCGACCTCAGCCTCAACTTCTCGCAGCACGGCCACGCCGCCGCCGAGCTGGGGGCGGGCGCCGCCGCCGGCAACCTCTCCCTCTCTCTGGTGGACAAGGACCTGGACTCCTTCAGCGAGGGCAGCCTCGGCTCCCACTTCGAGTTCCCCGACTACTGCACCCCGGAGCTGAGTGAGATGATCGCGGGCGACTGGCTGGAGGCGAATTTCTCCGACCTGGTGTTCACGTACTGATCGGGGGCGGCGGCGGAGAGGGCGGGCGCCGGTGCCTGTGGCGAGGCGGCGGAGCTGGAGCGACGCCGGTGATGATGATGATGATTAAAAAAAAAGTCTTGTTTTCTTTTTTTTAAAAAAAAAAAAAATCTCGAAGTTAGTTCCGAGCCCGGGAGTTGTGATTTTTTTTTTAACTTTTGTGTTTTTATTTTTTTTTATCGCATTTGGTGATCACAACAACAGCAAAGGCAAATGGGACTGGGGGAAAAATGATACAGAAGGCGCTGTTTGAAGCTTGTCGGTCTCTGATTGAAGTCTGGAAGATGGTCTGCAAAGAAGTCTTTTGGCAGCACAACTGTTACTCAAGGGGGTTTGTGGATTTTTTTTTATTTTATTTTTTTTTTCCCGTGAGAGATCTTAAAGGACTGTTCTGATTTTTTTTTAATTATTTTTATTTTTCCGAAAGGGACCATTGCAACTTTTTTTGGAGGGAGAAAACTGATGTCTTCTATGCATCCGATTCTTAACAAAGCTGCAGGGAGCTTGAAAAAATGCAGACTGTACAAACGCTTACAAATAACTGAACTGACTTAAGATCAGAGTTTACTTTTCAGATCAAATTGTTTATGGTTTTACAAATGTGATTTCTACTTGCCAACTTTTTTTTTTTGTAACTTGTTCCCTTATACCTCCTTGATTGAATACCAGACAGCCTAGACCTCAGTACAAAAAGGTATTGAAACATTTTTGATACATAACAGACCTCAGTCTTTTTTAAAAATTAATATATTTTCAGGCGTATTTTTGTACAGTGAAAAGGGAACATTCTTGCTGTGTTTTTTCAGTAAGACTTTTCAGGCACTTCTTCCCTTTTATTTTCTTTTTTTCTCTGTTTTTAGCATGCAAGTTTGTTGGTACGTTACGTCCTGGTTTTAAAAGGATTAAAATTTTAAAAAAAATAATCCTTGCATCTAAAGGCCTTGTGGTTTTAAAAAAAAAAAAAAGAAACAAACACTTTTTTTGTACAGCTATAGTTCAGATTTGTTCAATATTTGTAGGTAAAGATTTATTGAAAATGGTGATATAGACCTCAGAGCTGTTATCTTAGTTTAAAAGATTGTATATGTACTGTACTATAGTAGGACTTTATGTATCTCATACGCTGTGATATGTGGATGGGGCCCCAGATGGAAGGTATGAAACTGGATTCTCGATTTTAGCAAAAAAAAAGAAAAGAAAAAAAGAAGGCACATAGTTAAAGTTTCTCATGTTGTGCAATATAATCTAAAGTACAGACCATCTGCATATTTTGTAGCAAATGATGGCAAAAGCAGACTTGTGCACTGTCAACACCATAGCCTGTTTTTTTTTTTTTTTTAATGCTGAAAGTCTGTATCTTGACAATTTTAATAAATCAGCTGGAACTGATAGAAACTCGTATCGCTATTAGTGTCTGTAGAAGTAACGCTGGAGATGCCGTGTTGTCACCCCTCGCCCGCGGAGGAGCGGTAGCTGTAGGCTGTAGTGCATGACCAGAGCTTAGGGGGGGAAAGGAAAATAAGGATTTCTTGACTTTTCCTTTTTTAAATATATATTTTTGTTTTCCCTCCATTTTCCCCACCCTGCTTTTTTTGCTCCGTGCTGCCCCTCGGGGCGGGCGCGGTCCAGCCGGGTGCCCGCGGGCGGCCGGGGCGGACCGGACAGGGGCCGTGCCCGTGCTGTGCCGGGCTCTGCGGGGCGGTGCGGTGCAGCAGGTGGGCTCACCCCGCTGCTTTTCGGCTCTCCCGCATCCCCCTCGGCCTCCCATCATCACTTGGGCTCCCCCAGGGCTCGCCTCACCCCCCCGTATCGCATTGCCGGGGACGGGGGGCGGCGGGGCCCGCTCTCCCCCTGCCGCCCCGGGAGCAGCTCCCCCTCTCCCTGCCTTTATCATTATTGTTCCCCCCTCCTTCCTCCCGTTCTCCCCGTTTTGCTGACTAGCCTGGGCGAGACTTGACGAGGGGATGCTCTGTGCCCCCATCTCCGCCTTAGGGCAGTGCTCGGCCCGCCGGGACTGCTCCGGCTCCTCTCCGAGGGGGCATGGGAAGGAAAGGGAGGGGTTACGAGCTTCTGCTGTAGGTGAGCAGACTTTGGCAGTGTGCGGTTTTGATTTTTTTAAAATATTTTTTTTCCTTAGGAGCCATCAGATTTCAGTTACATACTCTGAAATAACTGCTGATGGCAATAAACAGACTCACAAGGTGGAAGTTTGTTTCTCAAGACGTTTACTTTTTATCTGATAGGCATTGGTAATTTTTTTTTTCTCCACTAATTAATGATCCAGCTGTTTACAGGGACAATTCACTGTGCTGGTATTTTGGTGGCAACCACTGCTACAGGCTTTCAGACTTGCTGAAATGAAAATCCTGCATACACATTTGTAAGGCATAATAAAACATAACATTAAAACCTGCATGCATGTTATGTTTAATCAAGGACAACTCTTAGGCATTTAAGTGGTGAGATATCTTACTTTAGGTTAGTTAAATGAACTGGTAGTAAAATGATTAATATAATCTGATCTCTTTCTAATAATAATAATAAAACACTCATGATTCTAAATAAAAGTTGTTTGGCCTAAATCTTTGCTATCAGAAAAGAGATATATCTGGGAACTCAAATTTATGTCTTGCATTGTGATAATTCCTTATGAGAAACTGTGTTTTAAAACAAACTTAATTACAATATACAAGATATCCTTGACAATGGATAGTCCTCAATAAAACAGAGTTTCTTGAATTTTCAGTTTTTGGTCTCAAATGATTAGTGTGTTCTCCATGTAATAACTTAGAAATCAGATTGAAACAAATGACATTTATCTCTTCTAAGGCAAAAGAGTGAAAGAAAATAGATACACTGAAGTGCTCTAGCCTAGCCGTTCACTACTATCCTGCTTTTGAGAATCCCTTCTTGGGCTAGGGTGATGGAATCAGTTGATCAGGTTCTAAGTCTTAAAACTGAGCCAAAATTCTCTTAGTAATTCTTCACGCTATCATGAGAATATGGGGACTCTTTCTTCTGATCCCTTTCTTCTGATATGCATCCTTGTTTATTAAAGTGATAATAGGCAGTGTCATTAAACATTTGTGCTTTACAGATGTTCAATGAGTTATGAATGATTGTGGTCAAATCTAGGCTGAATTTGGTTTGCATTGTAATTAGGTCTGTCTCAGCCTACAGGAGTTTTGACTTGCGTATATTTTTGGAAGATGTTTTTTAAAATTACCATTTAAGATATTAGTCAAGGATAACTAATTTAAATAATCCGAGTATAGAGCAGTCAGGCATATTTTAAAAGAGCAACAGGTCTACTTTAGTTAAAGAGTATAATACCCACTCAGAAGTATATATTTTCTTTCTTCTAGTTGGGAGTGATACAATACTATATCAGAGGAATATTTTGAGTGAAGGTGTATAGTGCAGGGAGACAATTTTTGTCCATGAAGTTTGACTTTCATTTATTTCAGAGTTTATTGTTGCATATTGTTCAAGAAAAAAAAATAAATAAATAGGCAGAGTTCTTTTTAAGCCACTATACTGTTAGGGCTGAAGTGTGATGCTGTTGAATGCCTAAGCTCCTGCTGATTTCAATGAAAGTAACATAAAATCTTCTAATCAGGAAAAATAGCTTTTGCTAAAATACTCGTATTTTTTGCTTTTGCTGTATCTAATAATATTCCTATCTTCAGCTCCTTTTTAATTTTATTTTTAGTGTACATAAGAATCCTTTTTTGACCTGCTAGAGCAGTCCTGTTGCAGGCTTAAAGGCCATCTCCCATGGCCTTTTTTCACATTTTTTGCATTTGTCTCTGTACAATACTATTATGAGTAGAATAAGGCTTAGAGATACGAGGGAGAAAAATGAGGTTTTGTTTTGTTTTTGGAAAGACATTTTTCTTTGTAGCACTGAGGATGTCAGCTCCATGTAAAACTAAATCAAATATGGTGATTCTTTTTAATTTTATAGTAAGAATTTTTGTTAAGTTTCCATTTCCCCCCTTTGGTTGTTCTCCCTCTACCCCTTATTTGTTTTAAAAAACAAGTACACCTAAGAAATATCTTAATTCCTTTAGTTCCATTGTTTACAAATGTGATGAGAAGACTCAGTCCAAGCATCCTGTATGTGCTACGTGCTCTTTAGGCATTCACTGTCATTTGGGTTAAAGTTCTCCAAGTCTATTGAATGTGATTTGCATGCATGCAGTCTGATCCTTCCCACATGCCTGTTTGAGGAAGGTGCAACTCTGGTGTTACGCTAAGGTACAACTGGTGTGGGGTCAAAGCTAGGGCCATATACTTTTTAGGTGTTTGATATTGAACATAGTTCATTAAGTTTCTTTTTACATCTGAACAGTTGCTGCCTAGTAAGGCCTTAAACCTGGAAAAAAAAAAATTCTCATTGAGCTTAATGGGAGTTTTTGCCTCAAGGGCTGCTGGCAGGATAGGTGTCTTAGTTCTTCATAACCTTCATTTGTAAGCATGGCCAGAAAAAAAAAAGGAAAAAGTAAAAATTAAAAAAAAAAACAACAACAAATAAAACAAAAAAACAAAAAACTTAATTCAATGAGTTGCCTTACATTTATCCTTCTATATGGTTGTATTCCTTTGATTTATTTCCTTTCCCCTCACCCACATCAAAGGCTGTGATTGTTTTTGTTTTTCTTATTTTTTTTGCACACTACCTATACCAATTAACTGCCTAATTAGTTTTATCTTCTCTACATGGATGCAGTGAATTTGTAAGAGAATTTCACAAGCAAGTAGTTTTTTAGTGAGTTTAAAGTAAATAGAGTTTTAAAGACCTATTTTTATATTCAATATAAAGCACAAATGTGCAGAAAGTGTAGAATGACAAAAAGGGAAACAAAAGTTCATAATATTTCATGTATAAAAAAGTAATACCTTCTTTGGGTTGGGATTCTCTTAGAAAACCCAATACTTACGCCAGTGCAAAGATAGGAATATTTTAAAAACTCTTAGAAAATTGTGATTGACAGCAATTTCAAAGGAATGACTTCTGTAGATACAAGGAAACCCCTAAAGCAATATGGATAAGAAGGGGTGAATGGTTTTCAATGATGAACAACAACCTGGAAGTGTGAGAATGGAGGTTTCAATCCTTATTAATTAATCATATTTCTTCTTTTGTGGTTAGTTGCAACATCTGGATTTTCTGTGAAGTGCAATCTTGTAGGATGAAAAAGTGCATGGCAGCAAACTTCTAAGACTTGTAAATACTCAGAAGCAGGTTTGATTTAGCATTATATGTTATTAATTAGGACATTTCAATTTTGTTAACTCCCACTTCTAAGAAAATCAAGACCCTGATTTACCACTTGAAGAAATTTGGTCAACTAATAATGATTAATCCAGGAACTCCCATTGTCACAGTTTGTTTTTGTTTCCATCGTCCTGCTTATCTCCAAAACCAACTTGCCTCAGCTCCTGGCTAAACCAGGGAGAAGAGTTATATGCCATTGTTAGTTCATTTACAATTTGTATCTGGTTTTGCTCTTGTACATATGTTGGCGTTTTGGAGTCTTTACATAAATGCTGTGATACTTTTTTTCTTCTTTTTATTTTTTTGGTGGGCTGTTTTAAAATGGAGGCCTGTTTTCCAGTGTGGGACTTTTGATGGTTACAACATTTCAATGATGTTGCATGATGGCCGCAGGTGGGGGAAATTGAATGTTTTAGAGCAGTTTTTCAAGCATGACACTTTTAAAATATGTAATTTCAAAGACTTTTCAAGGCCACATGAAATTAGTTTTCATAGCCACTCCAGGTCTTGGGGGGAAAAGCTGAAAAGTACTTTTGTTTAGAAGTCTGAGTGATGGTGGGGGGGAAACCTTTTCTTGAGGTTTTTGCATGCCAGTGCACGGCCTATTGCTGTGAGAGAAGGAAGATGGTAAGGCTGCTTGAGGCGATGCACTGGAGGACAAAGTGTTTTCTAGCACTAGAAAAAGAAAATGCATGGCAAAGTTTTGTCTTCTAGTAGACTATATAGCATGCAGAGTTTAGTATGTGTCAAAACAGTGTATGACATTGCTGTATCAAAGTTGTAAAATTAAGCATTATTTATTGAAAACTATGTATTTTTTTTGTAAAAATCTGATCACCTAGAGGATTAATATCAGTGACTTGTGCTAGTGCTACAAACTTAACCAGCTTCTTTACTACAGTACTTGATATGCAGTGTTAATGCTCAGGGTTGAAACCAGTCCACTCCAATGTCTTTTTTTGCAAGAGTTTTTAAATAAAGGAACAACATAATGCAATTGTTCAAAAGACTCTAATAAAATTGTGTGATCAATCTTCCTACGTGTTTTTATGTGGATTTTTTTTTCCCCAGTGTTGCATTTTGTAAATGCAGTTCAGCTATTATAGTGAATCCATTCTTCATTTTGTGGGCACCCAAAGCTGAAAAAGCTGAAATTCAGTTGGAATAATGTGTCTTTTGAAAAAAACCCTCAGCAGATAGTTATGGTCAAGGTAAAGAGGGTAAGTGCTGTTCTGGGCACGCCTGAGAGACACTGAAACAGAGAATGAGCCAATTAACTTTTTTTTTTTTTTTTTTTTTTTGTTAGTACTCTGGATAAAACAATAAAATATTTTATGATAAACATTTAAAAAATTACTTTAAAGTTGACCATAGAAGAATGGAATAAGATGGATTCCATGCCAGCAAAACCCATTTCTATCTGTATCTTTTTCTACAAACAATTTACCATCTAAATGTATTTTGGCATAGAAAAAATCATTCTGTATTAAGATTCTAGTTATGAAAATGTTTTTATGAGAACCCTGTAATCAATTCTTGGAACTATAAAAAAGGTGTTTTTAATGTGTTTATGTGGTGAAAGTTGTTTGTATATTAAATATGGTTTTATAGAAATGATGGAGTTATATTGTTACAAATTAAAAATCTGCAATTAACACGAGACATCTTTTGCTGAAACAAACCTTCTAGAGCTCCTGTCTGTAGACGTATTTCCATATTACAAAAAAAAAAAAAAAAAAAAAAAGAGAGACTAAAAGGCATATCTCTCTCCTGCTTGTATTTTATATCTATACTTCTGCAACTTTACCTAAGGGTGAAAATATCAACTGATAATAGTTTCCTTCCCATCAAGGGGTTGTAGGTTACTCCTAGAATCCAGGAAATAATAATAATAACAATAATAATATTGACCTCAGTCAATATTATTATTGAAACCTTCAAATAAAAGGTTTCAGATCATTTTGTATGAATCTTGAGTACAGATCTTCCTGTTACCCTTGTTGTTATCACAACAACTGAGTAACTCCTTTCTCCAAAACACATTTCTCAGTTGACAAGTAATTATTTCTCCTTAATTTACCAAATTTACTGAGAACACTGAAAACAATCTATATAATTTCAAAAGTCTGGTCTAGTAGTATTTTGTTTTGTGAATGGAGGTGTGTAACTGACGTGACGTAAAAGTTTGAATTTGATGCATCATAGTGAAGATAGGAAGTTTAAGCTGGTCATTCTAAATCAATGAAATAAAATCTTTATTTACAGCCATCACACCACTGTCCTTTCTGTATTTATGAAAAAGGTTTTAAAAAATACTTTTTAAGATACTTTAGAGGGATTTGAAACAATGCACTAAAAACATATCATTTATATATAATATATACATATATAAGGTCCCATAGTGTTTTTTTTTGTTTATGTATCATTGTATATAACCAAAGACAAGCTACAGAAATCTATCAGAACAGGCTAAGGCCATCTCTATATTATCTCAAATGTCTGTAGCTACAGTCTTGTGTTTGGCTCTTCCTAAGTGAGAAGTGTCACTACTGTACTGAAAAATGGAACTTCAGTTCTGAATTGTCAGGTCCTGTTATTGCCAGAGAAAATTTCTACATTACACATTGGGAATCTTTCCTGTCCTGTGCTTGAAAGTGTTTTTGGATTGATAAACTACAAGTTATCACATCTTAAAAGTATCATTTTGGAGGTATTGTGTGGCTTGGGTGTTGGCTGTTTCATATGTAAGAAAGGGTAGGAGCACACATTTGGGGTAAAGAAGTAAAACTCTGACTTGACATTTCAGTTTTGATTAATATGTTCTCAAGTCTGAACTTCAGGACAAACCCTAGAAGTTCATGAAAACATGGAATGTGGGTTACACAGAGCCACAAATATACCCAAACTCATTTGTTATCCTTGGAATTTATTAAGTTTTGTGATAGCCTTTCATAGCCTGTTAAAGTTCGGTAGAATAAAAAAATCCACCACAATACAAATATCTCCTGCTATATTAATTCCTACCACAGTTGAAAGAACTTAACACTTTCCCTTGAAATTTTGTGTTTACATTTACTGGCATAATTCTGACATTTGCATAAGCTAAAGTGTCTATGATAGATCACTTTTTCTGCAACTCAGAAAATTCAATTAGACAGTGATTATCTTCCAAATTTACTCATGCATATCCTTTGAAATATATTTACAAGTTTTATTTTTTCAAGTCTTAATATTAACAAAGAAGGATACATAGGGAATGGAGCAGGATTTAGCTGTAAGCAAGTACAACAAGCAGTTCAAGAAATACATAGCAAAAAGGAAATTTAAATCTGAATTGTATTTATTCTGTTAAGTTTCATATATTATCATGGCATTTTGGCATCTAATATTGTCCTGGTTTCTGCTGGGATAGTTAATTTTCTTCATAGTCTGAAGACAAAACCAGGACATATATATATATTAATAGTTTTCATCTCAAAGACACCAAATAGGCATCAAGTTAAAACTCTGCAATAGCTTTATGTATGTTCAAATTACATTTTCAGGTTGGTACTAAAACTAAGAACTAATTTTTAGGGGTTACAAAGATGTTCTTGCTTACTTAATATTCTTACTTACATTAATAAGAACTAATTTTTGGTCTTACACTTACACCTAGTCTTTACTTGATGAGACACTGTTGGCCTGCATGTCCTTAGGGCAATAGTCCTTGAATATCTATAAAGCCTGCCTTTCATTCACCTAATTTCATTCACCTTGTTTGTTGAGTTTTAGCTCTCATACTTTTGAGAGATAAGAACCAATCTTTTCCCCTGACAATATCACTGTTGTGCATAGCCTTTCATTTTCTTTCAAAAGGTAGAAAAAGGGTAAAAAAATCATTGAGAACTGCCCACCTTACATCCATTTATATCCTTGGAAAGTACTACTACTGCCTCTTTTTTAGTCTGTGGACAGCCATAGCCTAAACCAATTCTGCCATTCTCAGCTCTGTGTGGTCATTCATCAGCTGAGGGGTTATCAATAGCTCTGCAGGCAGAGTGATTCATCTGAAGTCATCTACACTTATGAAAACCATCTAAGTTATCTACTTAAACAGTTAAAACTAACCATCCTGATTTTGCCTGAAGTTGGTATGAACAGTGAAGTTTTAGCATCCATAAAAAGCAGCAGTAACCATGCTCCCTGCCACCCCCCAATAACTACATGTTTAAAATGTAAACCATAATGTTGACATGATAATCTGAGACTTCTTCAGCCCCTCAAAAAAGTGTTATGGCCAGACATTTTTGCACTTTTTTTCACCATATCAGTCAGTCAGACAAAATATTGCTGTTTTTTTTTTTTTTTTTTTTTTTTTTTTTTTTCTCTAGCCTTTTCCTGAGCATGTATTTTATATATAAATGGATAGGTGTGAATATTGATGTATATCACAGTCTTTCATGCACAAACACAAACATTACTAAGGTAACTTTGTCAGTCTTGTAAAGTTAAGGAATAACATGGGAAAAATTGCATTTTCAACTTTATTCAAATTCTTTTTAACAAATATACTGGCATGAGAACATGCATACCAAGCAATGCTGTACCTAGAAGTTAGGCACCTGGCTCCAGCTGCTCATCCATGGCAGACGTCTGGGCACAGCCTTAGTGCCGTGTGATGAGAGGTCTGCAGCTTCACGGTGAAAATGGGAGGTGTTTGGTGTCTCAGACACTGGATTTAGGATTTTATGCGGGCCTTCTCTATCTACTCAAGATCTCAAGTTCATGGTTTTATTCTAATTCATTTTATTCTAATTCATTCACTTAGGGAACAGAAAGCAGAGGAAAGAGATGGAAAGCACATCTATGCTAAGAAATTAAACAGCACATAGTCCAGGCTCTGGAACTCAGTTGTCTATATCGTTAAATTGTTAGAAAAATCCCTGACATGGTTTTGGCTGGTGAATACTAGTGCTCTTCCAAAAAATCACTGGAACAATTTGAAAATTAGCATGGGCCAAAGATCATTCCCAATAGGCAGTTTGGATTCATCCACTCTGTTTTGGAAACTAGGAGAGTTTACTAGTGTAGATGTGGCCAGATCATGCCAGCTGGCCTCAAAAACAAGGAACAGACCCTGGAATAATTAATTAGCAGAGATGTGGCTATAGGTATTAAACCCTATTCTGTAGGACTTTGACCATAATGTCACTATAATTTTGGCGAATACCTTAACATTAATCTATGAACTGAAATGTAAAGGTCATGAAGCTAAAGGCAAAGTAAAAAGGATTTAGACTTTCTACTCTATTACTGATATGTAATATGTATTGGTATTTGTATTGTCACTTCTGCAAATGGTACATTTCTGTTTCATTGTCATGGGGACTAATCTTCAACAGCAGTAGTGCACAGTGAGACTGTGACCACAGTTTTTTTTTAAACATGGTAAATTCAGATGGAATTTAAGAAGAGGAAAATGCTCTAGCTAATAAAAATTACAATTTATGCTGCAGTGCCTTCACTCCCAAGAATCCAAAAACACTTTACAAAT
Organism: Stictonetta naevosa; assembly: GCA_011074415.1. NCBI lineage: Eukaryota > Metazoa > Chordata > Aves > Anseriformes > Anatidae > Stictonetta > Stictonetta naevosa. Next base: position 99,978,464 of record CM021699.1, read on the forward strand.
ACTGTTGGCCAATTTTGAGCTACTCTTGTAGTCAAAATACCTACTGAAATCAATTGTAGAATCACTTCTATTGAATCTCCTCCAACAGTAGAGCTGAGTGAGAATTTTATATGTTGAACAGCTGTAGAACTGGAGCCTTGAAATTGCTATTTAAATTATAAATAAGAATCATACAGTGTATGTTCTTCTAGCACTCTAACAGTTAGTTTAGACAATATTTTCATAAACTGCACTCTTAGGAAAAGAAATCAATCCAGCTGGACTAGATAAGAGGGAATCATTAAGCATTTTTCCTACTTAAATATTAACATAATTTAGTAAAATTGATTTAGTGTCCTGAAAAGGGAATGCTCCTGTGACCAGTGCATCAGTGTTATGGTCTAACCCCAGTGATTACTCAATCACACCAATCACACACACACACACACACACAAAAATTGCTTCAAACTTTTTTTTTTTTTTTTTTTTTAATTATTATTATGTTAAGGATTGGAGATGAAACAAAGGCTAAAAATGTAAAGGAAGATTCAAGTTTCAGACTTATTTGGGTTATACCAATATCAAATCAAAATGATATATCTGCAGTGCACAAGATTTCACAACTTTTCTGATGATCAGTGGTTTCTTGCTCCATGCAAGGTCCTCTGATATAATTCACTGAACAAATGCTATCTGACTTTGAAGAGAGGTATGATAATCTGAACAAGATTTCTGTGGCTAGAAGGAAAAACAGAGCAGCATAAGCCTTGCAAGGGAAACAAAACAAAACAAAACAAAACAAAACAAAACAAAAAGCTAAAATGGGAAAGAAAGACAAGACAAGCAACTTGCCTACAAAGAGTTGCCCACTGTGTTCTATAGACTCTTTTAGCACCTAAAACTATAAAAGGGCTGCCACACCAGAATAACTTCCAAAATGCCCTCAACATTGGGATCTTGAAAAATTGCATCTGCTGCTTAGGTCATCAGGATCAGTCTTAGCCAATGACATTTCTTTGAATGGACATTCCCAGGGCACCAGCCAGCAATATGTGCTGTAGCTATCTGTTTTCTTCCCCACCTTCCTATGGGGCAGGTGGCAACCTCAGTCTCTGGAAGTTAAAATATGAATCTGCGAGGGACAAGGATGGGGATATGAAGTTCAATATCCATAGTGGTATTTGCAGATGACTCCTCTCCTAAACCACTAGAGGTGTTTGTAGGGTTGTATAACACCACCCTGCACTTTTGGAGAAGGAGAGTTTGAGCCAGAGTGCTATTACTCCTCCCTGACATCGTCATTTTCCTTATTCACCATTTCAAGAGAGAATTTAGTTATGAAAGCTGATGAAAAAATTGTGACATATTTTCTTTGGATGCAGATTGATAGATCTCTGTTTGATGATCAGTTAGCCAGCAGTAAAGTTAGACCAGAAGCAGATTTCTTCGATCGTATCTCAGAGTAAAGAATTTAATTAGTGTGAAAACACCTCTTTCCAGTCACACCCAGAAAGTCACTTTGTATGAAATTGGAGACAACGTCTATTGAATAATGACCTGATATTGAATGAAGATTCCCACTACTGTGGGATTAGTAGGCTTAACCATTAGCAAGTTTCACAAAATGTTAATAAAATATTTATTCAGCTATTACTTTTCTTGACCTATTTGTTGAGTTCACTAATGGATTCAGGCTTCCCAGAAAGAAACTTATACATTAATTTGAAGCTTAGGTAGCTATTTTCCTCAGTGGTGATACATGCATTTTTCTGTCACATATATATATATATGTTATAAAATTAGGAACATATATATGTATATACAAAGTTATGAATATCTAAGAGGAAAAACTAATCAATTTTAACTCAAATAGTTTCATTTTTTAAATAGTTCAATAGCTTTTAAAAAAGATTTAAGAAATATTCACTGATTCATCCAACATCCAATTGTTTTGTATATTGTATTAAAAATCACAAACTATTTAGTGTGCACCTCATATTAGAATACTATCTAGTCAAATCCACACTCACAGAGTAATTTCCTGTTTGTTTGTTTTTTTTTTTTTTTTTTTTTTTTCCTCTTTCAGATTCTCATTTAAGAGACTTCTAATAGATCTGGATTATGAGATTGTCTTCTCAAGTTGGTCTAATTCATATTATTAACATTCTTGCATGTAGGAGAACTGGGATGTTGGAGCTGGTATATCAAGGAAGATTTTTCATAAAAGACTCACAGAATTCAGAAATCCTGTCTTTTGTGGGACACAGAAGACCTACTTTAGGTGCCAGGTATAAAAATATATGATATAGTATAATACATATACGTACAGGTATACATATACACATACATATATTTATAATAACAATACATTTATAATTATATTATATTATATTGTATTGTATTATATTATTTATTATACATATATAGTATATATTTAAATATATTTTCAATTTAATTTGCATGGGCTTTGGTTTAAAGCAGACAAGTAATTTAATCTATACTTGATGTATTGTGTCTTACAATTGAAGAAAGAAAACATTTTTAAGTTTGACTCCAACATTCTGCCAAGCCTTGAAACAGAGGGAATATCTGAGAAGTATTAGTGTGTGTGGGGGGGAGGGGGCACTGAAACAAAAAATATGTGTTCCAACAGAAATTGTATTTTACTTCTCTTAAATGCTAGGCACCAATTCCCAGCTCATGGAAGTTAGCAAGGGCTAGAATTTCTCCTTGCCTCACAAGAGGTTCTTGTAACCTGCTCATGTGGGAGGTTAGCGTGTGGGATGGATTTCCCACTGTCCCTCCAAAATCCAGAAATATATTCTAAACATTTTTTGCCTTCCTCCTTTCTGGTAACTTTGCAATGTGGTTAAAAGATTTATGTATTTCACATATGTGATAAATAGAATCAAAGGTAAATAAAGTAACATAAAAAATGTAACTACTGACCTCTTACTGAGAAAACCAGATAGATATTAACAACACTCCCTCTCTCCTCTTCTGCTTTGGGAAAGTGAGAGCAGAAGAAGCCATGTGTTTTTATGTTTGCCTTCTCCAGTCCTTTTGATACTCGCTTTATTTCACACTATTACCATTTAGCCTTGGATTGATTAACTTCTCCCAAATCAAGTATTAGCCATCAGACATGCAACGTACTATGGGAATATGTTGGAAATAAGACAAAAGTGAATGTCACAAGCAGAATAGTTTGTCTATTATCTGAAATAACAATATAAGAGAAAACAAACTAGAACAAGCAACTGTAATTTTCCTCTATTTTTCTATAAATATATATTTTTGAATAGATGTCTCACAAGCAACTGTAATTTTCCTCTATTTTTCTATAAATATATATTTTTGAATAGATGTCTCAGCAATGTCTGAAACAAATATTTATGTAAACAATATGGACTACTTAAGAGGCATGAGAAATAGTAGAAGGTGAGACATACTTCTGCCTTTTCCCGGGGGTGCAGCATGTGTAATACATGTGAAAGATGACATCATCCACAGAGGAGACTGGATTCACAGACATACTATAAATAAATCATTCAATAAAATGAAGAACTAGCAGAATGGACAAGACAGTCATATATTTTACATGTATTATTTGTGCAATAATCTGGATCAGCTTCTAAATCTTCACAGTTTCACAGGTAAACACAATACATATTGTCATCTGAAAAACAAATGAAAAAAAAAGATATTTCTTCCTTTAGATTTACAGATAATGTTGTGCAGAATGAAGCTAAATAAATCCAACTCTATACTGCCAATTTTTGTTTTTCATTTTTATAGACTATACATGAATATATTTATCTATTTATTTATTTATCTATTTATCCATTTATTATAATAATTATTATTTTTCAAATGTAACATAGAAATACTCCCCCAGTCCCAGAGGTTGTGGAATAACCTGCAGGCAGTAGGGACGTAGTGCACAGAGGATGAGTGTGGCTGAGCTCCAGTGGTTCTAGTGGTTCCTCTCTAAGGCCACCACTGTCAGGCCCATAGGATGCAGGGAAAACCATCAGTCCTGTAAACCCCATGAACTAGCCTCCCAAGGCTAGTCTCAAACATCATTTTGGGATATGGATGTCTGCATCTTTTGGACTTGCCAGATTTAGGGCTGAATTCAGACTACCTTGGTCTACACTGAGGGAGCTGAAGGACTCAGGTGACTTGGCCATACCTAATCATTGCAGCAGATGAAAATCCCATGCTGGGGCAGGCGGTTCCTCTAGCACACACAAAGGGACCATGCAATGTGCTTAACTTCAGCCTAGCAAGAGTCTGGGATTTCTGTTAATTGAGAACCACAGAGGGTTAAGAACTAAATCAAGCAAGTAACTGTTTAGTACAATTCATATGATTTCTTTTCTGCAAGATCACTTCTGAGGAGTGGAAGATGTCTCCTGTGCCCTCCTCAGGCTGCAGCTCTCAAGCACAGCCCCTGTACTCGGGGATGGGACAGATCCTGCCCTGTACTGGGCCATCACCACTGAGGATGAGATCCATGGGGGTAGGTGAAGCAAAAATATGTGAAGCAGTATTTACTCTCTTCCAGTTATTTGCATAAATCATGGCAGCATCAAAGGAACCTGTCTTCATCTTGGGGTGGAGGGCGATGAGATTCCTGTTTAAATTTAGTGCCTGTGGAAGTGCGTTCACAGACGAGGCCTCTGAGAATGCTCTGTCTCCCTCACTGCTATTTACAGCATCTGACCGAGTGCCAGAGGCTGCAAGCTGGTAAATGTAAAGATAAATCTGGATACATGCTTTTCTGAATTGGGACCTTTCAGTTGGTCCACAAATTCTGGTTATAGTGGAGGCTAAAGTTATCAAGTAAATACAGGAACAATGAAATAAGTGGAAATTGATTGCTTTTTATTTTTATTCTATTTATTTATTTATTTATTTATTTATTTATTTATTTATTTATTTATTTATTATACTTTTTAACTTGATTGTGCACTGTGCTGCTATTTTCTTCATACAGCTTCAGATCTGACTTTTCATCCTTTCTTTGTCCTTTCTTTTCACCTCTCAGCTTTCCCTTTTTAAAGGTACATATTAAAAATAGTGACCTCTATTCTCCCTCTTCCTTAGTTTTTCATTTCCACTTTTTTCAAGTCTGTAAATTTAAAAAACTCTTTAGCTCTGGAAAAGTATAAAGGAAAAGAAAAATGAAATTCTATAACTCTGTCTCTCTGTTACCTTTTAAAAACTTTTTCACCTTTTTGAAAAGTTATAGAGTGACAAAGTTACTGAGTTTCATTTTTTTTCCTCTTTACTTTTTCCAAAGTTTAGGAAGTTTTGAGAAGTTACAGAGTGTCAGAAGAAAAATAGAAAAAGTAAGAAAACATCCTCAACTCCTTTCATTCATTCATTCACTCTGAAATAAGATAAAACATATAAAACAAAATAAAATAAAACAAGAGAAAGAGGAAAACAACAAAAAATATATATATTTTTTAAAAAAGTATCTGGACAAATAAGGATATAATAAAAGTACAGAAGTTTTATTTTAAGAACAAGTAGTTCGTTCACTGTAAAATGTTTAAATGAGACTATTTGTCAAGCTTTAACTGGCCTCTGTGGTATTAGGCAATGCTCATATGGAAACACAGATAGGATCTCTCCTGCAAAGAAATACTATCTGGATTTGGTTTCTCTCATCTTTTTCTAAATGACCCTAACTCCAATTATAATGTACCAGTTTTGTTTTGCTTTGGGGCAGAATAAGATAGAAAAACTAAGCAGAAGGACATGCTTAAAGCAGACTTATTTAGAAACTTAAAAATAATGAAAAGAAACATGGATCTAACATGTAAGATGACTGGGAGGTAAAGGAAGAAAAAGAAAAAAAAAAAAAAACAAACCTAAAAAATCTGGAGAATAACATTTTTTAAAGACAAGATGAGATACATGAATGACAACAAGGTCAAGACTGCAAGAGTCAGCATGGGAAGATCAAAGACATAGGCAAGAATAGTAGGAAGAGGAGTGCAAAGGACAGCAAGACTCTGTACTGATGCATACTTATGAATCAGGAAATTTGGAGAGAGTCTGGCAGCAGGAGAAGGATGAAGGTAAGGAGTTTGTGTGCTTGCAGGATGTGTGATGTCTCTGGAGATATCGTGGTTATCTAAACTCATGTGTGGCTACAACAGCTGCATGAAGAGAAAGGAGCTGAATGCTAGGGAAAGATATCTTCCTCAGAACCTCCAGAACATTTACAGAAAGTTAAAACAAACTAGGTTTTTATACATCTCAGTGATAAAATGAATCATAAGCATAGAAGAATTAAAGAGAAAGCACATTAACTTTTACTTGCTCAGTACTCAAAGAACCATTTCACAAGCAAAAACGTATACCTAATGGAGCCTGTTACTCAGGGGACGATGTGAAAAGTGGTACATGGCTTGTAGATTATTTTCCTGTGTACCAAGAAGCAGCTAGGATGAAACAGTCCTCTGAAACTTGATGTCATTCCCATATGTCACATATTTTTAGTTGCTTGTCCCCCTGGCTGAGGCAGAGCTCTGTTGTATCAGAGTCCAAAGTGGACACAAAATGAAAATAGGTGGTTCTTACAAAGCATTGCCATTTTCAGTGGAAAGAAAATGTCTGAGGAAAAAGGTTTAAAATGAATGGATGTGGGCACATGAGATATGGAAGAAGACTGATGCACCCCTCATGCTCTTGCTGTGCTCAGAAGGATGCTTCTTCCACCAGGAAGGAGCTGGACCAGCTTCTGAGTGCCCTAGGTCAGGCTGGTGTTTGGATGGGAACAGAAAACCACAAGAAACACTTCCTGTTCATGGCAGCACTCTATTGTGTTTTTCAAGTCATAGTACATACCTGTTAAATAAGCAAATTTTATTTATTTATTTATTTATTTATTTTTCCCACCATCAGCCACCTATCTCATTTCTGTGCAGCTCAAAATGTACTACTCCTAATTGCTCACAGCTATGGCCAATGGTTTGGGAAACATTGACTTGGACAGAAATAAACGTTTTTATTCCATCATACTCAAGACAATGAGTTTATCTACCAATTCTGGAATAAATGATTGAATTAGAATCATAGAATGCTTTGGATTGGAAGGGACCTTAAAGATCATCTAACTCCAACCCCCTTGCCATGGTCAGGGACACCTCCTGCTACATCAGGTTGCTCAAAGTCTAATCCAGCCTGGCCTTAAACACTTCCAGGGATGGGACATACACAACTTCTCTGGCCAACCTGTTTAAGTTCTTCAGTAAATGATTTCTTCCAAATATCTAATTCAAACTTACCCTTTTTTAGTTTAAAACCATTACTTTTTGTGCTATCACTACACTCCCTGACGAAGAGTCCCTCCTCAGTATTCCTGTAGCCCCCCTTTGGGTATTGGAAGGCCACTATAATGCCTTTTTGGACCTTTCTCCTCTCCAGGATGAACAACTCCAACTCCCTTAGCCTGTCTTCACAGGAGAGGTGTTCCAGTCTTTGTGGCCCTCTTCTAGACTCACTCCAACAGGTCCATGTCATAGTTGTCCTTCAGAGCTGAATATAGCACTCCAGGTGGGGTCTTATGAGAGCAGAATAGAGGGAGAGAATCACCTCCCTCAACCTGTTGGCCTTGCTGCTTTTGATGCACCCCTTGATTCAGTTGGCTTTCTGGTCTGCAAGTGCACATAGCTGGCTCATGTTGAGCTTCTCACCAACATATGCTCCCAGGTCCTTCTCATCAGAATTGTTTTCATTCCATTCTCCACCTAGCCTGTATTTCTGCTTGGAATTGCCCCAGGCCAGATGCAGGACCTTGCTTCTTTGAACTTCATGAGGTTTGCACAAGCCCACCTCTTAAGCCTGTCCAGGTCCCTCTGGATGCCATCCCTTCCCTCTAGCATGTTGACCACATCACACAGATTGTTGCTATTGGCAAATTTTTGAGGGGGCACTCAATCTTAACGTCCATATCACTGACAAAAATATTAAACCCTGGAGATCCCAATACTGACCCCTGAAGAACACCATTCATTACTGATCTCCACTTGGACTTTGAGCTGTTGACCACAACACATTGAGTGTGACCATCCAGTCAATTCCTTACCCACTGAGTGGTCCATCCATCTGATCTATGTCTTTCCAATTTAGAGACAAGGTTATCATTGGGACATTGTCAAATGCTTTGCACAAGTCCAGATAGATGATGTCAGTTGCTCTTTCCCTAGCCACCAATGCTGTAATCCCATTGTAGAAGGCTACCAGATTTGTCAGGCATAATCCACCCTTAGTGAAGCCATATTGGCTGTCACTAATCACTTCCATGTGTCTTAGGATACCACTTCCATGTGCCTTAGGATAATATTTAATTATTTTCCATAATCATTTGTATTATACATGTCTTTCTCATATATGTTATATACAAACAATCATCCTACTTGATATATGAACAATTTGTGGATCTCTCTACTAGATGTGCCATTAATAAAAGCCATGTAAACCCTTGTTCAAGTTTAATACAAGAATAATACTGATAGATAATACAATAGAGAGAATGAGGAAACAAAAAATTGTTTTACAAGGAAAGAAATGAAGAAATTTAGATATATTTCAAATGAAGAAATTTAGATATATTTCAATTCACCAGATGAGAACTAAGATGGGTATGGTAACATATCACAATTACTTGCAAAATGGAAATACCATGACTGAAGGGAATGGTTTATTTTGGCACAAGGATTATAAGTAAGCATGACAGGATGAAACTTAAAACTGGACCTGTCAGCCTATTAGATGAAGGGAGCTCCACAACCACTTCTATTAAAAGCTGGGCTCGACAGAGAACTATTCTAGGAGAACATTCTCTACTGGCATGAACCATGGCCAAATATATCTCTCTTTGCTTTTATTTCAACAGTTCAAGTTGAAAAAAATTAAACATATTTATGTAATATTATGTCTGTGTTAATATAACACATTGTGATAGTATGAAAGAAATTGGTCTGCTTAGGAATTTTATATGACTTCTTTTATCTTGAGTTTTAGCAAATTGAAGAGAGTAATGAATCTGTCAAAGATTTCAGAAAAAAAAAAAAAAAGAAAAAAAAAAAAGAAGCATTTGCTACCAACTTATTCTAGAGCGGGAGAAGAGATGCAGAGGACCAACAGGATTGCTAGTGGGATCTCCTGTGATTTCCAGTGGTTTCCCAGTAATGTATAAGGAGTATTTAAATCCTAAATGTAATATTTATGGATGTGAGTGGGAATGGGAAGTTCATGTTGCACTCCAGCTTTCTTAGTTCTTCAGTGTGAGCAGATGAAACCACGCTATTGCTGTCAAAGGCCAGGTTAACATTTAATAACCCTGTAAAACTTTAAACTTACTTTCAGAAAACCTTAAAACATTGTTATAGCCCAGATTAAAATTCAGTGGAGCTACTAGGTTTAACCACTGCCTTTCATTTAAGATAACTCTAAAAGGTATTAACCTCTGTTATAAAAGAAGGAAGCTGAAGAGATAGATAAAACTCTGTCCAAGCTGAAGACAAATGCAAGGTGGCTCAAGAAACTGTTTTATAATGAATAGATATGCTTGGACTTTGAAAAGCAAGGAGAAATGTACAGTCAGAGGCAGGGAAGAGATCTTGAGGTAACTTGAACAGCCATTGCTCTGTGTCCCAAGGGGATGCAGGGTAAGGATTTTTAGTAGGAAATCAGTTAAAAATTCTAATAACTGTGAACGATGAATTTTGTCTTCTGTTTGTACTCTTTGAGGAAACCAAATTATGTACTTCTTTTTAGTGAGTAATGCTTTCCTCATCACTAATTTCACTTTTTTTTTTTGTTTGTTTCTCAAATCAAACACTAAGACACCAAATTTCTCTTAGTGACTAAAATTACTACCTAATGTTGTTAATATGAAAATCCTTCCTTCCCTTTTAATCTCTCTTTCCTGTTTTAAGTCAGACTTAAATTTTGTCCACTTTGTCCAATTTGGACATAATGTACCATAATAAAAAGTCTTAAAAATAATTTAAATAGATATCCAGAAAACACGTGTATTGCGGTAATTATAGACATGTTTCAGATCTCAGGTCAAAGGTATTAGTATCAACTCCTGTCCTTTCCTAGACAAGAGAGACAATTTTTAAATACTAACTTTCATCTTTTCACTGAAATGAATCTGATGTATGGATTTCCTTCTAAGCAGAAGCAATTTCCCTAGCAATAAGAACTAAGTAAATTGTTATGCATGCTGAGTGTTCCATAAATGTAGTGTTCCACTATGCATCACACCGAGGTCTTGCTTATATAGCTTTAAAATCTTCTGTTCAAGACTTCTCAGGAAAACCGGTTCTGAATGTATAATACTTCCAGAACCTGCTCATACAACAGCTGGAAATTTCCCCTGGGAATTTAGGGAAAGGACAAGATATTTTTGTGGATCCACTTGCAACTGTGAAAAGGTTGACCTGGCTGCTCATTGCTGTCCCTCACCTGAAGACTCCAACCTCCCAAAAAACAACATTTCTATAGAACATTTTAGTATTTCTTGTTTTATTCAGTCCAAAATCAATTGAATTAATTTAATTTGTCACTGAAAAAGATCTAATTCCAGCAGTAATAGGCAAATAGATCACAGTGGTTGGCATTTTTTAGCTTCTCAGCTTACAGTGTTGACCAACATGAAAATAATGTTACTACTTGTAAAGCACACAAAAATACTTCGGGAGCCATCTAATGAAAACAAAAATGTATATCTGATGTGCACAGAATATTTATACATGGATTTCATACTAAAACCTTACCAGTACACAAGGCATCATTTGCCTTTTTTTTTTTATTATTTTTATTTTTTTTTCCCACTCTCCTGTTAAATTCCAAATCAAGTCCAGCAAGAAGCTTTGTGTCATCTAATAACATCCACCATAAGTTTTTATGTTTTTCTCTCATTTTTCTCCCAGTAATGTTTAATATTTCTCCTTAGTATATTTTCTTTGTATTTTTAATTTTATGTGTGTAGCGTTGCTTAAGAATGGAGGGTACATTAAATCTGCTAAGGAGGCCTCAGTCCTTACTGTTGTTGGTTCCAACATGCAGCACAACTTCCACACTCACTACAAACTGTTGTTGTCAAAAAAAAAAAACAAAAAAAAACTTGAATCCAAGATAAAGTAATGGATTTGCCAGTCATATTCCTCTTCATGTGTTATGCTTCTATCAGGATAGATGAGGAATGTGAGATGGCCTTCTACAAGTGGCCATCTAATTGACAAAACATCACATAAAAACTGCATTGACTTAATACAGGGCTCGGAGTGACCTGTCTCCACTGAGGATGGTAATAAAACTCCCAGTGCTTTGCATGGTACCAGTATTTATTTCATCCTTATTCTTTTAACCATTGTAATGAGTTCTTTTTGTAGAGGTCATCTCATCTTCAACTTCAAAGGATGAAAAGGTTGTTCTTCTGGGTAGCATTCATCTCCCTTTAGCCATTTAAAAGTTAGGGGTCTAACAGTGTACATCATTCAGGTTGCTTCATGTGAGAAAAAGATACCTAAAGTGGATAGGCTAAATTGTCCTCTGGAGAGTGATAATGAACACTGAAGTGACAAGAGTGGATGGCTAGATATTAGATCATTAAAGAAAATGAGATGAATCCTATATTTTATATATATAATAATTAGTTCATAGTTAATATTAAAAACAAAAAAAATGTAGTGAGCAGTCCGATATGTATTGTGAAATATCAAACCTGAGGCTGATAAATAACTGATGATACATGATACATGATAAATAACTGATGATACTTACAAAGTAAGGAAAAAAATAATTAGAACTTACCTTCTCAATTCAGACTCACTAATTAATCAATCAGTGGGAACCTTAATTCAATATACCCCTTATTCTGTGGAAATCTTCTTATCTTCTCTGTTCCACTGTTGTTTGTGGAAGACTGTCTCTCTCTGATACACACCTTGCCATAACATGATAAGGCAGACATCGATTGTGCTTAAATGTCCTGCTGCTGCTGACATGTGTCTAAATAATATGCACAATGTGTTTCTAAAACAATCTAATGGCTCAGCTGAATTAAAGCAAGCTTGCAAAATAACACATGGGAATCTGACAGGCTGTTTAATTTGTTGGACACAATGTATTGCAGCAAGGATATTTCACATTTGCATATTTTCAAAAAAACAATGAAACACAGTGGTTAAAAATCTGAAAATACCCATGTATGGTAGTTTCAACACATGAATGTTATTGTCATCAATAAACTTCTGGTAACTACTACTCAAATAGGAAATGTACCTTTGGCATTTATACCATTCATCTGTCAATGATTTGTATGATCTCTTCAAGTCTGGTTCTACAAAACTTTGCTTATCTCTTCCACCCTAAATAATATTTTTGGTTGTCACTAAAAAGATTTTCAGATGCTTCAAAACCAGATAATGGCACCTCAGAATCCATTACATGCCTGATCTTTTTCTTTCTATACCCTACGTATAATTTCATATATTTATGTCCTTTGCCTTTTATTATATGTTTTGTTGTTGTTGTTGTTGTTGTTGTTTGTTTGTTTGTTGCTGTTTATTTTTTGTTTGTTTTAAATGCCTCTGTATTTCTCTTCCAAGGACAGCATGAATTTGGGATGATATGGTGGCTCTGATCTGCAGCAACTTTTCAGTCAAACAGCTACAGAAAATGGTATGGAGATACAAATGGTATATATATTCATACAAATGATACCATTTCCTGAACTTTCATTAGGTTATAGGCTGATTTTCCCACATCTTCTATGGAAATTAATTTCCTTTATTGCCCTATGACATGTATTTTTTTTTCATGAGCCATATAGTTTTAGAAGTATGAAGTCTTATAACAAGTGGATTTTCTCTTCTCTGTTTCGGCTAGGGAAAATATACAGAGTAACTAATGCTATTGGAAAACTCATATCGCAAGAGGGTTGTAGGGGTAAACAACTACATTTGCAGTATATAATCTCCTCCGCAAGATTTCTAATTATTGTTATGCTTGTGTAGTCAGGAAATCATGGTCTATAAAGCAAGCCTAATTTCCTGTGGCTTGCACCTGAACACGATAAAAGCTCTTGATCTCCTTTCTTTCTCCAGAGGCAAGTCACAAGGCTGTGACATTGCAGTTTAATCCTACAGTGAGTACATACTTCCACCCATGTAATCCTGAAAGTGTTAGCTTGATGAATGCTTGACCAGGGTCTCTTTGGACTTTCTGTAACTGCCTTAGTATTTTTTTTTGTAATAAAGTGAAGATATGCTACATTGTTTTGTTGTTGTTGTTTTTGTTTCTGTAATCTCAGTAATTGCATGAGTTAGTGAAGGACACTAATTAGTTTAGGCAAAATTGTTTTTCCTCTTCTTCAGACTTTTATACCAACATGTGAGTGTTCTTATGTTGGACAGAAAGTTAATTACTATTTTCCCCTACAAAAAAGAGAAGACTATATTGATTAGATGTAGCTGTGAAAACACTAAAAAAAAAAAAAAAAAAAAAAGGTTTGTCCTATGGTCCTATGTAACATGAGCTTTAGTGCTTGTGACAGGTGCCAGATTTACAGCACTAGAGACTGCAATACTCTCTACTCAAGGCAGGTAAGACTTTTCCCTGCCTGTCGCTCAGTTGTGCTCCTGTGGGAGAAGCACCAGATGTGCAAAAGCACTTCATTGCTTTTAAATCCTTTGGTGCTGACTGAGTAGGATTGCATCAGGGAAGTCAACTTATTTCATGTGGGCCAACAAATAACACTGACTTTCCAGCCTCTGTCCAGCAAAGCTGTTTAGAGCATATATAAATTTAAGAGTAGCTCTATCTATTCCAGTGCTTTAGGTCCTCATTCACTTCTGACCAGGAGAGGATTTGAACCAGAGACTTACAGCTAAAAGGTTTCATATCCTTCCGCTAATTCCCCAGTCACTCTTAACAAACTGCCTTTGGAAGCCTATAAATTGTGCCTCACAGCAAATGCCTTGACAGAACATTCCTGTTTCACAGTTTCTGGCTTCTACTATTATCCAGTATTAGAAGAATCACTTTTGTTTTGCTAATATTTGTCAAATTTCACATCATGACTTCAAGCCTAAAACCTATACCTGAACCTCCTTTAAGTATTTAATCCCATGAAAACTCACAGTGACTTACTCATTCAAGTGAGCTAGGTCTTCATTCTCAAGGCAAATCTAGAATAAATGCTTATTACTTTACAAGAAATTAAACATCTTCAGCAATATATCCAATCTTATATACTAACAAATTTTCAGTTGAACTGCTTGTGGTAGAAGAAATAAAATAAAAGAAAAAATATGGCAGTAAATATGAGGGAGGTATGGAAGAATTAAAGTGTTTCACTGAAAATATTGTGACCAGAAACCAAGATCATATCAATATACATTTATAATTGCTTTGATGTTCTGAATTATTTGTAAACTAACTATATATGCAAAGCAGCCAGTGAAGAGAACTGATTCACACGTCTGAAAGCACTTTGCAGAAGTGACAATTTTTTGACAGTTATAGGGTCTCTCCCCACCTGCAGCCCACAGGCAGAGGATCCCTCCTAAGTTAGGACCTCTTCCTCCCCATTGCAGCGGAGTCTGTGCCTCCGTGGCACCGAGCCTCCTGGCTGCAAATACTATAGATGACTCATGGGCACAGAGCCATGGCAGTCTGCATCATGTTACACCTGCACCACTTCTCAGTGTGCCTGTCCGTACTGGGTCTGGCTGGGATGTTAACTTTCCCTGCAGCAGCCCATACAGTGCTGCGCTCTGCACTTGTAGCTAGAACAGCAGTGGTATCACACCAGTGTTGTGTCTGCTGCTGAGCAGTGCTGGCACAGCATCAGGACTTTCTCTAACCCTCCTAGGGGGCGGGCAAAAAGTGAGAAAGAAACATCACCAGGGCAGCTGACCTAAACCAACCAAAGGGATATTCCATACCATATGATGTCACACTCAGCAGTAAAAGGTGGAAAAAGGAAGAAGAGGGGAGGGGTGGGCTCTCGTTGCAAAAACGTCTGTCCTCCTCCCGAACACCGGCTACGTGCGTTGAGGCCCTGCTTCAAGGACGTGGTCAAGTATCGCTCATTTGTGGGAAGTAGAGAGTAATTTCTTTCCTCTGCACTTCCACATAGCCTTTACTTGTTTTGTTTTGTTATTCCCTTTCCCCCTCCCTCTTCTCCTTTCCCTCTTTTCCCTTTAGTTGAATTATTTAATTAATAATAATATTTCCTTAATATATATATATTCTCTTCAATTAAATTATCCTTATCTCTTCCCAAGAGTTGGTCTTTCCTTTACTTCTTCCCCTCCTCATCTGAGGAGGTGGAGTGAGAGAGCGGTTGTGGTGTTCACCTGCCTAGCACGGTAAAACCACCACACTGTCGCAGGGCACGGGAATGGAAGGCAGCTAGCATGGGTCTCATGAGGACTGCAGAAAAAGGAAATCTCAGGAACTGGAGGCTGATAAAATCTTGCTGAGCTATCACTTCCCAGTCCCTCATATCACAAATGGCCGTATCTCTATACGTGACATAATTAATATTCCATCTGCCCCTCTATCCATTTGTTCAGTGGCACTATTTTTTTCCATATCCCTGCTAGAAATACTGTTCATGTTAACAATATCCTTTTTAGAAACTGCATTATTTGATAGTAGTTATCCTGTGACTTGCTAATATACCCAGGTTTTTCTCTTCCTCAGTCATTTTTAACAAATGAGCCCTTAGCCTGTAGCAGAGGCTTTTGTTATTAGCCTGTAAGTGCATGACCTTGCATTTTGTAGTATTGAATTTCAATTACTCCAGCCTACAACGTCATGCAGTTCTTCTTGTGTGCCTCTTCCCAGCCTTCCTTCAGAGTCAAGTTCCCTCCACTGTGGTATCACCAGCAAATATCAGCACCACTCTGACTCTTTGCTTACCAAGGGCATTAAAAACACATCA
The DNA here is from genome assembly GCA_011074415.1 of Stictonetta naevosa. Classification (NCBI taxonomy): domain Eukaryota; kingdom Metazoa; phylum Chordata; class Aves; order Anseriformes; family Anatidae; genus Stictonetta; species Stictonetta naevosa. The sequence continues at coordinate 99,994,431 of CM021699.1, forward strand.
CACAAAGCCAGTTACAACAATCCATGCTTGGGACTAGCAGCAGGAACCTCTGTGCAGTTAAATGCTTTCTAACCCAAGCTTAGTCCTTGTGGTTGCACTAGCACTTGGCTGGTTCCCTCTTCATGTCCTTGTCCTGTTATGGATCTCTGTTTTCCCCAGCATAACCAACAATTCCTCATGTAACATGGTATTGCGCAGTTAATTACAGTTACATATAGTTAACTAAGATTGAGACAAAGTAACTATGCCATGTTTATTTTTCTAAGGAAAAAGCTGTCTTTTCAAAGACAGGCTGCCAGCATGAAGTTAACAGATACATAGATCCAGATGTGTGAATTATCTATCTATTATCTATCTATCTATCTATCTACCTATCTACCTATCTACCTATCTATCTATTCATCTATCTTCCATCTAACTTCTAGCTTTATATGGCTATATAGAGTTTTTTTTTTTCTTTTTTTTTTTTTTTTTTTTTTTCTTTCCTGATTTTTTCTTTCCTTAAACCCCACATATCAGCAGTGGGACTAAGCACTCCTGTAGCCACATCATTTTTTTTTTTTTTTTTTCTTTCTAAATACCACTCATATGGCATCACTTCTGCTTCAGCCAGATAATTTGCTGAAAAGATGGGGATATTTTTGTGCTTGTGCTCTCAGTTCAATCCAGTAATCACTCTGAATTACCCATTTTGTTCAATGTGGCAATCATATTTTCTGTGGGGGCAGGGAAAGTCTTCTTACAAACTACACATTTTCCTTGCTGGTTTTTACATGCTTATCACTGCATTTTGAGTCCCAGCTTCAAAGAATCCTTAAGATAAATTCACTTAAACATCCGGTAGGCCAGGGAATGCCTGATATGCCTGATATATGCCTGATATATGCCTAATAATTTCCTGATATACAAACAGGAACAACTTCAGCAGGGCAGAATGAGAGTTTGGGGTCTGCATTTTACTGTATTTTAATAATTGTAGGCAGAATTATACAAGTTTCTAAGGGTCTGCATTTTTAATGTCAGATAAATTGATAAGTCGGTATTCCTTCATTTCTAAAACCTGAATTGGCACCTAAAATGCAGCTGTTGGAGCCATGGAGATTGTAGCTCTCTGATGTTTCATTTTGTTTTGTCTTGTTTTGTTTTGTTTTGTAGCCCTTAATGAAAAACTGTCTAGACTGTACACAGCAAGGAAAAAAATCCATCTCACATTCCCCTGCCCAGCTCTGACACTACAGGCTGTGTTGCAGCACCCTATCCAATTCGCTTTATGCCACAACTGCACATTTGAAGCAATGCTTGTATTTTCTACTTATGCAGGGTAGAACTATCTCACGTGGTTGCTGCCTGGAGCTCTCACCTCTGCACATGCGTGCACTGCACACTGCTCCAGACAGGTACCCAGGGAAACAGGCTGAAGAAGTGTAACTTGAAAAGCTGAGCTTTGAGCAGGTGCACACAGGTTATCTGTGCTGCCAGACTCGAGGTACTTAGAGAGGAATGAACAGGTGAAGAAGTCTCCATATTTCAAGGAGTGATTGTAAAATAGTTCAGTAGTTCAACAGCATTTTTTTTTTTCTTCTGAAAGCAGATATAGAGTAAGAAAACACCATTTATTTGTTTATTTATTTACTTAATTTTATTCAGAGCAAAATGACATTTCAACACACTTAAGAGTATTTTCTTACCTTTTGTGCAATTGAGCCTTTGCTACGGCTTTAAAGGTTCAGATCAAGCCCTTATAAAGACTGAAGAGATGACACATAGGCTACAGCACACATTGTTATAGATCTATGGCTCCAACTTTGCATTTTCTTCATCACTACCTAATTAGATCAACTGGCAGTTTTATGACAAGGAAAAGGTTATAATTGACTTATTTGAGCAGAAAATGCTTATTTTGCCTACTTCAACTGACACTCACCAACATGTTTGCCAACTCTGTTGTGATCTCCCAGCAACAATCATATTCTAAATATCACCATGTTTGAGCAGTGCCTGGATGAAACTTTTAACCCAAATCTCACTTTAAGTGAATCTCTAGACAATTCCACCTCCCAGTACGAGCGTTCAACCACCTGAGCATGGATCATTTTGCTTTTTTCGTAGTTTTCTTTCCAAAATATACACATACATGCCCAGATTTTTGGTCACTTCCATTCATTTCTTTTGCCTCAAGGTATATCAAGGGCAGGACTTAACTCCAGAGACTTGCTAATGAGCTGTCTCATTAAAACAGGGCCCAACCTCTAATTCTGTAATCATTGCAGTCTTCATAGAATATGGTAGCCTTTAGATTTGATTGGTGCCCTTGTTCAATGTCCCCAGCACTGCCAGTACTGCATCACAGGGCAGCATTCCTGCAGTGGCTTACCGCAGTGTTTAGCTGAGGGAAGAAGAGAGCTCATATTCAGCAAATCTCTAAGAAACCCATGAAAGGAAAATGAAAACAAAAACAAACAAGCAAAAAAAAATCAAGCTTAATAGCTTAATATATTTATTGATTATATTTGTACTATATGTCCCTTCCTTGTTGGTTTGATGGGACTTCAAAGTAGTTGGGGGGGCTTGGGAGGGGGGGGGGTGGGGGGAAGATAGAGGGTGGAGAGGAGGAAGTTGAGGACATGTCAAAACTAGAAAGTAGCTTGTTTATATTAAAGTAATCACATTTATATTAACAAATTTTACTAAGGAAATCCCACTGAAATAAGGTATTTGTATCCAAATGTGCCCTAGCTGATGACAGGAACAACCATAACATATTTATTAATTTCAAACAAACAATGTAAGGTAACTTACATGGCAAAATATATATGAAAATTACAGTGTCCTTTATCCCTACAAACGTTTAGTTCTGTTGAAAATGAAACATAAAATTTATGTAAATAATTTCTAATATTCTTAATCTAAACCCAGGACTTTAAAATCAAATAATCAAAACATTAAACAACTTCATTTACAAAAACATATATGCAGATTCAGACCTACAGAGTGGAAAACATAATTCAGTGGTGTCAGCAAAGATGTGAGAGACAAAACCTCTGGGTTCTTTTCCTGACTGTTTTCTTTTCTGAATTCAGTAAAGCTGTTTACCTTGGCCAGGCTTGGTGATTATAAAAATATGGATAAGATAATTCATCCTCTTTGTAAGAATTTTGTAGGAATTTAGTAAGTATTTTCAAAACTGCTTGAAGGATAGAATTATTAAGTGCTGTGGTGTCTTACTGCTGGAAATGATAGCAGTGAGTACTTGCATATACTCCATTTCTGTAAATGAAGGGAATTCTGTTGACAGACTCTCAAAGAAGATTTGGGTCTTTACTTTTGTTCAAAAAAATACAAGAAAGTAGTTAAAACTATAATTTTATGGGATTTTAGCATGAAAAATGATGGGTTCTTTACTTCTTGAAGACTTTGTAGCATAAAATACAACAGAGCAGACAAGGCCAAGTACTTAAAAGCCACAAATGTATCCCAAACATGTACACGTGTCTGCACCACACCAGGTCTTCTAACTTTCAGGGCCTGCTTTCGTTTCTCAGTTTGATCTGGATTTTCACATTTCCTCTATTTACTTTGATTTTCCCAGCTCTTTTATTTCTTTCTTCTCAGAGGTAAGATTATCCATACCCTCTGCTTCTGCAGACTGGCACGGCTCCTTTGAAGTCCATGAAAGTGTGCCAATTTACACCACTGCAGACTAGTTCAATATTGTGTTGTAACTACAGATGGGTGGCAGCTGCGAATTTTGGTTTGGGTCCAAGCTCACCCCAAACTAGGGAGTGTTTGGATTCATGGTTGTGGTTCAGGCCACTTCTCTATGGCTGTTTTACACCAGAAAGTGAAAAATTGCTTTCTGAATGCAATGGAAGGCTAATACCTGTCAGGGAGAAACCTTCGTTAGAGTTAACCTGTATGAACCTGGAAAGTAATTTTTGTGGAAACCTCCTGTATAGAAGAGAGTCAAAGGAGGGAAGAGATAAAATCATACTAAAAAACAAACAAACAAACAAACAAACAAACAAAAAACACTACAAGCTAAAATTTGTGTTTGATCTAATGCATTCTGAAAATAAATTTCAATATTTTTGAACTGTTAGGTTATTGAATGAGTTTATATTCTGCATATCACTGTCCAGTAGAAGAGGCTAAGAAAGAAAATCCTTTTTAAAGTCCATCAGTGAAATGAAAGATATGTAAAAGCACAGAGTTATTAGCATACATTTCATTCTATCAAATTAACACTGTTAAATTCCACATTGTCTTGGCTTTTCCCCTCCTGCTAAGACAGAAATGAACATGTTCTTTTATATTTAATTTAGAAGATCTACAGCTAATTTTAACAAATTCATAATATTTAATTCATGCTTGTTGAAGCCTTGTTCTCCTTCAGTTTTGACCTTGGAAGTTGATTAAAATTATGTGGGACGTCATTGCCAGTAAAGCAGCAAATTTCTGGAAAAAATCTTTGATTCAAGAGCTGAAGAGGGCAAAAGGGACTTTCAAATGTTAAAACAATTTTGAGGTGTTCAAAATATAAATTTTCTTTTCGCACACACACACACACCAAAACAAAACAACAGGAATTACAGCAAGTATTTCATTTAGGACTGTGTATGATCATTATTGTCAAAGACCAGCTTAAATATCATCAAAGATCAAATAAAAATTTCTGACTGGATGTTCAGAAGGGTTGCCCAATTGATATGGCGGATAGGTCAAGATGTTCTACAGATCAGAGAGAGATATGTGATAGACTTTGCCGAATTATCTTCCCAACATGCTCTTGCCATAATGAAAGACCACCGTTAAGAGGGGCTGGACTGTTCATTTCTATTCTGTTTGCTCCCAGACATGTTAATTCCAGTCACACAAGAATGCCTTTGCTTCCTAGGACTGATAGTGTCTTTGAGGGAATGGAGTTAGAGTTCAGGCTCTTAAACAAGTTACTGTTATCTAAGACATGTAAGTTCTAGAACTTAACGGGCCCCCCCCCCCCCCCTTTTTTCCCCTTTAAATTACTTGATAGTAAGTCTTCACTTCCAAAATTCACAGTCTGTTAGCCATGAGTTTCAGTAGACAGTACAGACACAGGATTAGTGAAGGAGGAGCCTTATGTGAGCTTTGAGGCGGCCCTCATTCACTTGCTCTAAAGCCCATGAGAGAGCATTGGCCAAGAAGTTCTGCCTTCTTCTCATTCATGTTAAGACTACATTTACCCCCGTGGGAAGGAATTGTCACTGTTGCAAGTCTGGATGGAGTCTGAAACAATAACTTTATATATACTAGGTTCCATAAACACTTATATGTGTTTACAGCACATATATATTTTTTATACCTTTATGTCAGTACATTGAAGGTAGTGAATTTTGCAACCTTGAAAATAAAATATTCTGTATTCTGCTCCTTGATTTCATCACATGTAAAGCCATGTACTGTAATTAAGACATCACTGTAATTAAAATCATGATTTTGTCAATTAAAAATAAAATAGAGAGAGATTATTGTGAGGTGTTATTTTTCCAAGCTCCTGAGCCCTCTCAAATTATTTTCTTTCTTCTATTGTAAAGAATTATGGTTAATTCCAGACACTCTAACATTGTTAAATCTTCATGAGAAAGCAGAATGAACTGGGAGCCCTATGAGCCCAGAGCACACTGGAGACATTTGGCTAGAAAAAAAAGCCTACATATTAGTAGACAAAGAAACTTAATATAGACTTTACATTTTTAAAGAAGATTACAGTCAGTATTTGCATAAATTTATCTTCATAAACTGTAAGAAGAAATACCACTGTCTTAGTTATACTGGCCCTTTTTTTTTTTTTTTTTTTTTTTTTTTTTTCCTGAAAATAAGTGCTATCTCCATAAGGTATTGCAATCACATTCTTGTCTCTTAATTAATGCATTATTGGTAAACTGTTATTCTCTCAGCCTAGAGAAAATAGTTTAAATGTTTTACAGAATATACCATTTTGACTAAAAGTTGAGCATACTAGGAGGGGAATATTTGACAAGATGTTTATACTCCTTTTCTTCAGTAATCATTCAACCCCCAAAGCCCTTTCTCCTGCATTTTTCATTTCACATGGGCCTTTTCTCCAAGAAAATATGACATGCATGCCTCAGGTGGTTACTAGGTTAGGTTCTTCTTTCACCAGCAGAATGGATGCTTTGCACTATCCACTCCCTAGGATTCAGGACCAAAGGCAATCCCCCAAGCTTTCTCCATTTCAAACAGCTTTAAGAATGCAGATTGCATTAAAGCTATATATACACATGAAAGAATATTTTACCAGAAGCTCAAAGTCCCTGTTCCACAGGGGCTAGATCTGAAATCTGAGATCTAATTGTCCCTTCCATTATTTATACAGATTTACACAGCATTGCCCATATATGCAATTCCCAAAACATAAAGGGCAGGTGGCTGGGGATACCTGACATGACTAAATGTTTGGACACAACACTAAATCAATCCCCTGTGTCCTGAATGTCTCTCAGGAACATTTGTAGATCAACTCTGGGGTATATCAGACTTTCTGGCAACTGTATAATGTATGCACTATGAGTCTGGTGCAGCCAGGGCATCACATCCTCACTGCATGTAGGGTGTGAAAGTGACCAGAGCATTTTTTCTCAGAAGATCAGGCAAGGCTGCCAGACCTTCAAAAATAATTTGAAAACATGAGGCAAAATCCATAAGGTTGTGGATAATTGAAAATTTTTTAATTTATTGCCTAAAGAGACACAGTAGGATAATCTAAGTTTAGGGCTAAGATTTAACCCAATAAAGATTAGTAATAGATTAGTAATTTTTATTGCCCATTTTTTTTTTTTAAATTTTTCATCAAAGTACATTTTGCAAATTTTTCTTCATTTGAGTATCCCCATGCCTAGCTTCTTCCTCTCAGTGCTTAAATACATTTTCTTTTGCATGTGTAAGATATTGAGTAGTTGTATTCCCTTGGGGGTGGATTCTTCAGTCTTACTGACCGTGTAATCCTGCAATATCTGTAGGCTCCATCACAGCATTGAGCACAAGAAGTCAAGGGTGCTCTGAACAGGGGAGCCCCCTCTGACTTATACCCTGAGATGTTTAGCTGTCAGCATGCTGAAAGATGCAAGTCTGAGCCTGGAAATAAGTCTCACGTGAGAAAAATGTATTCACCAGGGGCCTGACATGGCAAGATCCCAAGAAACCCTGGCATCGGTCCAAAAAAGCACTTACGCATACGCTTAAAGCTACAATTCAGCTTCAAGTAAGTGAGCAGTAGTATTGCCTTTGATTGACACTGAATCAACAAGATGTGAGAGTTTATTAACAAATTTATCAAGTGAAGACAATATTTGGCCCAGGACTGGACTTTTGTTGTTTGGTTCCTGAATAAGGAAAAAAAAAAAAAAAAAAAAAAGTGTTTATAGGGGTTGCCCTGAATTCCCTCCACACAGAGAGTCTTCAGGCAGACACAGTGACAGAGTAGGCACAAAAGTATGAATGTTTTCCTAATGTTTGAACAAAACAGAAATGTGCTGAATAGATATGTTAACACTAATAAATAAATCTAGAAGCTTTGCTCACTGACTGTCTGCTGTAGAAGTATTCTTAATGAAGAAAGCTAAATATGTTCTGTTTACTTGTGTAGTACTGTTTCCCTAGATGGGTAAATTTGGTGGAATCTGGTCTTTTCTTAAGCAACACCTTCTTCATAATGTATTATATAACTGGCAGATAATAAGACCATGACAGAGGACTTTTTTTTTTTTTCTTTTCTTTTTTCAAGTTTTAAATAAAATCCTCAAGTCTTCATTCAGATTCATGAGATTCATAAGCAAGAAATGCCTCTACTAATTTAGGGCTGAAAGATGCTGAACCCTTTGGAATATTGACTCTTTTACTTAGAAGCTATGTTTTCTGCTTCAGAATACATGGTTGATGCATAATTTTGCTTTCAGTTCTGGAAGCAGTAAAGTGTGTGAGGGTGGTAATAATCAGGAAAGAAGGTGTCAAAAGGGGAATTTATTTTGGAGAGGAGACATGGAGCAAAGTTTTTGGGGACATATAAACTCACAAAACAGGTTTTCAAAGGCAAAAAGAGGAGTTAGTGTAGTCTAAGGACTTGTACCTACTTCTTTCTGTTTTCTGGGCTTTCAAGCTGTCCTGTAATAGTGGCAGAGATTTCCACATGTGTTTGCCAGCAATTTGGAGTTCATCTGTCTTTAAAAAAGTGGAATATGATTTTCACTTGTGGTTTTAAAAGCTTCTTCCTAAGTTAGAATTGTTAAATTCTAACTTAGGAAGAAGCTTTTAAAGCTTAAAGCTTTAGATTCCTAATTCATGGGGGTGGGGGGTGGGAATGACAATACAGATTTAAAAACACTGTTTCTGTACAGGATAGGAGCATATAACCCCCTAGGCTTCCAGGTTCTGTAAACTATAAATAGTTTATATTATTATCAGTTAGTCTAACCTTTATTTTACTTAGTTTGGTGTTTTTATCTTTATAGCTGATTATATTGAGCATGCACTTGAGGTTTCAAAGGAAATTTTTAGTCTATTGGGTAATAAGTTCCTTAGGTTTACATCCAAGCCACAAAATATGTATTTGTGTCAAATTTTGCCTTGCTATGAGAAGCTGTTGAAAATCTGCTCGAGATGCAGTTGGCCAGGTTTGCAGCTAAATTATATACATTAAACCTCATCTCTTCATGAATAGTTTTGGTTCAGCATTTTCACCATCTTGAGCATCAACTTAGACTTTACAGACAGCTATTTACAGGAGAAAGTTCATTTAATTCCACAACAGTTGACATAGATAGAGAGTATATTGTAGGTACAGGTGTCAATAATAACCTTGTGTTTTATATTGCTTCTGCTCTAGTTTAACAGCACAGTTTATTGTTAACTAGTTTCCTCCTTATCCCTTCTAGCTGCAGATTTATTAGCAGAAACACATTGTGCAAATGATGATTTATGATGGAATCATGTTGCCTGAGAAAATGTATTGATTTAGAATGAAGTTGCAGTCCCTACTACAAAGGCAGAATGAAGGAGATGAGAAGGATCTGCCTTCAGTTTCTCTGACTGCTTTATCATGCATTTTCTTTCCTTTCTAAGATTTTACATGAAAGAAAAGATTACATTTGGCTTCTGTGTGTGTGCGTGTGCGCGCGTATATCTGGTTGTCCTGTGATCTGCATTCCTCAACATGCCACAGTTACTATGATTTGTCTTTGTTCAATACTTTCATCAGTTCAAAGCAGCATGGCATTTACCTTAGTAGCATTTAAAATGAACTAATCAATAGCTAGATGTTTGCTATTAAGAATGATGAAGAAAGATTGAGTAGGAGGCAAACAATGTTATCTACTTTTAATGTATTACTTAATTCTTTTCTGCGTTGGAAGGAAGGCATGCTTTCATTTAATTGATTCTAATACACATACATACAATTTAATGTGAATGACCAAGGGTGGACATTACAAATGCCGTTCATTTTTTACTGCTTTCATTTCTTTTTATAAGCGCCATGTCTTCTCTAAAGAAAATATGCTACTCTATTGTTGAAACTGAATATTTAAAACAGATTTTAAATATAGCCAGGCAGCTTTAACATATTAAAAAAAAAAAAAAAAAGAAAAAAGAAAAAAAAATGTGTGTGTATGTTTATTGCTTTAGCTAAGGCTCAGAAAAGTTATCATGTTGCTGAAAGCGCTAGTTAAAGCAAACTGATACAGTATTTGGAGACATCTGTGAGTTTTCTATCTTGTAAGTTCTACTGCAGTTTCATATGATCTGTTTTATATGATGCTTTTATTATAACACAAATTTCAAACAGTGATTTAACTAAGCTTACTGAGATCCCAGAAAGCCTAAGTTTCTGCAGAGATAATTTGGGCCAATTTATCATGTTCATTATTTATGAAAGTATCTCTCTGCTATTGCTTCCTCGTTCTCTTTTACTAAGCAATTCTTTTGGTACAAGAACAGCAATGCTATGCCTAAGTTTGCAACAGCATCAAAACTAGAGGACTATCAATAGTCACAGCTCTGGGTTTTGTCAGAGCTCTTTTATGAAGGACCATCTCCTGAGCTCCATCCAGCTTCTTTTCCATCCACAAAACCACATCCTTTGACTGCCTCCAGCTTGCCCAGAAACCACACTCCCTGCCCTCAGGCTCTCTTCTGTTTGTGAACCTCCACAGCTTCCAGAGGCTCCTCCAGCTCCTCAAATGCCAAAATGAAGCCTGAGCATCTTTGAAATGACAGGCTGTTTGCAACAGCAATAACATCCTGAAACAGCATCTGGGGAACAAATTAACAGACGGGTGCCCTTAAATTACAAAGCGACAAGGAAACATTCAGTATACAAATGATGGGAGCTGCAAATGAAGGAGAGAATTTGGTGCTAATAACACCCTACTATCCACCATGTCCTGATTCAGTTTTCATTGGTTTCTGTTATCTTTAATAGAAGCTGAATCAAGATCAAAGAGGAAGAAAATAACACAGTATACAATGTGGAAGAGAGAACCAACATCAACATTTGAAACAATAAAGGGATTTCATTTTCCTTCTGCTGTTGATACTGTCTTTTTTTACATGAAACCAAGCCCAGTATGCACCTCACATGCTATGGAGTGTGGTTTTCTCCACTTTTGTCAATACCGGTAATCACAATGACATATGTTCTCTACTTCTCTTTCTGGAGTGGGGTCTTGTCCTCTTTTCAGTAGCAGTGGTAAAGAATTTCTGACTTTTCTTAAAGAGTTTTCTATTTACTTGTGCCTCCATTAAGCAGTGTTTTGACCAGTGTCATAGAATCAATAACACTGTGTTTTCATTGTCAGACATATGTGTGCTGACATTTCAAACTTTCAGGGGCAAATATTACCCATTATATTCAGAAGTAGTTAAAAAAACACTTTATACCTAGATAGAAGCATTTTTCTGTACCTCAGGTATTGCTGGAAGACAACACAGTGATATTCTGATCAATCATTTTGCACATTTTCATTGTTCAGTATCAAGGTCATATATGACTGAAAGAAGATTTATTTTTAATATTCCAGTCAAGATGCAATGATTGTGTGGTAACTTTTTTCAACGTTCATATCACAACAGGAGCTGCTGTGAGTGTTTTGATAAGATTGGAGCTCTAATTCAACCTACAGTAATTATAGCAACAAGGGTGTGGAAGGGTATATTTCAAATGTCCACTTCTCTACTTCTCTTTGAATTATATTCTGGAAAAGCAGATCTCACTAAATAATAAAAATAATTTAAAAAAAAAAAACTTTTTTTTTTTTTTTTTTTTCCCAGCTTTTTATCTAGCAGGATGTCATCAACTTCAATTGTGACTTTGATTGTAATGTGTAAAGATAATGTTTCAAGATTTGGTATGTGACACAAGATTGACTGAAGTATTTGATGGCCTCAAGTATTTACAAATTGATACATCTATTCCTTGCTGCTAAATTCCAAAGTGTTAGCCATAGTTCAAATTTCTGATGCCAGCTTGAACAGCAAAATGCCAGTTTTTATTATTGTCAATATTTGTAATATTCTTTATTATCTACATATATGAGCTTAAAATTAGGTTAGGACTTTCCTAAATCCTAAAACCAAAAACAAATAAACAATAACAACAACAACAACAAAAAAGAAAAACAAAAAAGAAAAACACACCATTAAACTTCCTAATTTCAACAGGATCAGATCCTAATATAACAGTTGAATCAACAAGGACTTCATATGAAAACAAACACAAATCATCAATAGTTGATAACAGTAAATCAGAAAACACTAGGTAGTTTGAATGAAGAACTGGTGGTTAACCATTAGTTTGGAAAGAAGAAGCATTTTCTGGTTGAATAATACAAAGGCAAAAGTGGTACAAATACCTAAGCACCAAAGTAACCTTCTTTGTTGGGCTCGCAGGAGGGAAAACCAATGTAAAGTGTTCAAAGGATAAACTTTCTTTGTAACAGGTCCCTGAATATAAAAATGCCAGTTTCTGAATTTTGTTTTCAAGATGATTCTGTCAGCAACTTTTGAAGATTGTAATGTTTAATTTATTTATTACTTCCTTGTTATGGTGGGTACACAAGTTAATTTACATTGACAGATGAATGACGGGTGATATTCTTTCCATATGTGTCTTTCCCTTCCTTTTTAAGCTGAAGCAAGTCATAGACTTCAGAGTGGATCAAATATAGTTTATACTTTTGCTGAGTGCATTTGAAGAGTTACAAGGTGCTTGTTAAACTAAAAAAATAAAGAAATTTCACCCCAAAAGTTTTGATTTTATACTTTGGCCTCAAGAATGAAAAAAGGGTTCCCCAGGCTTTTTCCTAGGTGTTTTTGAAGAATCTCTAAAGACTGAGAAGAAACACTGGTTTGTTATTTTTCTGCAAAACAATATTCAAGTTGCACAAAAATATCATCCTGAAGATGGTAGAATCTTCTGTGAGTTTGTTTTCCTTTGGAAAGATGAAGTGTAATGCCATCTGAAAGTGTAAACACTTTCCTAACTCCCTTACTTTCTTACTCAGAAACAAAATACTTTCTGCAGCAAAGTTCAAAGACATGCAAAAACATAGGTTAGTAGGTTAGTACATAGTCATGAAAGAACTAATATTTCCATATAGATCATGAAATCAAGAACACTTCTGGTTTACAATGCATGTAACACTAACTCTTCAGGAAAATACTAGCTGAAATATTACCCCAAGAATTCACGAAAATGACTGTAGAATTGCTGGTAAAGTCAGCAATAAGGCAGTTGTATTATATACTGGCACTTCAGAAAACAGCTGGTGAAATTGTGATGAAGTATCAATTTGCTGTCAGACTCATCTGTTTGTCTGCCAGTGATCCTCAGATGTTAGAAACCAAGTTGTGGCATCCTATAAAATTATTGGGAGGATTAAAATAGTTCAGGAACTGGGCTTGATATTCACTTAATTAATTCTTATAAGACAACTGGAAACCGTACCCCATTGACTAAAGTGCATAGAAAAAAAGCTACTATTAAGAATAAAACTTGTTTTATGTGGTCTTTTTTATTCTTTTTAATGGAAACTGTTTTATAAACGGGCTTCTCAAAGGTAAATTTTTAACTGGAACTAGATAAAGAATTTACATTTTCACCTTTTAAAATCTTGTTCTGGATCCACAGAGAGAACTTAACCTGAGTTGCAACGGGCAAAAGTGCTGTCTCCTGGAGCCCTCATGCTGAATCCGAAGTTCATGTTCCCAATATGAGAATAGTTAAATCCATCAGAAATTTGAATATTCAGTGTGAGCTGCTGAAGTAAAAGAGGAGAAAGAAACAAGACAAGCTTTAAGGGCAGAACAATAAAAGGACTTGGAAGGGTCTAAGAAATTAACTCTTAATAGTCTTTCTCCAGTGAGAAACAGACAATCTAGATTTAATCCACCTAGGAGAACTGGCTCTGTTGGAAAGGTAAACAAGAACCCACATGTGGAACAAGAATTACTGAGAGTGAATAACTTGACATAAAGCTATTGTTGGACTCTTCTGCTATCCCTGTGAGTCCACAGTTTCAGATCCTTAGCTGTGAGCAGATATCTGCTAAGATCTCAGCAGAGCTCACCCTTTCCTTTCAAAATGTGATAGTTTCAAAACTGGTGATAGTGAGAGTGTTTGTCTTTTGCACCACAGTCACAGACACAGTGAACTCTCTCAAGAAGGCTCAGTGCCCTCCTGATATTCTGCATTAGGCAACATTGTAAGAACGTCAGTACCTTCTTCCTAATCAGGGAGAAGATACTTGAAACAAACATGCACCAAATGTGGGCAACTTCTTTAAAAAGTTGGCAGTGGATGAAAACTCCCTTCATTTCTCCTGTCTTAGCCCTGGGTCTCACAGTTTAAGCTGCATAATGGATAGATAAAAGGATGGAAGTTAGCCCTATCCTGAACTAAATGTGCCTATATACAGAACTATCCTGGAAATTGAGTTTAAATGCTGTGCATCTAGATCAGGACTTCAAAACACCTGTATATTGGGGGTGCTCTCTGGCCAGACTAACAGAGAAAAGTAATGTTCCCTCCTCGGATACATAAATACGCATATGCATATATATATATATATGCATATATATATGAATATGTATATATATATGTACGTGTCTATTTATCTAAATCTGATTTATGTGACATTCCTGATATTGCTATGTTGCAACAAACCTACAGGTCTAAGCTACCCACTTGCCCAGCTGGGACAGCCTGTAATACTCCAGAAGCAGAACAAACAGTTTTATCCATTTCTGGAGATTTTTTTGATTTTACCCTTCTTGCTATCTTGCCAGTAAAACCAAACTGGCAAATACTTGAGTAATTCTGAGTGACAGCAATATACATATATATATATATTTTTCCAGAGCCCTTGGCAATAGGCAACTCCATCATTTACACAGGTCACTGACAGAAAAAAAGATGGGATGCATTCCCCCAGCTACAACCACCTAAGACTCACATTCAGTTTTTCCAGTGATTTTAATACATATCTTTTGTTTTCTAAAAGATTAGTGTAATTACTTGACTATGAGAAAAATTTTGGTCAGCTCTGTTTTGTGCCATACAATACAAAATTCAAGGACTGTGTAAATAACTGTAAACTTCTGTAGTGCTTGCACTTATTAGGGAGTTCTGGATTATAACCTTTGTTGATAAGAGCAACAGCAACAATAACATCCACAACAGTTGTAGTCAACCCTGCTAAAGAGCAGAGCAGTATGGATGGTATATATGGATGTTCTACAGTCAGATAAAGAAGTCACCAAGAAAGAAAATAAATCTGATCTTTTACTTTAAAAGTATCTTTACATTAAAATAATAGTAATAATCATCATCATCATAAAGGTCCAGATTTTGAACAATATCATTCATGAATAAAAACTGCACTTCCTAAAGATCTTTTCTTCAGACTGTAATAACACTCTACCACTCAGAGCATCTGTAGGCAGAAATAAAACAGACAAATAATGACAATTTCTTCAAGAGAAGAGCCAGGCAGCCCAGGATATATGTACGTTGTAAACATTTTGTGTAGCAAGATACCTTAGCCAAATTTTTCACTTAAAAGCAGATTTCAAATTCTGCCCCCAAATTTGGCCACTAGAAAAGGAGTAGCTCCTGGAAATAATAAAATGAGATCACAGTGTTTTCATTAAAGGGTGAAACTTTCTTGATAATGATGAAAGCAAAATGTAATGAAATCCACTTGTCCACATTGATGCTGTTAAATTCACTGATCTGCTTCTTAGATATAAAGAAGGTATTTGACCAGGTCAAATAGACCTTCCTTTCTTACATATTGTGAAAGCCTAGATTAGATTTATTTATTTATTTATTTATTTATTTTCAGTAAGGGTATGTGTTTTGGTCAGCAGTGGGTTATCATAATATATATATTTTTTCCTTCTGAGGACTACTGGGCAAGAAAATCAATATGTTAGCTGGCTCTTTAATTTCATCTATTTTACAGGTAGTTCAACTAATAGGAAAATGCTCATACTTGAAAAATCACTGGTATTAGGAGAAAATAAATAGGTCCTCTACACAGGCAATTTTTACTTATTTTTAACATTTGGTGTCTACTTCCTAATTTTAAAATATGCCCAGGGAATTTCAATACAATCTCCATACACTATTAATAAAACTATGCACAAATTCCAAGCCCTATTAGAACTAATTAAAACCATCCTTTCTCATTAGACATATTCCTCTGAAGTTAGGTAGGACTGAAGAGAAAAAAATATGGTACAATTTTAAGATATTAAATTTTAAATGTAGAAGTATGAACTACATTTTTCTATTAATGTCCTGTTAAGCAGACTTTAAAAATTCAATGCAGTCTCCTGTGATTAGGAAGGAAGACTACAGAATAAGGTTGTGTAGAATAAGATAAAATTTGGACAGTAAATATCCTATTTATTTATTTATTTATCTATTTTTACAATGTGTGTTTTATTAATAAGACTGGGAGAGATTTTACCTAGATGTAGGAGATAATATTGGAATTTTATGGAAGCACTGCACTCCTGTACCTCAGGACTGTAGATATGAACCAACAGTTCTTCTACACCTTTATTTCTCCTTCAGTTTCTAGAAAGAGAGATAACTGTGCAGAGTGGTACCAAAGATGTACATATTTTTTGTACCTCACATCTCTTAGGGACTGCTAAAAAACTTGTCCAAAGCATACTGAATTTTGTTGTTATTGCTGAAAAATTACTGCTTTTTCATGATGACTCTTAGAATTCATTAGATGAACCTAGGGAAAGGCCTAGAACAGGTCACAAGTACCAGTTTACTTTTGTTGTATGCTTTATTGCCAGATTGCCTTAATTTAGGAAGAAACAAACCACTACAGTTAATAGGTTCTGGCATGCATGACCTAATAATTAACACAATTCTGTTAGATTTGGAATTCAATATGAGCTACTTTGTGCAATATAGTGCATGTCAAGTGGCATATAAAGAACAGGAAGACTTGTTTTAATTTTGGCCTTTCTTCCATCTGAATATTAGAGGCAAGTGAAAGGACAAAAATAAAGTAACTATTAAAATATTTAAATATCCTTGTCCACCACAGTCCTTTATGAAAACTAGAAGAAAGGACAACAGTTAGCTTTAACTTCCAGACATTTATCAACACTTATCAGGGCATTCATCTCACCAAAAGGAGTAAGATTTCAGTTTCATTTTTCTTGCTCAGTAGCATTTTGGGGATGAGCAGCCTGATGGAGACCAGCTTCTTTTGATGGTGGTTCTCCATATGCTTAACCCTGGAAAGTAAAAACCTCTGCGGAGTGCAGATGCTCCATCCACCTCATGCCAGACCCTGTTGAAGCTATTGCATTCACATCATTTTCTTTCAAGTAAAGGAAGGAAAAAACAAAACAAACAAACAAACAAACAAACAAAGAATGATCCTAAAACTGTATGGTCTCTCAAATATCTCTTATTTAAAGCACAGTGGTGCTCATTTGGTGGTGGAGTTCCTGTATATGGCTAGCCATCTAAAAGGATTTCAACTTAAGCTGTTCTTGTGACCCTGCAGTCAACAGAGGAGGATCACCATCTTCAGATTTATCTCCAACCAGAAATACCTGCTCTTTGTCTCTGCTGCCTTGTGCTGCTATGTGCACCCCTGTATTTCTCTTGGACTTCTGTTAAGCAGTAATAAGTCTATTCTTCCTGGGGTTTATCAGCTGGGGACAGATGTATCTACACCCTTTTTTTTCTGGGTTTAAAGGATGGATCACTATTCTGGTTACAGTGATAACATCTGAATGAGCTAGACCTTGTATGTTAAGCAAGGTAGTCATTTTAAACCTAAAATATATGGGTTAGCTGAGTTGTACCTGTAACCATACCAGCAGTTTCATTAGTCAATACTAACTGAAACATAGTAAAAAATACCAAGAGAATGATCCATTGTGGAATGACCTCTCTTGGATAGCCTGCAATATCTAAAACAGCAAAAACACCTATGTGTAAGCATCTGGATTGCTCCCAAAATGTAACACCAGCTCTTGTCAGAAACAACATTATCTTCTGGTACTTTTCTTTTGCATATATATCCAAACTGCCTAATCAGTGTCATGTTATAAAAATGTTTGATCCCACATTTCTAGGGGTCTCAGACATTCAATGCATACTCCCAGTGTTTTTTAACAAAAATAAAATAAAAATAAAAAAAATAAATAAAAAATAAAATTTATCCTTCTACAAACACTGAGAGCCAAGATGTCTGATAGGTGTTTCATTCAACATTTAAATCAAGCAACATCAGCTTTTGCCCAACACAATATCTCAGTTAGAGACTCTAAAAGATGTAGTTTCTGTATGACACATACTGAAGGAGGCTGCCTTTATTAGACCTTTGTCAACAATACACTATGCAGTCTGTGTACATGTACATCAAGGGTTCACATGCTTTGTGAACTTACTGCTTTTTGGATGAGCAAGGGAACAGTGTATGTCTACCTAATTCAGCAGACCCATGCAGCAAGGAAGCTGCCTGTCTAACTCTTTCTCATAACCTGAGGACTATCATTTCAAACTCCTCCATTTGAAGACTTTCTGAAGCCTTGTCCTGGTTTCAGTTAGGACAGAGTTAATTTTCCTCCCAGTAGCTGGTAGGGTGCTATGTTTTGGATTAGGATGAGAAGAGTGCTGATAACATGCTGATGTTTTAATTGCTGCAGAGCAGTGCTTACACCAAGCCAAGGACTTTTCAGCTTCTCGCTCTGTCCTGCCAGCGGGCAGGCTGGGGGTACAGCAAGAGCTGGGAGGGGACAGACCTAGGACAGCTGACCCAAACTGGCCAAAGGGGTATTCCATACCATCTGACGTCATGCTCAACAATATATAGGGGTGGCTAGCCGGGATGGGGGGCCGGATGCTTGGGGTTGGGCTGGGCATTGGTCAGTGGGTGGTGAGCAATTGCATTGTGCATCACTTGTTTGTACATATTATTATTATTATTATTATTTTCTATCTGAATAAACTGTCTTTATCTCAACCAACAGGCTTCACTTTCCCGTTTCTCTCACCCATCCCAGAGAGGGAGGGAGGAGGGTGAGCGAACAGCTGCGTGGTGTTTAGCTGCCAGACAGGTTAAACCACAACAAGCCTGCAGTTCACTTCATTCTTTAATCCGCTTAACTTCTGTTACTATTATGCTGTTCATCTTCAGTACCATTAAGAAACATCCAACACCTTTCAAAACCCAACTTCAGCCCTGAGCTACTGCACTGACCACTCACAGGCTGGCTATGGTGTTTGGAAAGAGATATAGCAGCTACACAATAAATATGAGGGTTAAATACAAACCAACAGAATGCTACAATGTCATTGAAGTAGTTTATTACATTAGTCAAATTGAATTAATTATATCTTTAATTGATATTTGTACATCTCTGATTACCAGAGCAGGATTAGGAGGAACAAAGAGAAGGCAGACACAAGCACAGAGCCTGTAATAAACTGTGTTTTGGACTAATGGTTCTCTATTTACAATCACGAGAAACCTAAACTAAGTTCCATTAAAAAAAAAAAAAAAAAAAAAAAGGCATGGGGGTGATATTTTTTATTTATTTGACATGCCAGAAACCAAGTGTAAGATCTACCTTTAACACTAAAAAAGCCCACTGAGCTCAAGGAACTATGCTTAATGCTGACAGTATTTACCACTCTGCTCCTTTCCCTCTTCCTCCCCTCACCCTCTGGGTTCTGTGTCTCCATTAAAGCCTCTCCTGATTTGCAACAGGATGAGAGAAAAGTTTACATCCTACATATTTTTTTCAAGCCACGCACAGGAACTGTAATGCAGCAGTGCAGAGGCACTCCAACTAATATACTAATTGGATGCAGATGTGCTCTGCCTCTTGGAAAAATAAGACCAACTGGATGATCAACAAGAGCCAAATGGGTAATTTCTTTTTAAACAAATTGGTTTTATTAACTTAAAACTGCCCATAATCTAACTAGTCTGGCAGAGTTGGGATACTATGAAACCACAAGCAGTGTGTGATACCTGTTATTATCTCATACTACTTTTGGCTGTGATCTTGCCATTCCAAGTAACGGGCTAACATGTAATGCTGAGTTCTCCCTTAAATAAAGGGCAGCATATGTGAGCGTTGCCCCAGGAGCTGGCCAGGAAATGAACTGTGATTCAGGCTAAATTCTTTTGTTGCTCCCTATTTTCTTCAACAGGAACACATTTCTGTGCTCTGCCTGCAGAAAGCCCCACTCCCTCCCACCCTTGGTGAGCAAAGAAGGGCACTGTCAGAAGAAAGAAAATCATACCAGCCTTGTCCTTAGTGGAAAGGAAAGGTTGTAGTAATCACTTTCAATACTACTTGCACTACTATCAGCCACCAAAACACATGGACTACTGAGAATAACATTTTAAAAGTCACCATGGGTGCTTTGGTCTAAGAGAGAATACAGCCAGGCAGCAAATTCTTACATGGCTCACACCATTGACAGCACTGGGGGAAAAGCAGTCTGTGCAAGTTGAGGGACCACTTAGGCAAAAGTCCCACTGAACATGAATCCCTTGGCACAACTTAACAACCTTGATTTTTAAGAGTGACAGATGACTAAATGAAGGGCCAAAAGCGGCATATTTTGTTAAGTACTTTTTGTCCTTTGAAAAATAGAATATCTTTATCCTCCCTCACAGCTTTATTTCCAAAGCAAACAATTCATTAAATGATTCTTATGACTTTATTAGAGACAGGAACAAAACTGATTGGTAGTCTCAATACTCTTTGGAAACAAAACGGTTGGCAGAGCTTATAGTGTCACTACCTATACAATAAGTGTTACCAGTCCACACCATGTCTTCCTTTAACCTTCTGGCATCACTTGATTTCTGAATCCAGCTCTTTGGGGGATGGTTTGGTCTAGCGGGCAGCCAGAGAATTTAATTTCAGAAAGAGTGATTGCAGGTTAGTGACTGGCATCTAGGAATTACACTGGGAGTCCTCTATTTTCCAGGTCAGTTAGAGCATCTCCTTTTTTTTAAAGACAAAAACATACTTCAACAAATAATTGTAGTATCAATGAAGCATAGATGTGCATTTTAGTCATGGAGAGAAACAAAAAATACTAACAGTGGCATCATTCCTACCACTAAAATCAATGAGAGATTAAGAAAACGGGAAAAGTACTATACTACCATGAAAGAGAGAAACCACAGAGATTTGCTGAAAACAGCAGAAACAAACAAACAAACATAAAACAAACAAACAAAACACTTTTGATGTTTCCTGTTATTGGTTTGGGAGAATACAATATACCCAGAAGTGCTTGTCTTACAAAGATAGCCTTGTACCAGAATAGTGGCATATGAACAGCAGATTTGAATAATTCCATTTGCGATGATTGCCAGTTCAGATTATTTGAGATTGCAAACAATTCAGGCACAACTTTTCTGTTTTTAGTTTCATAAATGTGCTAACTGAAAATTACATATGGAGTAAATATCAATCTAGTGAGACCTGAGTGAAGAAAAGGGAAAGGGAAAGGGAAAGGGAAAGGGAAAGGGAAAGGGAAAGGGAAAGGGAAAGGGAAAGGGAAAGGGGAAAGGGAAGGGGAAGGGGAAGGGGAAGGGGAAGGGAGAAAGGAAGGAAGGAAGGAAGGAAGGAAGGAAGGAAGGAAGGAAGGAAGGAAGGAAGGAAGGAAGGAAGGAAGGTTCA